>SJYO01041852.1:41119152-41580129 GCA_006410555.1 Capra ibex | reverse complement strand
TTCTTCTTACCTTGACCTCCTTAGTTGAACGGACTGAAGTCCGAGATGATGTTTCGGTGTCAGTAGTTCTGTCATACCATGACCGTGTTTCTGTCTGTATATCTAGTTACCTTGTTTTATCTTTCGGGTCTCTATTTAGGTGTGTGTATACCTGTGGAATAGAAACTGTTTCCTCCGTTCTTATATGTTACCTCATTTCTGTTAGAGAAATTGTTCACCACGACCCTTTTGACCAGTTGGTGAACATTTTCTTACTTTGATCTAGTGAAAGATTGTGGCATGTGTTTTTATTTGAGTTTTACCTAATTTCTAGATTTACATTCTAGTCTTTGATATTTTGAGGATCTCCTCTTGTATCCGTTTTGTGAGAGTCTGTATTTAGTGTCGTCCTAGGAGATACTAGGTGGAGGGTCTTAAGACCTTTATTTTCGTTTTTATTTGTTTACCCTAGATTAATTTTAATTTTCGAAGACATGTTGTTTCCTTTTATATTCGTTCCACTTTTCTGTCGGAAGACTTACCCTCTTTTATTATCGTTTACTTTGTTGACTGTTTGTTGATTAGAGTTTTTATATGTTCGTTGAAGACGTCGAGTTAAGGTCTTTTTATTTACTGGGTTAGTTTTTTACCCGGTTTCTTGATTTGAAATATAAAATATAACCTTATCTCAACTAGTTGTACAACACAAAATCCACATGTCACTTAACTAATACAATATGTACGTAGATAAGCAAAAATTTAAGAAAAGGGTGAATCCAACAAAAATGTAAAGATTATAATGATATCTACATTTTAATTTGAACAGTAATGAGATGTAGGTTATTGAGATCAATCTTCTACTGAAAGGTTTCTGTTTGGAACAAGTAGATTCAAAGAGTAACCCTCATCCCCACCCATCTTCTTCTTTGAACACTTGTTTTTTAATTTATGTCTTCAATTAAGAAAAAAGGGAATCGTTCTTAATTTAGATTTCTTTATTTCATAAAGGTCTTATACAAAGAGACTTATCTCTTTACTAAAATAGAAGAAAGGAGTACAAAGTTCAGTATTGAATTATTAATTTTATAAATTTAAAATAAAATCATTAATATTCTATATCATCTAAAGATTACTGAAAGTACTTGTATAATAAACCCTTTTTATTGATACATTTACTAAACGTCAAGTTTATAGGAAGACGTGCTTAGTATTTATTTCAGTTTAAAATTCAGTTATACTGAGGGTTAATCATGTAAACCTTTATTGAAATTTACCTAGTAATCCAACGATGGTGACCAATGACCAAACAAACGGAAAAAGTATCACGCTAGTAAGATCTAAGAATGTCGAAAGATGAATTTGACTAATTGACTACTATGTGACGATTAAAAAATACAGTTTGTGTAAATTCTTTTACTATCGGTATATAGTTTAATCTCTTTTACAAAAAGTATAGTAAGTTTGATAAGGAAGGGAGAAGATAAAAAGAGAGAGGGAAGGTAAGAGAGAAGAGACCCATATATGCAAACCTCCAATCTTCGTAGACCCTTATACAATCATCTTCATCTCGTAAAACATTTTTATAATTATTGACACAGAAAAACTGATTTTTATACTTGAAATGTGGAACGTTTCGATGTAGGAAACTATACATCTATATATCTTCCTTATACACAGACACACAATTTACAGTTCAAAATTCAATCCTGTCCTTTATCTCGTCTTTCTTAACTTTAGAGACCTTTTTCGACAGAAAACGAAATTTATATGTCTTTTTGTTCGGACTTGATTAGTACTCACCAATGTAGTCGGTGACGGTAATACTACTAATTGATAGTAATTTCGGTAGTTACTTTACTTACTCGAGGATCAATTTTCCCCGTGATAAAAGAGAGACAATTTACTGTTCTTTTTTAGTTAGACTTTACTATACAAAGGAATAAAGAGTCACGTTTGATCGTGTAAATGTTTTATAAAGTAACGATTCGATTAACAATGATGTGATTGGTCACAAACTTCTGTTACAAAAAGTAATAAGGGACGTTAAGAGTAAGGGGAAAGATAGAAAGTAAAGAGTATAAAATAAAAAATGAGTAAACTCTAAAAGTAACACATAGTAAATATTCATATAGGTGAGGTAACCAAAATTTTACGGAGAGAAAAGAGGTAAACAAAAAGTTAACCTTACATATTATCTTTGTATATAAAGTATATTCTGTTTTTTGAAGATCGTAAAACTTTAGAAATAATTTAGAAGTAGAATAATGTCTCTGGTATATCGGGTTGTCACAAAATAAAATTTATCATAAACAATATCATTAAACTCCTACGTAACTACAATGATAATACAGTTTATAAATTTACATAAGACAATTAAATAAAAAAGGGCTGAAGTGAAAGAATTTGGAAAAGCAACCACTTACTGATAATACAATTGTCTAAACGATTTATGATCTACTTTTCGAAGGGTCCACCGAGCCACCCATTACTTGGACGGACGTCACGTCTTATGTGGTCTCTATACCCAAGATAGGGACCCAGTACTTCTAGGGGATCCCGTGTCGTTGTGTGAATTCATAAGAACGGACCTCTTAGGGTACCTGTTTCCTCGGACGTACCAAGAATTCAGGTACCCCAGCGTCTCAGACTGTACTGACTTCGTTGACTCGTGTCGTGTGTGTCGTGTCTCCTTTTTGTCTTGTGAATTACTATTTCATGAATGGAAAAAAAAAAAAAAAAAAAATAACCTTACGTGACGGAGGTGAGTCGGGTATCTGAAGGAGGAGTTCGTGACGGTTCGATATATAAGTTATATAAAACACCATCACGGTCAAGGATCGGTCAGTACATACACACAAAACATAAAGATTAATCAATACCAAAACATAGATACAGAAAATCTCAGACCCAATTACTAAGAGGGATGAATTTACAGACATAAATAAAGTAAAAAACGAGATAGAATAATGTAAATACAAATTGAGAGTTCTAATAACATAATAAAATTAAAGTTCTCGTCATTTAAGTTAAGAATTCAAAACTTAAAAAACCTACGGGTAGAATCCCGGTTAAAGAAGTCAACAAAACCTTAAAATGTCAGAGAGTTAAAACCTAGAGTGTAAAAGACAGAATAAAAGAAGAAGAACCGTGGAAACCCCGGGACAGATCTTAATCCAAACTATTACCGTAGAGTCTAACAGATTTTTCATCTAATCTCTTAGTCTCTACGTCGTTAGTTCAGAACCAAGTTTAGTACTGAAATTAACAGAAGAGACGAAGGAAAGGATACATTCTTCCTTGTGGTTACAAGACATCGTCGAAAAAACAATTGTAGATATATTTTAGTCCTCCTATGGTTTAGTTTTGGGATCGTTCATTTACTTTACCTTGTGGAAATGGGTAAACTCGGTATAAGGGTTAAAAAAACCGATTAAGACTAAGTTATCCTATATATAATTCTAAAAGTGGGTTCAAGTGGTGAAACCAAAACCCGAGAACAAAAAGGAAGAAAAAGATAACAAGAATTAAAAAGTTATAAAAACAATATTATAGAGTAATAAAATAGAGAGTAACGATGTACAAGTCTTAGTTCCTTTCCGAATTTTTGTACTTGAAGTTGTGGTGGTACTGACTTTATTATAAATACTATAAAAAATTATCATTCAATTCTTATTTCGTAAAATCAATTATCTCCAGAAAACGAACCTTTCTACTCCTTTGATCTTAAAATAGTGGAATAACTAGGAGTTTTATATCACATCAAAGTTTTAATCATCCGTTTTAAATTCTTTTCTATTTCTCTTATCGAATTTGAAAGGATTTTCAGAGGTAAACATGATACAGATTAATCAACAAGAGAAAAAGGTAAAATAATAAACGGTTGAAAAAATTCGATCCATTACTCAAACGGTTAAGATAATATATAAATTTCTACACTAACGACTAGTGGGTCCCCTCCCGATGAGGAAACAGAAACGAAGTACTCAATATGACTTGTAGGTAGTCTAGTTCGTGAAGACCGGACACGATTTTAGTTCACCTAAACTTGATAGGTGATACTTTCCGAAACCAAGATTAATAGTTTCTAGACACGGTAAGAAAAGGAGTCTCTGAATTAAAAGAATCAAATAGAAGTGAGGACAGTAAAAGATTAGCGTCAATACCGTAACTTGGTGTGATCAAAAAAAAAAAAGGGGAAGTTTTCAGTCCTCAACATCGTTATACATTTAAGTCGAAAAACAAAGAAGGAACTACAAAGACTTTTTATGGAATTCAGATTACTTGTTGTATGAACACTAAATTAATTCTATAGTTAGAGAATTAATGGGTAGTAGGTAAATATATAAATAGGATAAATATGAAAACAAAACAGTAATCTGTTTGTCTTATATCATACAACATTATATGGAACTTATGTACGTAAGTAATCCAATTAATCGTGATTGATCGTATTTTACAATTTAGGTAATGTCGTCAGTATGACAATCAGTCTCTGATTGTCTACATTCAGTATGATGTCACCCACTTTCAGTCGGGGTTTAGAGTCACATTATGTAAAACTAAATCCGAATTCGTACTTCGTTTGAATAAAGTACCAGATTTTGTCTCGTCCCATTTTAAAGATTAAAAGATAAGAAATGTAATTTATTTGAATACTTAGAACTGAGAGTGATGAAAAGTTATTAATTACGATTAGATAATGATAAGTTTGACTCTCTCTCTTACTCGAAAACAGTGTCAAGAAATTTGATCCAATATAGTTCAAAAGTCTCTTCTTTTCTCCCTACTACTACTGTGTCGTAACCTCCCTTGAGAAGACCTATCCTCATGTAGACTTATAGGGTATATTATCTCTTATCACTTTTTTCCTTTTCGTTATTTCTTTTCGTTCAACCTGGAAAAGACCCTCTTCGGACCGTAAGGGAGTGTGCATCTGGTATAGTGTTGTGTTTCCAATAGGGTGTAACCAACTTTAGAGGTGGGAACTCTAATAACGGGTCATGTCGGTTAAACCCCGAATGGACCACCACTACCGAGTACCTATTTTTTAGGTAGACATTACGTCCTCGAAGTCCTCTAGGGACCCAGTCCTTCTAGGGGACTTCTTCCTGTACCTTTGAGTGAGGTCATAAGGAAGGACCTCTTAGGGTACCTGTTTCCTCAGACCTCCCAATGTCAGGAATCCCAGTATTTCTCAACCGGTGTTAACGTCGTTTAATCGTACGTGTTGGGTTAAGAACATAAATAAAATATTACGTTCAAGATCTTTCCTTTTCACCGGGACCTAGAAACAGTTTCACGGTATCACTTCTGGTACACTCCGATTATCCTTCACTATTTATGTATGATCAATTTACGAAGTTTACTATTCATCAATAGTTCGATAGGTATTGAATTTTTTTTTTAAGATAGGAGTTGAGTGAAAACACGTAAATGTGAAACCACTTTATTCTGTTATTATATGTGGAAGTATTCTATGACAATACAGTAATATACTAATCAAAACCGTTATACCATATTTAACGAAAGTTCGACGAAAGCTTTCAAAACCGTCACCGGTCTATAAAGGAACTGAAAATTTATTAGAGGAATTTTAGTTTGTATTAGTAAAGATGTAAACCTCATATCTTGAACTTCTCAAGTAAGAAACTTTTGAACTTATGAGATTGACGTGTGAATGAATAAACTTATATCAATAACAATTATTTATGTATTTTTTCTGTCTTACTGATCAATCTGTATAAAGATATAGTCCTAGAGAATAATTGAGATACCAAGATAGTCTTGTAGAGACCATATATCAAATCCTTTACAAAGACTAACACACACGAACAAAGTATCTTTAAATAGTTTTCTTTCTTTCTGTTTAGTCGAGGTTAAAGGAATATTACTATAAGATCACTCTGAGTCTGGTACACTTCTTAAAGTTTTCTAAGAAATTTTAAGATTCCACCACTCTTGGTCTAACAACAGTCAATTAACGACTTATAAATACTACCGACGGTATAGTCTAAAGACAGTCCTAGTGATTTTACATTTTAACATAAATGACGATGAAAATGTAAACAGTAAGTAGTCAACGATTCAGTACAAGTTGTAAAACACTAGGGTACCTGACATACGTCGTTCGGTTCGAGGAGACAGGAAGTAAGGAGACGACCTCAAACGAGTCTGAGTACAGGTAACTCCTTTTGTTATCTTACTCTTTCTTATCTCTAGAGAAGTTCTTTTAATCTCTATGTACCCGCCGACGTTGTCACGTGTTCGTACCGGTTTTCCTCCGTGGGGTACAGGATCCAGTCCCCGTCTTCGGCCCTCCTGGGGTAAGGACTGTCCTCGTCGCCGCCGACCCTCCTCGATGGGGTGTAGGTTCCAGTCCCCGTCACCGGCTCTCACGGTCCGACACTGTCGTGTCCTCGTCGTTAGGGTGTAGGATCCAGTCCCCACCGACGGCTCTCTTCGATGGGGTGTCGACTCCAGCCCCCCCCGCCGACTCTCCTCGTTGTNCCCCCCCCCGCCGACTTTCCTCGTTGTGGTGTAGGTTCCTCACCACCGACGTGTCCTCGTTCTCTCGGATCCCCTCGATGAGGTGCAAGTTCCACTCCTTCTCACCGCCACTCCGCTATGGGGAACAAGTTCCATTCCTCGTCGTCGACGTGAAACGACCTCGTGGGTCCTTCTCTACGGGATGTAGGTTTCATTCTCTTTGGGTTCATTCTACCATCCACAACGTTCTCCCGTAGTCTCCCGTCTGTGTTACTTTGGTATTAGTGTCTTTTGATGAGTTAGATTAGTGTGATCCTGGTGTCGAAACAGATTGAGTTACTTTGATTCGGTACGGGACACCCCGGTGGGTTCTACCCGCCCAGTACCACTTCTCCGGACTGTCTAACACCAGGTGACCTCTTCCGCTACCGTTTGATTAAGTCATAAGAACGGAACTCTTGGGGTACTTGTCTTACTTTTCCGTTTCACCATCCTATGACTTTCTTGAGTGGTCCAGTCATCCACCAGTTATACGATGACCTCTAGTCACCTCTTTATTAAGGTCTTTCTTACTTCCCTACCTCGGTTTCGTTTTTGTTATGGTCAACACCTACACTGACCAGTATCTTCGTTCCAGGTTACGATATTTCTCGTTATAACGTATCCTTGGACCTTCCAATCCAGGTACTTAGTTCCGTTTAATCTTCACCAGTTTGTTCTCTACCGTTCCCACTTGCAGCTGTAAGATCCTTAGTCGCTTGATTTTACCTGACCTTACCCACTTAAATTGAGTCTACNACCGACGTGTCCTCGTTCTCTCGGATCCCCTCGATGAGGTGCAAGTTCCACTCCTTCTCACCGCCACTCCGCTATGGGGAACAAGTTCCATTCCTCGTCGTCGACGTGAAACGACCTCGTGGGTCCTTCTCTACGGGATGTAGGTTTCATTCTCTTTGGGTTCATTCTACCATCCACAACGTTCTCCCGTAGTCTCCCGTCTGTGTTACTTTGGTATTAGTGTCTTTTGATGAGTTAGATTAGTGTGATCCTGGTGTCGAAACAGATTGAGTTACTTTGATTCGGTACGGGACACCCCGGTGGGTTCTACCCGCCCAGTACCACTTCTCCGGACTGTCTAACACCAGGTGACCTCTTCCGCTACCGTTTGATTAAGTCATAAGAACGGAACTCTTGGGGTACTTGTCTTACTTTTCCGTTTCACCATCCTATGACTTTCTTGAGTGGTCCAGTCATCCACCAGTTATACGATGACCTCTAGTCACCTCTTTATTAAGGTCTTTCTTACTTCCCTACCTCGGTTTCGTTTTTGTTATGGTCAACACCTACACTGACCAGTATCTTCGTTCCAGGTTACGATATTTCTCGTTATAACGTATCCTTGGACCTTCCAATCCAGGTACTTAGTTCCGTTTAATCTTCACCAGTTTGTTCTCTACCGTTCCCACTTGCAGCTGTAAGATCCTTA
This sequence comes from Capra ibex, assembly GCA_006410555.1. NCBI lineage: Eukaryota > Metazoa > Chordata > Mammalia > Artiodactyla > Bovidae > Capra > Capra ibex. Next base: position 41,572,178 of record SJYO01041852.1, on the reverse strand, counting down.
GTCGCTTGATTTTACCTGACCTTATTCACTTAAATTGAGTCTACTGGTAATATAGATGATGACATCCGTCCTTAGGGAATCTTCTTTACCTCATCGGTAGTACCAGTTGTTTTCTCAGTCTTTACGTCATGAACCTATGTCAGAGTTTTTACTGTCTTACTAGAGACAAGCAAAGGTTCCGTTTGGTAAGTTATAGTTTCAATAGGTTCAGATACAGGGTTGGTCATTGTGACTTCTTCGACTTCAACTTGTCAAGAAACTTCTAGATGTTCTGCAAAATCTTGATTGTGGGTTTTTTCTACAGGAAAAGTAATATCCCCTGACCTTACGTTTTCATCCTTCAGTTCTTTGTGGACCTCATTGTCCGTTTAAACCAGAACCTTATGCCTTACTTCGTCCCGTTTCCGATTTTCTCAAAACGGTTTCTTGTGTGACCAGTATCGTTTGTGGGGGAAGGTTGTTGTGTTCTCTTCTGAGATGTGTACCTGTAGGGGTCTACCAGTTGTGTCTTTAATCTAACTAATGTAATAAACGTCGGTTTCTATCTCTTCGAGATATGTCAGTCGTTTTTATTCTGACCCTCGACTGATACCGAGTCTAGTACTCGAGGAATAACCGTTTAAGTCTCAATTTAACTTCTTTCATTCCTTTTGGTGATCTGGTAAGTCCATACTGAATTTATTTTAGGGAAACCAATATGTCACCTTCACTCTTTATCTAAATTCCCGGATCTAGACTATCTCACGGACTACTTGATACCTACCTCCAAGCACTGTAAGATGTCCTCTGTCTCTAGTTCTGGTAGGGGAACCTTTTCTTTACGTTTTTTCGTTTTACCGACAGACCCCTCCGGAATGTTTATCGACACTTTTCATTTCCTCTTTTCCTTTCTATATTCGTAGACTTACCTCTCAAACTTTCTTATCGTTCTTCTCTATTCTTTCGGAAGAAGTCACTAGTTACGTTTCTTTATCTCCTTTTGTTGTCTTTCCCTTTCTGATCTCTAGAGAAGTTCTTTTAATCTCTATGGTTCCCTTGTAAAGTACGTTTCTACCCGAGCTATTTCCCGTCTTTACCATACCTGGATTGTCTTTGTCTTCTATAATTCTTCACCACCGTTTTTATGTGTCTTGACATGTTTTTTTCTCGAAGTACTGGGTCTATTAGTCTTACCACACTAGTGAGTGGATCTCGTTCTGTAGGACCTTACACTTCAGTTCACCTGGAAGTTTTCGTAGTAATGTGTGTTTCGATCACCTCCACTACCTTAAGGTCAACTCGATAAAGTTTAGGACTTTCTACCACGACATTTTCACGACATGAGCTATACGGTCTTTTAAACCTTCTGTGTCGTCACCGGTGTCCTGACCTTTTCCAGTCAAAAGTAAGGTTAGGGTTTCTTTCCGTTACGGTTTCTTACGAGTTTGATGGTGTGTTAACGTGTGTGTGATCATTTTATTACGAGTTTTAAGAGATTCGGTCCGAAGTCGTTATGCACTTGGCACTTAAAGGTCTACAAGTTCGACCAAAATCTTTTCCGTCTCCAGGTCTCTATTTTAACGATTGTAGGTGACCTAGTACCTTTTTCGTTCTCTCAAGGTCTTTGTAGATAAAGACGAAATAACTGATACGGTTTCGGAAACTAACACACCTAGTGTTATTTGACACCTTTTAAGACTTTCTCTACCCTTATTGTCTGGTGGACTGGACTGAGAACTCTTTGGACATACGTCCAGTCCTTCGTCGTCAATTTTGACCTATACCTTGTTGTCTGACCAAGGTTTATCCTTTTCCTCATGCAGTTCTGACATATAACAGTGGGACGAATAAATTGAATATACGTCTCATGTAGTACTCTTAGCGATCCGACCTTTTTCGTGTTCGACCTTAGTTCTAACGACCCTCTTTATAGTTATTGGAGTCTATACGTCTACTGTGGTAGGAATATGGTCTTTCACTTCTCCTTGATTTTTCGGAGAACTACTTTCACTTTCTTTTCTCACTTTTTCAACCGAATTTCGAGTTGTAAGTCTTTTGCTTCTAGTACCGTAGACCAGGGTAGTGAAGTGCCGTCTATCTACCCCTTTGTCACCTTTGTCACAATTTGAAATAAAACCCCCCGGGGTTTTAGTTACGTCAACCACTAATGTCGGTACTTTAATTTTCTGTGAATGAGGAACCTTCCTTTAATACTAGTTGGAACCATCGTATAACTTTTCGTCTCTGTAATGAAATGGGTGTTTCCAGGTACATCAGTTCCGATACCAAAAAGGTCACCAGTACATACCTATACTCTCAACCTGACACTTCTTTCGACTCGTGAGATTCTTAACTACGAAAACTTGACACCACAACCTCTTCTGAGAACTCTCAGGGAACCTGACGTTCCTCTAGGTTCGTCAGGTAAGATTTCCTCTAGTCGGGACCCACAAGAAACCTTCCTTACTACGACTTTGACTTTGAGGTCATGAAACCCGGTGGAGTACGTTTCTCAACTGAGTAACCTTTTCTGAGACTACGACCCTCCGTAACCCCCGTCCACCTTTTTCCCTGCTGTCTCCTACTCTACCGACCTACCGTAGTGGCTGAACTACCTGCACTCAGACTCACTTGAGGGAATCAAACCACTATCTGTCCCTCCGAACCGTACGACACTAAGTGCCCCAAGTTTTCTCAACCTGTACAAACTCACTGACTTGACTTGACTTGACTTCCCTTCTAAAGTACGTTTCTACCTGTGTTATATCCTGTCTTTGTTAGACCCAGATTCTCTTCCCCTTCTCTAATTTTTCTTAACCGTTCTTGTGTGTATTGAAATGTTTTTCTTCAAGAATTACTATGATTATTGGTGATACTACGTCAATGAGTGGGTCTCGGTCTGTAGGACCTGTAGGACCTCACACTTCAGTTAACCCGGAATCCTTTGTAATGATGTTTGTTTCTACCATCTCCATTACCTTAAGGTCGACTCGATAAAGTTTAGCAAACTCGATGTTGTCATCAGTACATACCTACACTCTCAACCTGATATTTCTTTCGACTCGTGGTTTCTTAACTACGAAAACTTGGCACCACAACCTCTTATGAGAACTCTCAGGGAACCTGACGTTCCTCTAGCTTGGTCAGGTAGGATTTTCTCTAGTCGGGACCCACATATAACCTTCCTGACTACAACTTCGACTTTGAGGTTATAAAACCGGTGGACTACGCTTTTTGACTGAGTAAACTTTTTCGGAACTATAACCCTTCCTAACTTCCGTCCTCCTCTTCCCCTACTGTCTCCTACTCTACCAACCTACCGTAGTGACTAAGTTACCTTTAATCAAACCCATGTGAGACCCTCAACCACGACCTGACCCTCCGGACCGCTCGACACCAAGTACCCCAGTGTTTCTCGGTCTGCGTCGACTCCTTGACTTGACTAAGAAGGACCCCGTGAAAGTTTCGTTCAGAAGTAGACTAAAAGAAAAACAATAGATAAAGTATTTAAGTTAAGATTAAAAGGAAAAAGGAAGAAAACCAGTTAAAGACAAAAATCTCAAGAAAAAAAATTTAAATTAGAAAATAGTTTCGTTGTATAAAAACACACTTATATTAAATGTCGACGTTGTATAAGATAGGTAAACTATTTAATTAAAAAACGATTTAAGGTAAAAACCCCCATACCTTTTTAAGGTAAACCCCCCCTTCTTAAAATTACAGAACAAAAGAATACAAGAGAATTTAAAAAAACTTTCTCAAAGAGGAAGGGAGAAGGAAACAGTCGTGTTAAAAATACACAAACTGTATAAAAAGGAAGTTCAATATCATTTCTATGTACAAATCAAAATAAAAGAGAAGTAATAATTAAAAAATTTCTGCTTAACCTTTAAAAACTATATTTCTCTGTGGTAAGAGGTGTTCATAGGACTTCTTTTTTTGTCACAGAAACAAATTAAAAATAAACACAAAAAAAAAGATGACTTCAAAAGTAGAGTATTGTTTTTAGGGTGTCGGGTCTTTATATATAAGACAGGATTTAGACCTCTTTTTAATACATGAGTGTAAAGAGAATATGGTAGTCAGAGATGAATGTTCTAATATAGAAATGAAAGTATATGACCTGTAATTATTTCTATAAGTATTAATTTAATCCTTTTTTACTCCCTCTCTATCTTATAAACGTCTTACAGTCACACCCGAAATACAATCTTTCACTCCTTTAGTATTCGTAACAGTAAGAAGATTTATAAAAAACTTTAAATAACATGTTTCCATATATGATTGTTAGTCAAAATTTAAAACTTAAAAATTTTATGTAGAGATGAATATTTGTACGTATATATAAAGATATGTTTTCCTCCTCGGTAAAATTCCGTTAAACATGGGTCTCCTTTGTAGTTCTTTAAGCAAAAAATTATTCCTATGTGTTTACTACCTTCTTAGTTATAAACAGTTTCTATTCAATTGTTTTCAAAGATTTTTCCGATTTGTTTTGTTATACCATTACCAGGTATTTCTTGACCCTGACCAATATACTGATTGAGTAAAAACTTCCTCTTTGTTTCGGTACCATTAACTGTAAAATCTGTTCTATCTTTTTGTAATTATCCGTGTAGACAAATCAAAAAGGTATAAATATAAAATGTGGGTAAAACAAAGTATGTGAAATACTTCGGGAACAAGAAATCAAAAGTGAGAGTGTTTCTAGTAGTTTTACACAATGTGTGACTTCTGTAAATAATTTTATGAAACTTACGTGACTATTTACCTAATCTATACTTATGTTTTATACCTTAAAACAGGACTTAAGTGATCCTCCTTTACACCAATTTCGAGGATATATATAAAGTTAGAGAATCAAGTACCGGGAACCGTCAAATAAAGTCCCTTCACAAATAACAAAAACAAAAATATGTATCTTCCATAAAAAAATTTTTCATTTCATTGTAAAAAGACTAATCAGAACGAAATAAATATTCAAACAAAAACAAAAATAGTGTACGTCTTTCTTTAAGGAGATTTTTGGAAATGTATACTGAGATTGACTTCGTGATCTAGATATACGTCATACTAAAAATAGTGTTTTAATTATTTTATATTTTATTCTTTTATAATACAAATGGTATCAATTACAATTCTATCTTCCCATTTTTAAAATTGAAGATATTTACATGTTGTATTTATTGTAAAACTGTACTTAGAGTACCAAGTATAAAGATACCCGTTATACTTTAAAATTATCTCGAAAAGTTTACTTCATTAATAAAAGTTAAAATGAACTTTTGTAGTCGTTTATAGACATCGTCAGAACCAAAGATTTTCGGTAATACTAAGTTTAAGTCGAATCCAAAACGGGGTCCCAAAAAAAAAAAGTAAACGAAAAAAAAAATATTATCGACTTCTGATCTTTTTGTTGTTCATGAGTAGTCTAATTATTTCCTCAATTTGTTCAATTTGTAAGTTCCCTTCTTAAACGTAAAAACTTATCAGTAAAGAACTATATGGGAGACGAACAATGTCCTTTCTTTATGGATTATCCTAAATTTATAGGTACCTAATATTAAACGGTGTATGATCAATGGATCAACGTCCTTTGACACTTTATCACTTTGATTAAACGAAACAAATCATTCATGCCAGAGAACGATAAATGACATTTTCCGAAAGGTCTTAGATTGGATATCAGTCGTTGGTATATAATAGAATGAGTTTTGAGGAAAAAAAAATTTATAGTGATCTTAATATAATTCTATAAATCACAAACGGATAGAAGGATATCTCTTATTAACCTCTCAACAAAATTTTTCTTTTATCAGAAAATCCCACCAACATTATGTCAGGACGGACCTCCTCAGAAGGGTCCACCACAATCACTATTTCTATGACGGACCGTTACGTCCTCTGTATTCTCTCCACCCAAGTTTGGGACCTAACCCTTCTAGAGGACTCCTCCCGTACCTTTGGCTGAGGTCATAAGAACGGACCTCTTAGAGAACCTGTCTCCCTGGACCGACCGATATCAGACATCCCAGCGTTTCTCAACCTGTGTTGACTTCGTTGAATCGTGTATACGTCCGGCCCTCCGTCCCGTACCTTCTTTATCAGAAAACCGTAAAGAAACTGGATATACTAGTCTTGTCCGTCGGATTTCCAATGACTAAAAAAAAAAAGTACGTAAATTTATTAACGTATATCGAAACTATGTTTCATATTGATACGAGTGTCCGGTTCGAAGTAAACTTCTTTTAATATCTGAACATGACGACTTACGTATCTCTGAACTCAAGCATTTACGTGAAGTCGTTTAAGAAAAATTCACCCCGTAAAAAGTATACCAGGGATTCCCAATAACCTTAGAAGATGGTCCATTTTTACACAGTCCTCCGAGACTTTATTCGGATGAGAACGTCAACAATTTTAAACTTACTCTCAACTTTACTCCACTTGTATCATTATCTTTTTATCTTTTCAACCCTTTCTTGATCGAAGGGACCTCTAAGGTATAACTGAAAGGTATACTGAATTTTTAGACTACCCAGACGTTAATATTCTTTCCCGGGAATCCCTGTTTTGAGAGGACAGGATCGTCCCAAACACAAAACTACCTAAATTGACCCTGTTGAAGATTTATGATGCACTTTGATCCAACTTCGATTACCCATAATCGATATCAATAAAATCAAAATTATGTGAAAATACGAAAAAGAGCCCCCACCGTCTTCCGTTCTGAACAGTTTTATGAAGTGTCGTCACAATCTGACAGAGTCTCAACATCAAAATAGTCGACATAAAGACTTAAGAGAGTAATACAATTCTACAATTCTTTTAGTTGTTACTTTCTTATATTCGTTCCAATTCGTCTAAACACATCTACACTATAGTTCTTAAATTTTTTACAGTAAAACGAAAATAATCTCCTTAAATACATCGAGTAAATTAAGTTTCGTCTTTGTGTTATTTTATCTTAATAAGAGAGTTTAGCATCCAGTCCTACTTTCTCGTAGAAATTTATTATTTCAGTCTTAATATTCATAGTAATTTCACTTTAGGCAAATGTCCTCCTATCTATTAAATACCGTCGTTACTGAACGAAGGTGTAACAATGTACACCAGAGACAAATTTTAATATTTATACTCCAACTAAGTAAGGAAACAATACTAAAATCGAGATATATAAAACAAAGTCTTAAAACCAAAACACAATACTTCTACCTATCTATCTTTACATATATTTTATCTACGTATTTATAAATGTGTGTATAATAAAGTAAAAAAAGACTTCTTGTAATAAACGAACGTTAACAAAAAGTATAAAGTACAAGACATAAAAACACTATAGAAATATATAAGTGTTAGATAAAGGTAGAAGTTATAAGTAGAAACTTTGTGCCCAAAGAGTGTCTACCTTAACATTCAAAATTAACTAGTGAAAGAAGTGGAATCTCGTTATAATTTGATCTCTCATAAATGTCAAACTTCAGAATGTAACCGGAGAGGCAGTGTGTCTATTCACCGGAGGACCTTAATATTTGACAGACACTTTGGGTGTAAATTTGACGGGGGAACCATAAGTATTTGTTTCTCTGACCTCTCGTAGACAATAATTTCCTTCAATTGTTATGAACAACGAGGTTTATTAGGTAAATTCCAAACGTAGAGTCCGACAGGAGGACTGGTAGTTTCCCCATAAACAAATACCTATAGAAACTCCTGTTCGAAACTATGGTAGATCTGAAGTGGAGTGTATATCTAGCAACCCAAAAATGTCGAAAAAAAACAAACAAACAAAAATTAAAAAGTAAGAAAGACGGGCAAATTAACGTCATAAACCCTCAAATTTTAGTGTATATACATACACAATCAGCGAGTCAGTACAGACTGGGACCAACGAGTCAGTACAGGCTAAGAAACCTTGGGGTCCGAGGAGACAGGAACTCCAAGAGGTCCGTTCTTATGACCCCACCCAACGGTAAGGGAAGAGGTCCCCTAGAAGGGTAGGGTCCCTAACTTTGGTCCAGAGGAGGTAACGTCGGTGTAAGAAATGGTAGACTCGGTGATCCCTTCGGGAACCAAAATTTAGTGAACGTCAAAGTATTTCTATTTAAAATAATTGAAAATTTTTAAAAGTCAACCAAACCCCTTCCCCTACCACCTCCTTCGTCCGGAACCGAAGACTTCAACGACGAGTCGGGACACCGGGTATGTCCGACTCCTTATCCTACAGAAGGAAATTTTCCTTATTATTATTTTTTTTCAAAAGAAGAACAATGATATGTCAAACGTCCTTTTCTCATTTCACAGTTGAATGGTATTAGAATTTTACTTTTACCTACTAAATATATGTAAATATCATATGTCAACTTAATTAATTGAATATATTTACATATATAAATTATACATTCAGTGTTTCGTAACCTGTTTTTACGAAAGTAACATTTCCAGTGTAAGGGACTATTATTGAGACGTTTCGAATTTAAATTGTTATTATTAAATTCTTCTGTACTTTATATATATTATTATTGTTGTTTTACACAGAAGAATTTATTTTTAATCTAGTTCTCTTTCCCTATGATAAATAAATGAACTATGACCCAAATGTTGTATCTCCGTCCCTATTTGTCTTATAAAAAATCTTTCTGAATATTTACACTTAAGCTCTTTTTTTGAGACATTTACTTTACAAAAAGTTTAACTCTCTTTACCTGACAAAAATTATTTCTTCGATCTTACTCGTAGGTGGTTTTACACGCCAAGTTTGACCATATCTTATTACTTTACTTAAAGGTTCCAACTCCTTCGTATGTTCCTTTATACTTTGAACTGAAGATAAAATTTTTTAACTCGGTATACTTTTTTATTTAATAGAGATTTATTTCAACAAACTTCAATGGAGTGATGCAAAAAATTTACAATCGAATTTCAAAGTGACTTGGTATATTCGTTACAACCACCGGAAACCCCATAAAACTTAGGAAAGTTTGTTGACTCTGATCTAGGTACAAGGAGTGATACAGAAAGATAAAAAGAAAGTAATAACGGAATCAAAAAAAAAAAAAGAAAAATAATGACGGTATGGTCTAATATCTGCAAATACTTACTTTTCTTGTGTTCGAACAATAGAGTGTCAAGACGTCCCGTCTCCTGGTTCGTACCATAGCGAGTCAAACGATTGACATGTCGCAAAGTGTTCTGTCTTCATTTCTGTACCCGTCCCGACGTGATACAAGACTTCCGAGATACCATCTTAAATAAAAGTTTGTAAAGTCCACCACACACTTAAGTCAATGTCTTGACTTAAAAAGAGGACCACAAATCGTTACTCTGTTAGAAACAACTATTTCTGACGGAATTAATTAAGAAAAATCACAAAAGGTATACCGTTTCCACCCCTTTCAGAAAGAGTCAGAATCCAAGGGAGACTGGAAGGGACGACAGTGTAAAAAGTCGTGAGGTTCGTCTCTTTTTAGTAACGAAAATTCCCGAGTACACTTAACTGACCCGGGTCAACCTTCTAGGTCATATTAAAGAGATTAAATTTCAGAGATTTTCCAGAATTAAAAAAGATGTTTCGAGAAAGTCGATATAGTACACAGTATAAAGAACCAAGGTCCTTGTAGAAGGGTTCATCCCTTCCTCCTTTTCCTTCCACCTCCTTCTAGGGAAGATTTAACGTTACAAATACATAAATAGGTCGAAATCATAAATATAAGTGAAAAGTACTCAGTTACAGTATTCCGTTGCTATAAATGAGAGTCTAGGGTGAAGTATAAAAGAGAGATGGCATCTTTTTATTGAACTTTTAGTTGGTATTCTATCGTACTTTATTTAATTAATATATAAACGTATAAAATTTTATAGAATATCTGTAAGATATTAGATAGGGTTGGTTATAAAATTTGATTTACGTAAGTAAATACTAAATAGACACGAGGTTAGAAGTGTTCTAGGGTACGGAAGGAGTGTGTGTATGTGTGTGTGTGTGTGACCTAAAAATACATTTCACTATTATAGAAGTTTCTTCGTAAAGGAGTCCCCGATGTGTAGTCGTAGGTTATGAAGAAAGGTTCGTGTGCTACAATTTTCAACTTAATTGACTAACGGACCCACCGACGAACGGACTTCAAAAGTGATAAGTAAAATTACCGGTTACAATGAATTGGAATACTTTACCCAAATTACGGTAAGTAGGTATATTGAGTATATTCATTCATAAAGATTTATAGAATACCTTTTTCTATCGGAAAGGATCTAACACACAAGTTATTCGAGAGAGAGAGATAAAGGTCGTGAACACGTCAATTTTTATCGCACCGTGTCTTATTACTCGACGAGTGGTGTGGGTGAAGGAAACTCCATAAGTCGACCGGATATAGTAGATCAACGATAACGTGAAATCGGTAAAAAGAACCTCTAGATTGTCTTACTACACCCTTGTGTAAGTTTTACACTTTGACACGAGTAAAGTGGTTTGACAAAGTGTTTTGTACACTTTGTGCCAAGTGTTTTGATACTTTTACACTTTGAAAGGAAAAGAGTTAGAATTACGTCTGGTCGAACTACTTGTACCTTCGGTGTACCACTTCTATCTCCCTGGCGATTTATCATCAAGGGACCGTAAAAAATAATAACGAAAATCCACCCGAAAGGTATGTGACCAGTATGGGGTGGACGAGATGTGAATGGTTCTCGTTATATACTGAGTCACTGACTCTTAAACACCAAATATATAACATTGTTCATAGTAACGTTTCTAAAGTATGGTTATTACAATATTATTTTTCTTCGAGTTAGAAGAGGTACGTATAACTTGTACGTAGGGACTTGTGTTGGACATACAATTCTGTATTCCAAATGTTATATTCCCTGATGTAATGTAGACTTCAGACATACAATCACCATCGAAGAGGATACCGAACCAGTTGTATTCATATTAGGACAGAAGTAACACACCGTTCAAATTGAAAAGGTGTTTCCATAAGGGTGAGTGGACGAAGTACAGTCATCAAACCGACTCTCAGACTTAAAGGACTTTAGGAAGAGGAAGGGAAAGAGGACTCTCTACAAAGAACCCCTCTACTAGGGAGATTATTACGTTTCTTGACTGACTCAAGATCTTCTTAACTTCGGTCATTCTGTATTTGACAAAGAAGTACGCGTCCGATTTTAGTTCCCCTTTTTTTATTCTCGTGGTGTGTGACAAACGGAAGTATGTCTTCTTGTTGACGTCATCAATTATGAAAAGTTTTTACTTATAATTTACTTGTTTTTCATTAGATTACGGAGTTTAAGTTTACAAATCTTCTTTAGTAATAAAATTTTTTATGTATTCACTTATTTTTAATAAAATTACAAGATAATCAGTGATGAGCCCCCTTCTATATATTACATTAAATTTCATCATGTTCTCTCCCGTTAACACTTTTTTTTTAACCATCTTCATTCTCTTTTATTCTACACTCATACCCATATCATACTCGACATTGAAACTATTTCCTTTCATTTTTAATGATAGTTTGTCGTATTTTCGTTTACAACCTGTTACTTTCATACCTGAACTATTGACACAGTCTTTTACTGGTTTTATATCTTTTTCGTTCGAGTAGTCTAAACATCTACCTTACACGTTTCCATTGACAAAGAGCAGTGTCACCTAAAAGTGAACCTGACGTTTAAAGTTTCATTAAATAGTGTTTAGTAGAAACATTTTCTCGGTTCTACTCTAGTTAAGAATAGGTATTCAGAAGTTAATAATGAAAATTAATCTTTTTAAGATGTTTTAAAAATAAGACTTTTACAATTCGATGAATATCCCCATCTTTAACAAGAACTTATAACGAGTAGTAGTCTCTGTATAAAGAAATCGAAGTGGAACATGGGTCCCTCGGTAATTTGAACAAACACACACACACACACACACACAAACACACAGCGAGTCAACACAGACTGTGAAACACTGAGGTTCCTGATGTCAGTGACCTTAAGAGGTCCGGTCTTATGACCTCACCCATTGGAAAGGGAAGAGGTCTCCTAGAAGGGTTGAGTCCTTAGCTGGCGTCCAGAGGACGTAACGTCCTCCTAAGAAATGGTGGACTCGGTGTTCCCTTCGGGTTCAAATGACCTGACCCATCGGATAGGAAAGAAGTCCCATAGAAGGGTTGTGTCCTTAGCTTGGTCCCAGAGGGTGTGACGTCCGTCTAAGAAATGGTTGACTAGATACTCCCTTCGGGGATATTAACGAAATCCCTGTAACTAATCAAGTTTTAGTCAGTCTATGACATACTATACATCCACACTCTCTTATAGTCTTTTTGGGAGTATTGTAAAGAGAACTTTGTGGGTTCTTTTAAAAAAAAAATTAAATACAAAACCCCTTAATATTAAGGTACACGAAACATATTATAACACAATTTCAATACTCTATCAGTAAGAGGATTTGAAAAAGAACTCCTTAAAAAAAAATTACCGTAAGGATCATACTTAACTTTACGGGAGAAGAGTCACATAAACTATTAGAAGAATCTTCTCTGAGGTTTGTATTCCCTCCACCCTCCCCCCAAGTACAAACCCTTGCGTACATTCTTAATTTCTAAAATTTTAAATTTTTTATTTTTTATTTTTTATTTTGTAAATTTTTTTTAGAAATTTTATGGGGTGTAAAGTGAGAAAAAGTTTTATTTTAAAGTTTCATTTCTGTTATGTCCATTTTCGATCTTGGAGTCTTATATTGTCTTTTGTCCGACACGAGTGAGGGTCCTCTTAAAACGTCCTCGTATTCTCTTCCTTCTCCTTTGAAAGTATATTTAGTTATCTATCTACGAGGAGAGAATTTTAGAGATTGAATCTATTATTATTTGTGTTTCTAATTTTGAACGGGATTTTATACGTCTTTTATCATAGTTCTTACCCTATTTTTGTTTTATATAAGTATAGATTGTATTTATATATCATATTAGGTTAATTTAGTGAACCTTTATTTATAATCTTGGGTATTATTTTTGCAATAACTAACATTTAACATAACAACTATATGGATGTATCTTATGCAAAAAATATTACAACGATTATTCTAGGTCCAAATCCATAAGTGTCGTCTGATAAAACTTTATAAAAATATTTCGAGTGTCAATTTATTATACGTACACTGACTAATAAAGTAGATACATTAACACATAATTTATTAACGAGAGTATAAACGTAAATAAATAAGGAAACAAGTATTACGTGTCTTCGAGAAATCAGTGGTAACGTTTCGGAAGATAAACTTGAAGTGTAAAGGGTGTAAACTTTAGTTACGGATAAATTTTTTAATAACCTTATATCAACTAAATGTTTCAACATATTGTCTGTCTCAACCACTATCCACCCCTTCGGACCGAACGACGTCAAGTATCACATTGTTTCTCTACCTGTTCTGTCTCATTGACTTGACTGATTGACTGTTTCGACACAATCAAAGTCCACATATCGTTTCACTTAGTCAATAAAACTATGTATATAGGTGAGAAAAAAAAATTTATATATATAATAAGAGAGTATATTCAGTGATGTGACTCATTTTAAGACAGATGATATTTTGTCCGAGAATAATCAATAGGTAAAATATACGTTATCATTCATATACAGTTATAGTCAGAGGGTTAAATGAGTAAAAATATTATAAGTTTTTTATTTTATTTTTACAGTAATTTCCAATTTTTTTAGTTTAAAAGATTCCTAAAATTTAAAATGAATCTTAATTTGTAAGTTACGGTCAGTAATAAGAGTACAATTTACAATACAAACGATTTACCGTATATTAAACTGTACTTTCCTTCTCTAAATCCCTTTATGTACTTTATAATCCAATATACGTTTATAAATGTAAGAATTACAAGGTTTTCATATGGACCTTTTCTTATGTTTTAGAACGTTTTAAGGTAGAACATGGGTTGATTTTCATTCGTATCCATACAGAAATTTTCCTCGTATATTTTAAATTTTATTAAATGATAATTTAATTAAAGTGGTAATAAAGTTTTATTATTAAATGATACTAGTTTATTAACTTACAAGTTTATTTTTATATACGTTATTATATTATTAAGTATAGATATTTAATAAAATTAAAAATAACAAATGATATTTCTCTATCTTACTAAGAAGTTGACCATCCAGTACTATTTTATATGAGTAGATATATCAGTAAAAGATATTTCAAATTCAAAGACGTATTTATTTAATGTATATAAACTAAATATCGGGTAAGAGGGTATTATAAAAAACTCTCAAAGTCGATAGTTCTTGTAAATTCTTGAATTGATTATTATGAAGTAGTAGTAAATTACATGGTACAGTTGTAAATTATCAAAATAAAAACAAAGGAAAAATACCATTTAGAGTCGTTTACACAGTGGAAATTCCAAAAGGTCGAGTGTTTGTTCGTCTTATTTTCACGGATTCTTTATAATTTCGTCTCTAGTACACAAGGACAGTTTAATTAGTAGTCACTTATTTGAAGACTATCGATTTTCTCCAGTTCTCTTAGTCTCCCTTCAAATTTTATAAGTTTCTGTTTTATCGACAACTGAAAAAAAGAGGAACTTTTTACGTCGATGTAAAAAACGGTGTTAGAAAATTACATAAATTCTCGTCTTTAATCTTTGTAGACGTACGTAACTTGTCATATGATATTTAAACTGTAACTATTCGTAAAAATACTTAATATTATTATAAGTTAACCCAGAAAGAAAAAGGACAACACAGAAGTCGGAAGATAAGAAGTAAAGTTATTTCAAAACTCTACATACTAATAAAGTCACCCTTGTAGTAAGGATGTCATTCGGACGAAAGATTTCACATAACTGAGGGCCCCATATGATCAAAGATAATTCAAAATTTCAACAGGTCTTGAAAATAAAACAGAGAAGAGTGTGGAGTAAAAGAGGGAACTGTAAGAGTAAGAACGGGGTCATAAAGTTAATCAAAGATGTTTGTCGATGGAAGCTTTACATATCAATCGGTATCCGGAAAGATAGTAGAAGGTTGTGAATGTACTGTGTAAATGAAGTTACGGACTATCTTAAAAGTTTGAATCCTCGATACATAAATTTATTAAAAGACCAGTTTTTTGATAAGAAGCAACACAAACGTACGAGTCAACGAGGTCAGCACAGACTGAAAAACACTGGGACACCTGACATCCGGTGGTCCGAGGAGACAGGTACTCTAAAAGGACCGTTCTTATGACCTACCCAACGGTACGGGAGGAGGTCTAAAAGGACTGGTTCCCTAGGTTGGACATAGAGAACACAGAGGACGTAACGGCTGTCTAAGAAAATGACGACTCGGTGGCCCCTTCGGGTAAGAAGTCATAACAAGAGATAAAATTATGATAACATAGTCAATTGTTAATGACACTTGGTTTTTCCGGGAGCCCTCGGATCACAGAATTTTGTTTGAACACTCAGATCATTAGTCGACCCGTCAGGAGAGAATGAGGAAGACCAGGGTTTAGGTTTAAAAGCTATTAATGACCCGTAAATCTAATTAAGATGACAGTGTTAAAAGTGACATAAACTAGTTTTCTCGTGATAGAAAGATTACCTAGCCTCGTTAATTGAAGATGTATTAGAGGTTAAAGTAGAAAACCAATAGAGGTTAATAAGAGATAACGGTATCTACAGAGATCTTTACATTATTACAAATACTGTGATTATTTTTAGAAATATCAGTAAGAGTACGAAAAGTCTATTTGATATTTTACGAACTTTAAACCGACAGAAGTAATGGATTGTACAAACCCTTATAAAGAACGATGAGAAAGTGAATGAAACAACTCAGATTATTGATATCTTAGTGTACGACAAAAGAGACCGTCATTATGAAACGTCATATAAGTAAAGTAGAAATACGAGGTCAGAATTAGTCGGATTATTAAAAACCAAAATAGAAGTTGTATTAAAAGAGTTCCTTCCAAAGAAAAATTTATATTCAAAGTATATGAGTGCCCGAAGGGAGCAACAACTCAGTCATTTCTCAGACGGACGTTACGTCCTCTGGACCCAAGCTAGGGACCCAACCCTTCTAGGGGACCTCTTCCTTTACCGTTGGGTGAGGTATAAGAGTGGACCTCTTAGGGTACCTGTCTCTTCAGACCGTCCGATGTCAGGTACCCCAGTGTTCTCAACCTGTGTAGACTCACTGATTCGTGTGTGTACGAATATGGTCGATGTCTATTTAATATAAAAGAACTTGACAATGATATGAGGTGTTTACAGGACTATAAAGATAAAGTTAAACAATTAATGAATGTTGACGTTAAAACTTAAAGTAAGAATATAACAGAAGATGAGGTGACTACAAGTCATTGGAAAGACGTCACTATGTTTATAAATATTAGAACCGAAAGGTTTTGTCGTCAGTGATTGATGTTCACTAACGTCACGGAAACTATATCAGTATATAATACCGGTTACTTGACTTACCGATCAGAATAAAACAAAATTAACTAAATTAAAATTTATTAGTGTACTCGATCACTATTTACACATCGTGTTAAGATCGGATAAACGAAAACACCCACCTTAAGTTTTTATATGAAATTATCGACATAACGGTATGAAATACAATATTATAGACCAATACGTTCCTCTAGGTTAGTCAGGTAAGACTTCCTCTAGTCGGCACCTTAACGAAACCTTCCTTACTACGATTTCGACTTTGAGGTCATGAAACCGGTGGAGTACCCTTCTCAACTGAGTAACCTTTTCTGAGACTACGACCCTCCCTAACCCCCGTCCTCCTCTTCCCCTGCTGTCTCCTACTCTACCGATCTACCGTAGTGACTGAGCTACCTGCACTCAGACTCACTTGGGGCCCTCAACCACTACCTGTCCCTCCGGACCGCACGACGCTAAGTACCCCAGAGTTTCTCAGCCTGTAATGACTCGCTGACTTGACTTGACTTGACTTATAAATTACTTACATGTTTACACATCGGGAAGAAATACTGGATTTTTATAGACTTTTCTGTACATCCATGTCAGGTAGTAGGTTTTTTTTACGTTAGAAAAGACATAGAATGACACTTATGTGAATCTTAAGGGAGATTACCGGAGAATTATACATCTCACATAGTGAACCTGATAATCCATAAAGATTAAAAGAAAAGGAAGTATAATATATGAGGAGTCACAAGAATGAGAGTGAGGGATATGGAAGGGTGGAACTTAGAAACTAGACATGTTAAGTACTATATCTAATAGTTCTGATTCTTTTATAAAAGGAACGGAGGTAAAACTTCTTAAGAAGACTTAGAAACGTCTTTTATCGAGAAACATAAAAGAAAACCTCCCGTTCAAATCCAAAAAGGAGATAGTTTTAATTTCGTATAATAACTGTGATAACTTCCAAATATCGTTTGAAAACTTCATAAATATACGATTTGTGTCCGGAAAAGTGACATCTAGCTATACACTTCTTTCGTACCTCTACATCACCCACAATACACGTTTTATTTCCGTTTTACATCTTCGAGTAGGACTGCAAAAGTGTGGTATACCTTATCGTATTTCACCTTGTAATCTTAAATTTCACGTTTCTAACTATAAAATGAAAATGGTAATTTTTTAAAGTCGATTTACACATGTACATCACATATATGACTTATATATCAGTGTTATTTGTCTCGATTAGACTGTACACAGTCCTTATGGATCATTTGACTAGTAGGGAAGTGTGACGGATTTATAACACAACCGTTTTTTTCAAGTACCCAAAATTCATTTTTGTCTTCTGTGTAAAAAATAAAAGTGCTTCTGTGTAAGAAATAAAAGTGAAATACTTTGTTACTTAAGTGTTTTACTCTAGAAAAACTGGTTGGGTTAGTCTGTTATAAGTCAAAGTTTTGGATCCCGAACACCTCGTGTTAAATTTTTATGATTGGTTTCGTTGAAGGAGTAAACCGTTCAATTCTTTATTTTCGTTCTCCAGTATTCTAAATATATAATTACGGCATAGATACTAATCGATCGTGAGTCAAGAAGACTAGGGATTACCTTAGAGAAAACAAGTTGAACCGAATAAAATAAAGTACCGAATATGAAGGGGATAATTTTTATCGGAGAAGAGTAAAAATTATGTTTTACATGTCTTTCTATTTCCCTTCTATAGACTATATCACAAGGATATTATTTTTAGAATTTTGATTTAGAGAAAGTAAAAACATCCTACACATAAAGTGTAATCAGTGAGACGAAGGACTAAAAGGAAACTCATAAGAAAAATTTATAACATGAAAAATATAAAAAAAAAACCGTTAACCAAAAAGTAAAGACAGAACGAGTTTCGGTTTACCGATATAGTACTTTCATTCCGGGGAAACAAAACTACTGACACCTAAGGACAGAAGAATTATCTCAGAGACCAAGTATTATGAACTGGCCACCTAACCTCAATCTAACTCGACTTTTAAAGAGAATCCATCCCTCTACCCTTTCACTTTTAAATTTTAAAGAAATATTTAATTTGTCCTGTTTCACCTGTTTTATTGAAGGTCAAACGTTTTTTTCTCTCCAATATGTAAGGTAGAAGAACTCTTAGTCTTTTCAAACAAGGAAACAGATTTGTTAATTATTTATGCATCTCGACTTTCCTACAAGAATAAAACAAACAAAATTTGATTACCTCTCAGAGGATATTCTCGTAAAAGTCGTCACTTTTCATCTTTTGATAAAAAAAAATTGAACGTCTCTCTTCCTTTATCTCTAAAAGATAACTTATCATTCCCTCTCTCCCTGAGATTTAACACTTAGTTCATCACTTCTGATGTATCATATATCATCTGTGTAAAACAAACAAAATACGGAGAACTCCGTAACTCACAAAACCATTCCATGTCTTACTGTCTTTTTTAAGTACTGTCGTTTTCAATAAACTTACTTTACCTACTTTTATTATCTCTCGTTTCATTTAGTAATCAAACCATTAATGTCTTATACATAAGATAGATATTTTTATTATAACTACTTATTAGTGTCATCAAGTACAAAACATTAGTCTTCCCTTCGTAGAACCAGTCGACCCCGACGACATTGTTTTTTGATATTCAACCTACATAATTTATTATTTCTAAATAAAGTGTGTCAAGACCTCCGACCCTTCAGATTCTAATCCCAAGGTCGTCTAAACCACAGACCACTTTCGGACTAAAGACTAAATGTTTACCGATTGAAGAGCGATACAAGAAGACAACGTCTCTTCTCTCTCGTGACCTGGAAAGTAGAAAGATGTTTCCTACGATTAAGTAAGTACCCTGGAGATGGAAGTACTCAAGTTGAATTGGATTAATGAAGGGTTGCCGGAGTTGAGGTTTATAGGGTTTAATATCTAATCCCAAAGTTATGTGTCTTAAAAAAAAAACCCCCCCTCACCTGTGTTGTAAACCAGATTTCGTCCCCTTTTCATAATAAAAATAAGAAACTTTTAGGACATAGAAGTGATTAGAGAAAAATCATGTGTACTTCAGAGTAAAACATGATTGACTTCTGACCGTTTTCTATACTCTTTTAGGCCATTACCAAAGAAGAGGAGAGTCAAATTAAATCTCAAAGAATCGAATAAAGTTGGGGTGAGGTCATGAGAACGGACCTTTTAGGGTACCTGCCTCCTTGGATCATCCGACATCAGGTACCCCCAGTGATTTTCAACCTGTGCTGACTCGCTGAAGCGAAACTGAAAAGTGAAAGTACGTAACCTCTTCCTTTACCGTTGGGTAAGGTCACAAGAACGGACCTCTTAGGGTCCCTACCCCCTCGGGTCACCCGACGGCAGAGACCCCAGCGTGTCTCAGCCTGTGTTGATTTCACTGAATCGTCGTCTTCGTCGTCGTCGTCAAATAAAGTTTTGTTATTTACATAGTTTACTTTATTAAGACTCAAACCTGTTTAGTAAAAGGGTCTTTAAATCTTTTCAATTTTACCTAGTTTTAAACGTTACGAATTTCTGAGTAACCATATGAACTCTCACGATTACATGTAAGACCCTTTATATCTGAAGACCCTTTGTATATACTTCACTTCTCTTATTTTACAGGTAAACATCTATGTAACAGTACATCAATCCAGTATCCCTCCTCGAAAGTAGGTGAGAGAATGGTTAAGACAAATAAACACATTAATTTATCTTTATACAAATAACTAAAGGGAGGTTCTACTCAAACTTAAAATCTATAAGTCATAAGTGTTAGTTATCTTCTCTCTTAACTAATGAAACTTTGTCTGTTGTAATATAAAAAGTCTATACAATGACACTCGTAAATACCGATTGTTCAAGATCAAATGTAGTATATATAGCTGAAGTAGTTCTAAAACTTTCTACACTACGAGAATAGTAAAATCGTTATATAAGACTACCGGGTTAAAGTCAGACCTATATTTCACTCCGTTTCCCTTATATAATAATTTATCGAGTATAAGAGTGACAATGTGAATAATAGTTAAATATTTGTAAATAAAAGATTGTTTTCTCCTAATTAGTTATGTCAATTACATTTGTGTAGAGTCGTGTGACAGTGGTAGAAGGTTCACTAATCTATGTTGTAATTCTTCAATATTTATTATAAAGAAATGACTACTACACTGTCTTAATCTCTTGATTAAGGAAAGTTAGATCAGGAAAGATTGTAGATGCCGTGAGTGTTGATAATTATACAAAAAAACGAAGGAAGAAAACATGGGACACTTTACTGGTCCGGACCTTTACTCTTTGTCAGGACATTAGTATGTAGAAATAATCTCTTACTCGTGTCGGTCAGTCCCGTTATCTCCCTCTACCATTCCTTAAGTATTTCGTTCCACTAAGTGATGTCTAACACCACGTCTATTTGATATGGTTTCGCCAACTCTACCTAGAAGGGACTACCGAGTCTGGCATTTCGCAGACGGATGTTACGCCCTCTGGACCCAAGTTAGGGACCCAAACCTTCTAGAGGACCTCTTCCTTTACCGTTGGGTCAGGTCATAAGAACGGACCTTTTAGGGTACCTACCTCCTTGAGCCAATCCGAGGTCAGGTACCCCAGCGTTTCTCAGTCTGTGTTGACTCACTGAAGTGAGTGAGTGAGTTTCGCCAACTCTTCTGTAGTTTTGTGTTGAATCATGATATTACTTCACTATCTGTACCCTTATGTTTCAGATCGTCTTCCGTCATATTGACATACGTCCTTCTGAGGTCGACAGTAACTCTTGTAGATAGTGTTCGATGTCTTGAAGACATTGTCTTTTAGAAAAACACATTATCTCAATAGGTCAAGTCAAAGAAGTCTGACCTTAATTTCCTTCAGTACTCTCATGACTATAATCTTCTATATTCCTGAGTTCTGTTGGTAGGTACATTCATGAGTCCAAATTGAGAGGATTTCGTTATAAACAAAACCCTCGTTGTAATAGGTGGTTTACTGACGGAACTGAACTTCTCTGTTAGTTTCTCTTAATCTGATCAACAATAATTTTTGCAATTAGCAAGGACCAAGGGTCAATGTCATTTGGTAGATGAAAGAGTAAAATACTCCCGAAGGGAGTACCGAGTCAACCATTTCTTAGACGGACGTTACGTCTCCTGGGGACAAACTAAGGACCCAACCCTTCTAAGGGACCTCTTCCCCATCCGATGGGTAAGATCATAAGAACCAGAAGAGAACACCGAGTCGATCATTTCTTAGGTGAACGTTACACCCTTTGGACCCAAGTTAGGGACCAACCCTTCTAGGGGACCTCTTCCCTTTCCAATGGTTGAGGTCATGAGACCGGACCTCTTAAGGTACCTGACGTATCAGGTACCCAACGTTTCTCAACCTGTACAGACTCACTGAAATTGAAGTGAAGTGAAGAGCAAAATACGAACCTCGATAAAGACTCGTTTCAAGAAGTTAACATTATCAGGTCCACGTAGGGTGGGTACCTATAGAGATCGTCATCATTATAAATTTTTAGTAAGTTGTCATTTCAATAAAGAAGATTTAAATAATAGGGTGGTTTTCGATTTCAATAGTTTCACACAAAGAAAGTTTGCAAATAACAGTCAATACGTCAGTGATACGTATATACGTCACATATACGAAAGAGGATGTTAAAGACCGATATTTTTGTTCGAGGACTATAGTCGATAATATTTTGTTACCTTGACTCAATGCATATAATTATATATCAAAGACACTAAATGACAAAAGTGAATTTACGAATAACTTTTTTAGTTGACATATGTAACAAAAGATTATCTCTTTTGAAAGTGTTAAATAAAAAAATTTTCTTGTGATGTGTTTTTTGAACTTGGGTCTTTCATATATATCAGTAACCGCCACTTTGAAAACTACATACTGTGGGTGTGAGACTCCCTACTGAAAAGGTCATCAGTTTATTTTCTCTCTTGTCACCAAAGGCAAAAAGAAGTGTTATGCAAATCTAATACTTCCTTGGTCGTACTCTTACACTTATACACACACGACCATCGACCATCAGTTTATAAACGAATAATTTATCTGGACGGTACACGTGGTCTGAAGAAACCACCGAGTCACCATTTCTTAAACAGACGTTACGTTCTCTACGTACTCTACGACCAAGTCACGGACCAAACCCTTCTATTGGACCTCCACTCGTACCGTTGGGTGAGGTTATAAGAACGGACCTCTCAGGGTACCTGTTTCCTTGGACCGTTCGACGTCAGGTACCCCCAACGTTTCTCAGTCTTTACTGACTTCTCCGACTCGCAAGTGTGTACGTGTCTGATCTATATGGTGTTTGACAAAATTCAAATCTTTACGTAAACTCTTTAGATACTCTATAGTAAAAGGGTAATAGTGTGTCTTACTCGTTTGTGAAATTAAGTCAGTGGTAAGTCACTAACTGTGTGTCTAATAAGTAACGTAATCCGATGTACTATTAACATTAACAAATGGATAGATAGGAAGTACCTATCCATTTGTGATAAAGAAGGATATATTTCGTTTTTTACATGTCACGGAAACAACAAAAATACTTCCACAGTCAAAATTTTTAAATCATATAAGAAGTTTTCAGAAGGAATCAGAAGTACAGAAACCTTTAATAAAGACGATCGTATTTTAAACGAAGAGTTTGTTCAATCATTTCTTCCTCGTAATTGTGTAATCTTACTTTTCTTGTTGCTTAAGTTTTTTCTATAAACTATCGTTTTAAACATATCGTAGTTTTTTGAACAGAGACCCTACATAATACGATATTTGATCACCAAACCTATTACTCTATACATTTATTTCTATACCTTAAAGATTAACAAACTTTCATTTATATTCACTTTCACCTCTGGCTTTTTTACCCAATTTCGAGTTGTAACCCTTTTGCTTCTAGTACCGTAGACCAGGGTAGTGCAGTACCCTTTATCTACCCCTTTGTCACAGTCTGAAATAAAAATAAAACCCCCCTAGGTTTTAGTGACATCTACCACTGACGTCGGTACTTTAATTTTCTGTGAATGAGGAACCTTCCTTTCAATACTGAGTGGATCTATCGTATAAGTTTTCGTCTCTGTAATGAAACAGGTGTTTCCAGGCAGATCGGTTCCGATGCCAAAAAGATCACCAGTATATACCTACACTCTCAACCTGACACTTCTTTCGACTCACGGCTTCTTAACTACGAAAACTTGACACCACAACTTCTTCTGAGAACTCTCAGGGAACCTGACGTTCCTCTAGGTTGGTCAGGTAAGACTTCCTCTAGTGGGGACCCTAACGAAACCTTCCTTACTACGACTTCGACTTTGAGGCCATCAAACCGGTGCAGTACGTTTCTCAACTGAGTAACCTCTTCTGAGACATCGACCCTCCGTAACCCTCGTCCTCCTCTTCCCCTGCTGACTCCTACTCTACCGACTTACCGTAGTGCCTGAACTACTTGCACTCAGACTCACTTGGGGCCCACAACCACTACCTGTCCCTCCGGACCGCACGACGTTAAGTACCCCAGCGTTTCTCAGTCTGTACTGACTCACGGACTTGACTTGACTGACTTTATAATATAAATCTTTCATCTTTTCGTAGATGAAGATGAAGTAACTGATACAATTCCGGAAACTAATACACCTAGTGTTGTTTATCATCTTTTAAGAATTCCTCTACACTTATCGTCTTGTGGAATGGACGGAGGACTCTTTACACATACGTACACTTCTTCTTTGTCAATCTTAACTTGTACCAAGGTTTAACCCTTTCCTCATGCGGTTCCGACATATATCAATAGGACGAATAAATTGAATGTACGTCTCATATAGTCCTTTCTCCATTCTGACCTACTTTGTGTTCGACTTTAGTTCAAAACACTCTCTTTATAGTTATTAGAGTCCATACGTCTTCTGTGATAGGAATACCGTTTTTCTCTTCTCCTAGATTTCTCGAACAACTACCTCCACTTTCTTCTCTCACTTTTTCGACCGAATTTTGAGTTGAAAGTTTTTTGATTCTAGTACCGTAGACCAGGGTAGTGAAGTACCGTTTACCTACCCCTTTGTCACCTTTGTCACTGTCTGAAATAAAAGAACCTGAGGCTTTAGTGATGCCTACCACTGACGTTGGCACTTTAATTCCGTTAACGAGGAACCTTCTTTCCGATACTAGTTGGATCTGAGTAGTAGTCCCAGAAAACGTTACTCAGTTGAGACGTTGTCCACCGGTTTTATAACCTCGAAGTCGAAGTCATAGTTAGGTAGGTCACTTATAAGTCACAACTAAAGGGACTCCTAATTGACCAAACTAGAGGAACGAACGGGTTTAGAGAAAGTTCTCAGAAGAGGTCGTGGTGTTGAACTTTCATAATCAAGAAACCGAGAATCGGAAGAAATACCAGGTTGAGAGTGTAAACATAGACTGATGACTTTTTTTGTATCAAAAAGGATATACCTGAAAACCGTAGATTTTCGTACAGAGACGAAAATTTATACGACAGATTCAAAACGTATCGAAAAGAAGGTTCCTCCTACGTAGAAAATTAAGGCACCGACGTCAGTTGTAGACGTCACTAAAACCTCGGGTTCTTTTATATTAGACAATGACAAAGGTGAAAAATAGGTAAATAAACGTTATTTCAGTACCCTGACCTAGGGTACTAGAATCAACAAAAATTACGACTCAACAACTCGAACTTGGATTGTAAAGTTAAATTACAATTGTGTGTCAATATCGATGACTTTCACTTTCTTCCGTTTAGTTTAACTCCACCGTGATTAAGGCCCACTCACTAGTGTGGTAACACCAATAGACCTAGTAATTCTAGAAAATAACACATTGAGAAGACACATAAGAACGGTGGAGAAGAACTATAGAAGACGAAGATAATCCAGGTATTGTAAAGACAACAAATAACGTACTCTACAAGGGAACCATAGAGATTAAAAGAACTTCTCTAGAGATCAGAAAGGGTTTTAAGAAAACGAAACGAGATGAAGAAACGTAACTAGTGACTCCTTCCATAAAAAACAAACAAACAAAATAGAGAGAAACGATAAGAAACCTTGAGACGTAAATCTACCCATATTTAAAGGAAAAGAAGAAACGGAAAACGAAGAGAAGAAACGAGTCGATTAAATTCCGGAGGAGTCTCTTGGTAAAACGGAAAAACGGAAAGAAGAAGAACCCCTACAAAAACTAGTGGTGGTGGACATGTTAAAATACTTGGGGGTATTAATCGAGTCGAATGTACGATCGTTTCATTACGAGTTTTAAAAGGTTCGATCCGAAGTTGTCATACACTCAGCTCTTAAAGGTCTGCAAGTTAAACTCAAATGTTTTCCGTCTCCTTGGTCTCTAGTTTAAAGGTCGTAGACAACCTAGTATCTTTTTCGTTCTCTAATGTCTTTTTGTATATAAAGACGAACAAACTGATACGATCACGGAAACTGACACACCTAGTGTTGTTTGACATATTTTAATAATTTCTCTACCCTTATGGTCTGGTAGACTGGACGGACGACTCTTTATACATACGTCCAGTTTTCGTTGTCAATCTTGACCTGTACCTTTTTACCTGACCAAGGTTTAACCCTTTCTTATACAGTTCCGACATATAACAGTGGGACGAAAAATTGGAGATACGTCTCATGTAGTACACTTTACGGTCCGACCTACTTCATGTTCAACCTTAGTTCTAACGGTTCTCTTTATAGTTATTGGAGTCTATACGACTTCTATAGTGGAAATACCGTCTTTCTCTTCTCCTTGATTTCTTGAAGAGTACTTCCACTTTCTTCCCTCAGTTTTTCAACCGAATTTTGAGTTGTAAGTTTTTTGATTCCAGTACCATAGACTAGGGTAGAGAAGTACCGTTTATCTACCCCTTTGTTACGTTTGTCACTGTCTGAAATATAACAACTGGAGGTTTTAGTAACGTCAATCACTGACGTCGGTAATAATTTTTTTTGAGAACGAGGAACCTTCTTTACGATACTGTTTGGATCTGTCGTATAGTTTTTCGTCTCTGTAGTAGAATGACTGTTACCAGATATATCAGTTTCGATACCGACAAAGGTCATCAGTACATGTCTACACTCTCAACCTGGTATTTCTTTCGACTCGTGGCTTCGTAACTACGAAAACTTGACACCACAACCTCTTGTGAGGACTCTCAGTGAACCTGTCGTTCCTCTAGTTTGGTCACTTAGGATTTCCTTTAGTCAGGACCTATAAGTGACCTTCCTGACACGACTTCGATTTCCAAGTTATGAAACCCGTGGACTACGTTTCTTGACTGAATAACCTTTTCTAGGACTACGACCCTTTCTAACTTCCGTCCCCCTCTTCCCCTACAGTCTCCTACTCTACCAACCTACCGTAGTGGTTGAACTACTTGTACTCAAACTCGTTCCCAACCATTACCTGTCCCTTCGGACCGTACAACATCAGGCACCCCCACGTTTTCAGTCTGTACTGACTCGTTGTCACGTTGTTGTTGTTGTTGTCACGATACTTATAAACGTACTTTAAGAGACACACCTCTATACGAAATAAAAAGAAATTATGGATTTTAACCTCAAAGACCTATTATATCATATAAATCGAAATATTCCCTAGAGTGTAAGAGAAGCTTTCAACAATATATTAAATTATGAGGGTGCTCGTTATACAGTAAAGTCAATAAGGTATAGGAGAGACTGTAAACCCTATAAGTAACAAAAATTAAAATCTGTAGACTCAAACAAATTCGTCACCGTGTAATATCAAAATGGAACGTAAAAGGAACACTAATTACGACTAATTGTAAAAAGTTACATTGAAGACCGGTAAAAATATAACAGTTAGCGATGATAGTAAAATTCCTGAAAACGAATAAAAAGAATTCAATCTACAAAATTTTAATGATGACTATAAATTCTCAAGAAATGTATAAGACCCAATTTCAACAAACTTTCAATTTTCGTGACATGAAAAGGTTTATACATTAAACCTAAACGTAGAAGAAAAGAAAAAGAGAAATTTTTTTTTTATCAATATTAACTGTTTCATATGTTACGGCACAAACTATGTATACGTGTAATACTTTTATAAGGATGGTATTTTATATAATTGTGTAGGTAGTCGAGTGTATTAAGAGAAAAAGAAAAAAAGAGGAAAACCACTCTTGTGAATTCTAGACGACTGAATCATTTAAGTCAATATGTTTCGTCTTAACAGTAAAATAATAATTATTGAAAACTTTAATTCAAAAGATTGAAACTATTTTGTTTATATAGTTTAAAAAAGATACCAATTATAAAACAGGTAAACTCTGTAGAAACGTATAAGTTTTCATTTCTAAATAAAGACAAAAAAGTAAGGTATCTTCGTGATATCAAAATTGGGGTTATGAACACAAAAATTAAGTAGGAGGGAATTTAAACTACACACCATATTGTATTAGTTCGAATAGAAAACAACAACGAGGTTTATAGATTTCAACAAAGATACTTTTAACTCTTTGAAAGTAAAGGAGTAACCTACGGAACAAAAGAATCGGTTTGTTGTTAATTTACAAGGACGAATAGAAGTGAGATTAACAGTCATTATACTACCAGAAGAAAACTTAAGAGTGGTTCGAGGAGACAGGAACCCTAAAAGGACCATTTTTATAACCTCACTCAACAGTAAAGAAGGATGTCTCCTTGGAGATTATTAACGGGGAACGCTTCCTTTACCGTCGGGTGAGGAGCACAGACCTCTTAGGATACCCGTCTCTTCGGACCGTCCGATGTCAGATTCCCCAGTGTTTCTCAGTCTCATTGATTTGTCGTCTAGTATATACAACAGTTCTCTTGTTTATACCTTCCATATTAAGAATGTTCCAAAATATTTACATACGTTCATCTTATGTTAATCAATTAATATATCTTGACTCTCGAGTCAACTCTTTTTATGAAGATCTTTCGATGTCTATATACGGTTATTTTACCTGTTGCACCTTCTTTACCTGTTTAAGGATCTTTTCATGTTAAAAGGTTTTGACTTGGTCCTTCTTTATCCTTTAGAATTGTCTGGGTATTGTTCGTGCCTTTAACTTTGACATTAGTCTTTAGAAGGTCGTTTGTTTTCGGGTCCAGGTCTGTCGAAGTGTCGACTTAAGATGGTTTTTAAAACTCTTCTCGATTGTGGATAGGATGAGTTTGAGAAGGTTTTTTAACGTCCCCTTCCCTTTGAAGGTTTGAGTAAGATACTCCAGTGGTAGTGGGATTATGGTTTTGGACTGTTTCTACAGTGTTTTTTTCTTTTGATGTCCGGTTATAGTGACTACTTCTATCTACGTTTTTAGGACTTGTTTTAAGATCGTTAGTCTTAGGTTGTTGTGTAATTTTTCTAGTATGTGTTACTGGTTCACCCGAAATAGGGTCCCTACGTTCCTAAGAAGTTATAGGTGTTTAGTTAGTTACATTAAGTGGTGTAATTGTTTAACTTTTTATTTTCGGTATACTAATAGAGTTATCTACGTCTCTTCCGGAAACTGTTTTAAGTTGTAGGTCAATACTATTTTTGAGAGGTCTTTCGTCCTTATCTTCCTTGTATGGAGTTGCATTATTTTCAATATATACTGTTTGGGTGTCGTTTGTAATAGGAGTTACCACTTTTTAACTTTCGTAAAGGGGATTTCAGTCCTTGTTCTGTTCCCACGGGTGAAAGTGGCGATGATAAGTTGTATCAAGACCTTCAAAACCGGTGTCGTTTATCTCGTCTTTTTCTTTATTTTCCTTAGGTTTAACCTTTGCTTCTTCATTTTGAGAGTGACAAACGTCTACTGTACTAGGAGGTGTACCTTTTGGGATTTCTGAGGTGGTCTTTTCATGATCTCGATTAGTTACTTATATCATTTCAACGTCCTATATTTTAGTTGTAAGTCTTTAGGGAACGTAAAGATATGTGATCATTACTCTTTCATCTTTTTCTTTAATTCCTTTGTTAAGGTAAGTGGTAACGTTGCTTTTCTTATTTTATGAATCCTTATATAGATGGATTTCTTTGATTTCTGGATATATATCTTTTGATATTTTGTGACTACTTTCTTTAGTTTCTCCTGTGATTATCTACCTCTTTATATGGTACAAGTACCTAGCCTTCTTAGTTATATCACTTTTACTCATATGATGGGTTTCGTTAAATGTTTAAGTTACGTTAGGGATAGTTCGATGGTCGGTATAAAAAGTGTCTTGATCTTGTTTATTAAAGTTCTAAACATACTTTTATGTTTTTCGGAGCTTATCGGTTTCGTTAGAACTCTTTCTTCTTACCTTTACCTCCTTAGTTAAACGGACTGAAGTCCGAGATGATGTTTCGGTGTCAGTAGTTCTGTCATACCATGACCGTGTTTCTGTCTGTATATCTAGTTACCTTGTTTTATCTTTCGGGTCTCTATTTGGATGTGTGTATACCTGTGGAATAGAAACTGTTTCCTCCGTTCTTATATGTTACCTCATTTCTGTTAGAGAAATTGTTCACCACGACCCTTTTGACCAGTTGGTGAACATTTTCTTACTTTGATCTAGTGAAAGATTGTGTCGTGTGTTTTTGTTTGAGTTTTACCTAATTTCTAGATTTACATTCTGGTCTTTGATATTTTGAGGATCTCCTCTTATATCCGTTTTGTGAGAGGTTGTATTTAGTGTCCTCCTAGGAGATACTAGGTGGAGGGTCTTATGACCTTTATTTTCGTGTTTATTTGATTACCCTAGATTAATTTCAATTTTCGCAGACGTGTTGTTTCCTTTTATATTCGTTCCACTTTTCTGTCGGAAGACTTACCCTCTTTTATTATCGTTTACTTCGTTGACTGTTTGTTGATTCGAGTTTTGATATGTTCGTTGAATACGTCGAGTTAAGGTCTTTTTATTTACTGGGTTAGTTTTTTACCCGGTTTCTTGATGTATCTGTAAAGAGGTTTCTTCTGTATGCCTACCGATTGTTTGTGTACTTTTCTACGAGTTGTAGTGAGTAATAATCTCTTTACGTTTAGTTTTGGTGTTACTCCATGGTGAAGTGTGGTCAGTCTTACCGACGCTAGGTTTTTAGACGTTCGTTATTTACGACCTCTCCCACACCTCTTTTCCCTTGGGAGGATGTGACAACCACCCTTACGTTTGATCATGTCGGTGATACCTCTTGTCACACCTCTAAGGAATTTTTTAACGTTTATCTTGATGGAATACTGGGTCGTTAGGGTGACGACCCGTATGTGTGGCTCCTTTGGTCTTAACTTTCTCTGTGTACATGGGGTTACAAGTAGCGTCGTGACAAATATTATCGGTCCTGTACCTTTGTTGGATCTACAGGTAGTCGTCTACTTACCTATTCTTTCGACACCATGTATATGTGTTACCTCATAATGAGTCGGCAATTTTTCTTAAGTAAACTTAGTCAGACTACTCTACCTACTTTGACCTCGGTTAATATGTCTCACTTCATTCGGTCTTTCTTTTTGTGGTTATGTCATATGATTGTGTATATATACCTTAAATCTTTCTACCGTTACTGCTGGAACATACCTTCTGTCGTTTTTTCTGTGTCTACACATATTGCCTGAAAACCTGAGTCTCCCTCTCCCTCTCCCACCCTACTAAACCCTCTTACCGTAAGATTGTACATATGATAGTACATTCTTAGCTTAGTGGTCAGATACAGACTGCGTCCTATGTCGTACGAACCCCTACCACGTGCCACTACTGGGTCTCTCTACAATACCCCACCCTCCACCCTCCCCCCAAGTACAAACCCTTGCGTATATGTGGGCACGACCTAAGTACAGTTACATACCGTTTTGGTTATGTCATAACATTTCATTTTATTTCATTTTTATTTTTAATTTTAATTTTCTTTCGATGTCTATTAACTTCCTTTTTATTTTCTAGCTCTTTTTTATTACTTCTTCATATACAGCAGACTAAGTCGACCTCTCTACAAAATTAAGACGAGAAAAGAAAACAATTTTCGTTTTAAGGTACGTATACCAGATAACCACATCGTGGAAGTCTTAACAAATTATAAACTCATAAAAATAGGTATGAATTCTTTCTAGTAGGTTACAAAACGTACTTTCTAAACCGAACCACGGTGAATTCTTTTCGAATTTTTGAAAATTAACGACGTAAATTTAAAACCTACGGTGTAATCACAATTACATTACGCTTCGTCTCGACTACTAGGAGAATAGATTTGGTCCCGTACTCTGGGTAGGTCGCCTAAACTGTCTAGTCACCAATCGTTTACAAGATGGTCGATCCTATAAAATCACGTACTATGACATAACAGACTGATTAATACCCTATTGAGTTTCATCTCCAAACACGACTATTAGTCCTTGGTCTCAGTCACCTTTGATTAACATCCCAGTCTTAACTTGTAAACCTCTACCATCAACACAGGACTAAATAATGGAGTCTGTTCTGGTATCACTCTCTCCTAGTTAGTACGATAAATCGTCTATTTAACGTAGGAACTAAAACGTTTCCTTTCTTTCTTGTATCAGCAACACATACAATATTTGAAGTGTAACTAAGATCACTTAGTGTTTACTTGATCAATGAAGTTAAAACATTTTCCTTAAAAAAAGTTTCATAATAAAAAACTCACTAATTACTATACAACATTTTGTTCCTTTTATTCCATTGAAAAACTACTTTCACAACCCCTCTTATGAAGTTAAAATAAAAACATTCGATATAATCTGTTATCAGGAGTTGAGGTGACAATGGCAATCTCAACACAATGCTACGAACAAAACATCCACCTTTTACGTCGAAGAACAATGACATACATTCTTCGTATACACAGAGTAAAAAAAATTTACTATAAATTGTGATCTAAGTGCCTCTTCCGTTACCGTTGGGTGAGGTCATGAGAACGGACCTCTTAAGGTACCTGCCTCCCCGGACCACCCGACGTCAGGTACCCCAGCGATCCTCAGTCTGTGCTGACTCACTGAAGTGAAAGTGAAAAGTGAAAGTACGTAACCTCTTCCTTTACCGTTGGTTGAGGTCACAAGAACGGATCTCTTAGGGTCCCTGTCCCCTAGGACCACCCGACGGTAGATACCTCGGCGTGTCTCAGCCTGTGCTGACTTCGCTGAATCGTCGTCGTCGTCGTCGTCGTATGTGATCTAATTGACTCTCACATCATATCGAGTCTATATCAAATGACTGACTAATTATTGTGGATCAAACTCTAGAAATTACTTTACACAAGTCTTTTTCTCTTTCGTCTGGTTTTACTGAAAGTTTGAACTGAGTCTTTGGCTCCTTCGACTCTTATAAAATTTACTTCTTTTTATTCTTTTATTTAAAGATTCCATACTCTTACTACACAAAAAAGTTTATGATTTTGACAGTATTTCATAGTAGTGATCTAATTAGTTGTCAAAGAACTCTCTCACCTTATTTATACCTTAGGAATTGTAGGTTACACTGAGACAAACCTCTGTCCTGGAAAATTCTCCATTAATTTTAATTTACTTCCCGGAAGAGTCCACCGAGTCAACATTTCTTAGGAGTACAATACGTCCTCTACACCCAAGTTTGACACTCAACCCTTCTAAGTGATCTCTTCCTTTATCGTTGGG
Source organism: Capra ibex (assembly GCA_006410555.1). NCBI lineage: Eukaryota > Metazoa > Chordata > Mammalia > Artiodactyla > Bovidae > Capra > Capra ibex. The sequence continues at coordinate 41,539,120 of SJYO01041852.1, read as the reverse complement.
TGAGGTCATAAAAACGGACCCTTTAGGTCACCTATCTCCTCGTACCGCCCGATGTCAGGTTCCCTAACGTTTTCACAGTCTGTACTGAATCGCTGTTTTATCGTCGTCGTCCATCAAGTACTCTTACCCCGGGATTAGGTTATACTGACCACAAAAACATTCTTTTCTTTCTATGTGGTCCCTACATGTGTATCTTCTTTCCGGTACATTGTTATTTCACTCTTCTGTTGTCAGACGTTCAGGTCGTACGACTAGAACCTGAAGAGTGGGAGTCTTGGTTTTCTTTTATTTCAAGAAAACAAATTCAGTGGGTCAGACACTGTAAAATGATACTTTCGGGATCTTTTGATTAAGTAGACGTATTTTACACTGTCAACAAATAAGTCTACACTTTTTAACGTAAAACTTTATAACGACGACCGAACTCTCTGAAACCTTCTACCTGTTCCGTGTCCCTATTTAGGATCTGACATAAGAATCGCTACCCATATCTCTTGACCTAAGATTTCGTAGACACAACCTGACTGACATTCATTTACCATACATCTTGTCCAATTTATCCAATTCAACAGTATAAACTAAATAAACGACTTAAATAATCCTGTGAACACTTTTATTTAATAAACTTGAGACGACTAAGTATCAAATGAGGAGATTGTAAATCGAATCGCATTAATTAAATTTTTCTTAACCGTCTTTAAACTGATATTTACAAATCTTTATTAAAATTTTATTAAATCTTTAAATATCTTTATTAAAAGGAATTCAGACGTCCCCCGAAGGGTCCACTGTAATCACCATTTCTTGGACGAACGGTTACGTCCTCTGTATTCTCTGAGTCCAAGTTAGGGACTCAGTCCTTCTAGTGAACCTCTTCCTTTATCGTTGGGTGAGGTCATAAGGAAGGACCTCTTAGGGTACCTGTCTCCTGGGACCACCCGAGGTCTCAGGTACCCCAGTGTTTCTCAGTCTGTGCTGACTTCTCGTAAACTTCGTATATATACTTTAGGTAACTTTGTCACAGATATACGTATAATATAAATACTTTGAAATGGATAATGTTGAATTTAAATAGAAGTTCAACGGTATGGTAGTTTTCGTAAATGGTTTATTTTAGGTAGCCGACGAGTTTGTGAATTTATTAACAAGTTGTTACGATTCTTTTATACATTCCGTTACCTTCTGATAATCGGTCCAATTATAGAATAAAAGAGAAATGAATACTAAATGGAATATAAACTTTATATAAATTCGACCAAAGTCATATCACAATTATACACACAAACATTTATATATTAATCGTTATCTATATACGGACACACTTATATTTTTGTGAACAACTAGTATCTGACTACGGTTTTATTACTCATTCTACCAAAGAAAGAACAGTCGGTTCACTAAATAGTGGTTTTTATATAAGAGATTCGTGAAAAGTTTATAAAAAACGTCAACAATTATCACTTTCTCAAGTGTTTGAAACCAGAACATTAAGTCATTTGTGGAAAGAGTTCTGTAACGTGATACTGTGTCATTTCTTAAACAAAGAGTTCTTAATTTCTCGTAAAACTTACACTCTCATGACTGACAGGAAGAGAGTAGGATGACAAAGGGTCGTACGACCAGAGAGTGTCTATACAGACCTATGTCGTCCTCGTTACCTTGGTATCCGTCTCTCGATAGTTCAGGGGTCCAGACGTTAGAGGAAATCGTTTATAGATCTACAAATGTGTAGAGACCTCGTCACTGATGGGATATTAAGACAGACCGACTCCTAAACCAAACTATAAGTCCATAGAGGATCGTCTACCGTCCCACATTACTTCTGTAAAACGGTTTATATGAAAATCGGTGACTGTGACTCTGGAAAGACTGACTTTAGGAACATCTTTTATAAATTTTAGGAAATCTCACGGATTTTGTGTAAAACTCCTTTCTTATCTTGGGTATCCAGTACACTTAATAGGACAAGTGTATAAAATAAGATATACTTTGTAAACTAATATACAAAGAGACCTTGAAGTCTCCAGAATCTGAGGGTTTTCAAGAACCTCTCAGAGAGTGACTTAGTACTAAAATGTAGGTCTACTTCGTTTTGCGATACAGGTAGGGACTTTGAGTGACGTAACATTTGGTGTAAACTTAAGGGACAAATAAGTCATAGACTAAGTCAAGAAGGGGTAGATTCGTGACGTAACTGAGAAAGTTTTTAGAGTGGGGATTAAATGTCAATCTCTGAAGGGAATTCTGGAAACAAAGTGGACTTTTTTTGTTTACATTTTAAATTTCCTTTAATTTCCGAAGAAAGACGAGTCTCAAGTAAAGGATTCAATGTTGGATGTTGGTAAGTACCAATCCATAAACACTTATGTTTAATCATGTTTATAGAATTAGTAATCTGTTTATATCAGGATGAAAAGAATCATAAGAGACAATCCCATATACAACTCTGTAAAAGAATGGAAAACGTTACAAAATTACTATTTAACCTTTTGACAAAAATTTATTAAAATGGAATTTGGATACTTAAATGACGTAGTACACACATGTACTAACTTACACGTACCCCGTTTTTTGTTCCTTCCTTTTTCCGATGTGAACCGTCCGATTCCTTCTGACGTAAATTTTAACTACCATTTCCCTCCTGTCTAAAGACATTCATTTTTCAATATTACAACGTATCTGACCGTTAAGCAAAGAATGTACTATCATATGTACAAAGTCACGGTAAGAGGGTTTAGTAGGGTGGGAGAGGGAGAGGGTGTCTCAGGTTTTCAGACAAGATGTGTAGACACAGAGAAAACGACGGAGCGTATGTCCCAGTAGTAATGATAGAAAGATTTAAGGTACATATACGTAATCATATGACGTAACCACAAAAAGAAAGACCGAATGAAGTGAGAAATATTAGCCGAGGTCAAAGTAGGTAGAGTAATCTTGACTAAGTTTACATAAGAAAAATTACCGACTCATTATGAGGTAACACATATACATGGTGTCGAAAGAATAGGTAAGTAGACGACTACCTGTAGATCCAACAAAGGTACAGGACCGATAATATTTGTCACGACGTTACTTGTAACCCCATGTACACAGAGAAAGTTAAGACCAAAGGAGCCACACATACGGGTCGTCACCCTAACGACCCAGTATTCTGTCAAGATAAACGTTAAAAAATTCTGTAGAGGTGTGACAAGAGGTTTCACCGACATGATCAAACGAAAGGGTGGTTGTCACATTCTCCCAAGGGACACAAGTTATGTCCTATGTCCTACGAATCCCGACCACGTACCCCTACTAGGTCTCTCTACTATACCCCACCCTCCACCCTCTCCCCAAGTACTAACCCTTGAGTACATGTGGGTACCTCCTAAGTACAGTTACATACCGTTTTGGCTATGTCATAACGTTTCATTTTATTTCATTTTTATTTTTAATTTTTATTTTTATTTCATGGCTTTAAATTTCTCCTATGTCAAACCAGATCCCTTTAGTGTGTTTTATTTGTAGATTTTAAAAACTTTTAACGCAATCGAGACGTGGTGTTACTTTCGTTTTGTGGCTCAGTCACACTTTTCATTAGATAAAGAATGTGATAATGAAAAGTAGAACTTTAACCCGTTTTATACTGTTGTTGTATAATAACGAAGTTTCATAAGACACCCAAATTTCACAAAAAGAAAAGTTTTTATTTTGTATAATACAGTTTAATCACAATATATTCTTTTTTAATATTACAATTTATTAAAAATATTTTCATAAAATTCTTACAATATCACATTGTTGTATCTGTACTTTTAGTGAGGTAGTGTTTGGGGTTAGGCGGTTATTCAAAATACACTCTTGAAGTGACTTTTAGTTACGTTTAATATAATTATTTTCCTTTAGTCTTCTATAAATATGAAAAATTCTGTTTTTAGATATGATTGGAATTTTTAGTCTAAAACAAAAGAAATTAACTTTATGAAATATAATTAGTTCGTTAATACAACTTTTATATGTAACAGTGTGTCCATGGTTTAACCGGTTATATACAAAGTTCTTCCTTAAACTATGATCGATCGTTTTTACTCAATATTGTCTTTATATAAAAAATTTTTCTTTCAACCATTACGACCCAAAACGAAACGATACACATACACACACACACACACACACACGTACGCACACGCACGTACACACATACGTAAAGGGAAAGAAACAGTGTAAAAAGTTTACACTGATACCAGTCGGGAGACCGAAGGAAAGACGCACAGGATCTTACACCTCTTTTCTCTTGTGGTACACCTCTGTCTTCGTCTATAATATTACTGCACAAATGTTCGATTCCTTGAGACTGTTCGATACCTAACGACTGTGGGTCGTCTTCCACCCACCCTCAGTACTTTGTCTAGTTTGTAAATATCTTATTCTAGCGTTTTTATTATAATTTTGACAGATCTAAACAATTTCTTTTGGGTAGTGAGAAATGACTTGTATTTGTCCCACACATAAATGAAACTACATCTTAATATCGAAGGTACAGTTTAGGATCAAAGAGGAAAACGGTGGTTTGACTAGAATGAACTCTTAAATTTGTGGTTATTATCTAATTCTTTCTCCTTCTAAATTCTACCATCCAAGTTCCCCCTCCTCCATCTCTGTTTGTTTTTATAATTTTCGTACTGAATACCTGTACCGTTCCTTGTGTCAGCTTCCGAAAGTGAAAGGTGGAAGAATGAGAAAATAACTTAAAGTCCAGTTACAATATAATATGTACAAAGTCCAATCATACACAATAGACTTATTTACTACTTTAATCCCCGGTCACAACGATAAAAGCGTAAATAATATCCTGTGTCTTATTATCCCACTAAAAAAACTTTCTTTACTTATTTCTCCCACTCGGTTGTGCTACTGTCTTCCTTGTCTTAGTGACTAAAGAGAGAAGAGTAGGGGTAGGTGACGGGCAGGTCTTTCATAAGTATTTTCTCACGCATAGAAGGGTCAAGTAAGAAGAAATCTGGTTATTCTTTCACGTTATATGGATTCACAGATGTGTTTCCATACAAACGTCATTCTAAACACATTCGACCCGTTTCCCGGTTCTCTATTGACACGTAGAATCATAACAGTAATACTTGGTGTTATAGACACCAACCGTATACTTGAATGCAAAATTTTTTAGAAAGGACATTACCTTGATCTCAACCTCCGGTAAATCCGTTGTTGAGTAATTCACTAGGGATCATAAAAGAGAAGGGAAAGATGTGAGACTACGTTGTTGATAAACTTGTTTAGGTATGAGTATAATAATCTACAACTTATTCAATTATTTTCTTTTTATACTGAGTATTGATAAACAACCTTATTAAGAATTTCATTACTTACTTATGTGATAAATTTATACTTATTACCATATTAAATAATTTTAAATTGTAGTCTAGACTATATCTCCGGTGTATGACATAATCCACTGTTTATATATGTGATATATACCCGAAGGGACCATCGAGTCGACCATTTCTTAGGTGAACGTTACGTCCTCTTAGGTCAAGTCAAGAACCCAACCCTTCTAGAGGATCTCTTCCCTATCCGATGGGTAAGGACATAAGTACCCGAAGGGACCACCAAGTTTACTATTTCTTAGGCCGAGGTTACGTCCTCTGGACCCAAGGTAGGGACCCAACCCTTCTGGGGGACCACCTCCCGTACCGTTGGGGGAGGTCATAAGAACGGACCTGTTCCACCACCTGTCTCCACGGACTACCCGGGATCAGGTACCCCAACGTTTCTCAGTCTGTACTTACTCCCTGATTCGTATGACGTCGTATATATGATATACGTATAATCAAATTGTGAGTATTGTTACGATACCCAGGTCATAATGTAATAGACAAATTAAAGAATACTACAATACATCGAGTATTCATCTTCTTGGACCTAAACAGAGGTTTGGTTCATAAATAAAAAGATGAACGACTTTATCAAATGACTCAGTTTGTTAATTATTAGTTGTGCGGACCTATATCTCTAGTTAAAGAAAGTGAATTTTAAATTGTAGGATGATCTTAATAGAAGTATAACTGACGAAACGGTCACGTTATGTGACTCTCTTTTTTATGGAAGATTATCTTTTATTTTTAATTAGAGTGGAGACTTGTTTCGTTTCTAAGAGTAAATGTACCTATGAATATATTACTACTGTATTGGAGACAAGAGTTCGAACGATACAATTACTACACACAGTTATACTTAAGTAAAAGTTTGGGTATCAATGTACGTCGATCAAATTACTGTCTGTAGTCAGACCTCGGTGTTTCTTCGACATTAATATGGAATTGAAGGACGAAAATATTTATTTTCTTTACAACACGAGCAAGGTTTTTACATGGGTTAAACTGTACTCCGGAGATGATAGGAAGAAGTGTTTCCTGAATACTGGATTTTAAACGAGTTGGAGTGAGGGTTTTCAATTTAAAAGTTATTTCAGTGATTACCTATATTATGTTTAAAGATATATTTAAAAGGTATCGTTACAGAATTAACGGAGTAATATTTAGATCACATTCTACTCTAGTTTACTGTGTATTTATTCGAATACGGTGTCTTAATGTGTTTTCTTGACGATCGTTCTTTGTAAGTCTCATACAAGGGACTGGTTCTAGTTAAAAAATATGAAAACTTACAGATGTCAGAAGATATTACGGTTTAAAGTGTTATCGTCGAAACTTGTTGACGTTTAGGAGGTTAAAGAAAACTGAAAGTTTCTAATGATTATAGACTTATAGTATATTTTAATAAAAGATTCTATAACTCCACAATGTTATAAAAGAACATTTAAATCTTTATATCACAAATAATCGTTATTCAATTAACGATTATGTCTAATAACAGTCGGTATACAAACTATTTGTTTTCTTTAAATAAAGGACTTTTATTTTACTCCCTCTAAAAAAACGGTCCTCCTTTTGAAGTTCTCGGTCTATGAACTGACTTTTTTAATCAAACTTGTCTTGGTAGTTATTACGTTTGGACCGTCAATCACTGTGGACTTTAGCCCGGTATCGTACAAACAAGGGTGTTATGATCGAAAGACATACGAAGAGACTGAAACTCGAAGCATACGTTAATACGTGATAAAAAAGGTAGGTTCCAAAGAATTTCCCACCTCGTTCATCTAGTTTTTAACACTTACTCCCTTTCTTCTTTTGTCGTCATTTTTATGAGTCTCTCATGTATTTCTCTCCATTTCTTTTATTTACCGAGTTTTTCCATTATTTTTACTTTAGAATGATGACGTCATCAGTGAAACGAAGAGAGAAAAAACGTAGGTAACACTGTCCACAGGAATAAAGATTTTCTCAAATAATGGGAGTATTACATTACCAAAGAAGGTCTTTTTTTGTTTTTTTGTTTTTTAGTGATACGGAGTAATGAAAGTTAGAGTAAACAAAGAGGTACAGTGTAAATTCTTTTACTTTTGAATAATTTTACGAGTGTATAGTAAAAGTTGTCAATCCCTTCAAGATCGACCTAATACGGATTCCATCACGTTATATAATTTAGTTAACTTCGTTCTTTTAAATAACACATTTACGTTATTTTTATAAGTCGTAAAGAAGACGTAAGTAAAAAATGTTATAAGATATTACTTATACACGAAGAACCTTAAGAAAACATTTGTTTGTTGTATTTATTACGTTTCCTTTTATTATTTCATATAATAATTGATTTGATAGAAAGATTAAACCATTAACGTTTTTGAAGTCTGTCGGTAAGATAAAACACTACAAAGTTCAATGGTCTTTTGGTTTAAACGAACATTTAAATATTATCGTACAAAATTAAAAAAAGAGTATAAAACTTAATATAGTCTATAATATAAACCATTAGGTAAAATTTCAAGTTACCTCGGTTATTTGATGTATGAACATAAGTGATTTCAAGTCTTGTAAGACGTTGTATGTTTACTAGTTAAGTTGTCTGTCCTTTATGTTCGAGTTCATACTCACGATTCTGCAAAGTCAGTACAAGATGAGAAACACTAGGGTACCTGATATCTGGTTGTCCAAGACAGGTACCTCAAGAGGTCCATACTTATGACCTCACCTAACGATATGAGAGGAGGTCCCCTTAGAAGGGGTGAGCCCCTAGTTTGGACAACACAGAATGTAGAGTACGTAACCGTCCGTTCAAGAATGATGATTGTGGTGGACCCTTCACTCCAATTAAACGTCTTACACCGAACTAGAAACCGGTCAAAATCCGAGGGTTATAAGAAGGACTGAACTTAAACGGGGGATTTTTACCCTATAAAGGAAAATCTCATTATATAAACAGAAATACCCGTAAGAGATATCTCTATAAATAGGTTTTTTCTTATATCTCCTTATCTTCTCTCTTACGAGTAAGATATTAGGTCTCTTCGTTGGTGTCTTCTAATTTTTGAGGGTAGTAAGAGAGGACTATAAGAAAGAATATTTGAAATTCGAATTATTTATGAAATTTAGTTGGTCCACACCTCCTGAAACGTCAAATAATATAGACTTCGAATATTATTTAAAGTCTTAAACACCTAACTAGAAGATCATCGTTTACGGATATGACAGATGAAATACGTAGGAGGGTCCATAAACGGTTGAGAGACTCGTATAGATTGTCTAACCGACTTATTCTTATTTCCGTATAAAAAAAACAAATAATAAAACGTAACTAAATCGGAGATTGCAGACAGATTCGGATCTCAATAATAAGGTCTTCAACTTTCTTTTTTGACTTTTCAGTGAAAGGACCTGTTTTAGAAACGATATGATATTGTATTCATGGTAATTGTACTCTTGATACAGTCTGTCTCTACTAAAAAGGTAAACACTTGTCTTATGTTGTATTTAACCATGTAATTCCCAGGACTCTGGTCGTGATATAACTGTGAAACTCCTAAGTTTGATATACTTACAGTACTACATAGCGGGTGACTACGAGAGTTGTACCCGAGACCGGAGTCGTCTACGTCACACCGTCATCTGTGTTTCGTGGTTAGTCTTTCGTTTATTTTGTTCTCTGACACTCCTTTGGATGTTTTTTTTTGTTTTGTTTTGACACTTGAGTAAATTATACAAATGTCCTACGGTATGGAAAAACTCTACCTTTTTACTGATGTCCCCATCTATCTACATTATACCTTTGTTCACTACAGGTATTCTTGTCTTCAGTCGTTTGATACTGGGTACCTGGTTTAGGCTAAAACATGGACAAACCAAAAAAAAAACCATTCATTATAATTAACCTTGTGTTCGTGAGGGTAAACAAATACATAAAAGATACTTACCAAAGTACGATATTGTCGTCTCAACAAGTCGACAGTACCGTTTCTTATTTTATAAATGAGAGACTGTAAAATATCTTTTTCAAACGATTAGGGACCAGACCTCTTCTTGTGGACGGTCTCGGTCCGTTGTAATATAACTGAATTGAACCACGGACGATATCAAATATGTTCTGTTCCGGGTCTTACCAAAAATAAAAGTTTCAAATATTTTTTCGTAAAAACTTCTCACCTCTCAATGTCTCCTCATATAGTCTTAATAGACACGTGGATTGTTACTACAATTAAATTCTGGTTATGTCATAACATTTCATTTTATTTCATTTTTTTCATTTTTTTTTTTTTTTGGTGGAGAGGTCTTCTTTTCTCAGACGTTTATAAGTTATTCATGGAGGAGTCGAGGTACGGAGTAGGAATCGGTGTTCATACTGTCATCACTTTTTCAGTTCATGACAAGTACAAAGTTATATCGAAAATGAGTCCCTTTTTTATCTTCTTTTATTTGTGTTTTCATTAGACGTAAATGTACCTTTATTCAAGTCTCATCCTTGTCATTTTACATCATTAGACTCTTTCACCCTTTGTAATTCAGATGACCTAGAGTGAGTGGTGAACGCTCGTGTAGATGACTCGGGTAGACCAGGGTCCGTTGTAAGTCTACGTCTTCACTTTGTGTATACGATTAAACACGTACGATGACTAACACACCACCAAATAATGAGTGTTAACAACACCATTATTGGTAATGTGTAGTGTAAATCCAGTTGTATATTTCAGGATACGGAATGTTTACAGATATAGAAAAGAATTAAGACAAAGCTCGTAGTAGTTTGCACGGAGATAAAAAACAAGCAATATGAGATCAATGACACGATACGAAGTACAGGGAATCTATTCGGTTCGTAGGAAGACTGAGTTTGGAGATTAGTAGAGAGACACTTTACGAAATATAGATACATAGAAAGATAGAGAAGGAGTGGAGTAAGTTTATACTGTGATGTAGAGTGACGATATTATACATTAGAAAGAAAAATCAAGAAAACGTATAGACTATAAAATAATACGTAAAATAATAAATGAACAAATAAGTAACAGAGAAGGTGGTCTTAAAATTGTGATATTTTCGTTCCTGAAAAGCAACAAAATAAAAGAAGAACTGAAGTCCCAATATCTTATCACCAATTGTTCTGACACCAACAAGTATATTCGTGTGTGTATGATATGTATATATATATATATTAAATATTTATATATCAAAACCAACAAAAGATGTTTTACCATGTTTCGAACTACGTAGCACTCGAACGAATATGATAGGATCTAAATTTCCGTTGTTAAGTACTAGTACGAACTCTAATTTTATTTCGTGTTTTTTCAGATACATTTAATATAAGTCTTTACAAACTCCACCCCTTGACATTATAGACGTTAATTTGTTCCAGTCTTCAATAAACAATAGTCTCTTATCGTTTTTATACACACACATATATATACATATACATATATATTACTTATGTATAATAGACGACACTTTTTACACTCTTTATTAAAACAATCCTAAGTTATCGTATACCAGATTATTTTCTACTAGAACCCTGAAGAGACTATCAGGTCACCAATTCTGAGACACGACAGTTATGTTCCCCACATCTAAGTTAGAGACCAGTCCTTTGATTCTAAAGTACACGACACGTCATACTGGTTCTCTAATTTTTTATTTTTATTTTTTATTTTATTTTTCCTACCAGAAAAACTTCGGGAAATTAGAAGTAAGTTTATATGGTATTTCTATATTGTGCAAATATTTGGACTACGAGATTCTCTATATCATCTTGTGGATCACTTCGTCACTTATTTTTTATTAAAATTTTATTTATGTTTCTAAAACCCTTATCGGATCTTTTACTTACTTTTATTATAAAAATTTTTCAGGGTTTTCGATGTCTCCTTTTTTTTTTTGGTATACTAAAAATGTGAAGAGGTTTGTAGAGACAGCCCGAAGGGACCACCGAGTTTACCATTTCGCAGTCGGACGTTACGTTCTCTGGGTCTAAGCTAAGGACCCATTCCTTCTAGGGGACTTCTTCCTTTACCGTTGGATGAGGTCGTGAGAACGGACCTTTTAGGGTACCTGCCTCCTCGGACTATCCGATGTCAGGTACCCCAGCGTTTCGCAGTCTGTGCTGACTCGCTGAAGTGAAGTGAAGTTTGTAGAGACAGTCAGTCAAGTCAACGAATCAGCACAGACTGCGAAACGCTGGGGTACCTGCCGTCGTGCGGTCCGAAGGGACAGGTAGTGGTTGGGGACCTCGAACGAGTTTGAGTACAGGTAATTCAGCCACTACGGTAGATTGGAGACAGTAGGGGAAGAAGAGGACTGAAGTTAGGAAGGGTCGTAACCCAGAAAGGTCACTCAGTCAAGAAACGTAGTCCACGGGTTTTATAACCTCCAAGTCGTAGCCAGGAAGGTTACTTGTAAGTCCTAACTAAAGGAAATCCTACCTGACCAACCTAGCGGAACGTCAGGTTCCCTGAGAGTTCTCAGAAGAGGTTGTGGTCAAGTTTTGGTCAAGTTTCGTCAAGTTTTCGTAGTCAAGAAGGTACGAGTCGAAAGAAATATTAGTCAAATCGTTACCTCTGTTATAACGTCGTAAAATCTTCTGATGTTAATCTGCGTAAAAAAAAATTATTACGACTTGGACAAAATATAAAACCCTGTCAGATTAAAAAATAAATATCTAAAAGTCTAAAATTACACATAATCCACAGTTCTATTTATAAATGTTCAAAACCTTCCTTCTCATAACTGTCATCCTTTACTACCAATTGTTAATAATTTCTACCCTTCTTTGTTTTCGGAATTAATAGTCGAAATATGGGAGTATTTACGGTGTCGTGATACCGAATCAATAACCTCGTCAGACGTTAACCGACAAAACGACTGACTAGGGTCCCGGAACAAACCTACGATATCCTTAAGTTTTATCCGCCTTGTCTGACCCGGTCACTTTGAATAACTAGGGTAACGACAAGGAAGTAGATAAACGACATCCGTATATTTGTACCAAGTACGGACATACTGGTTTTGTGACCTAACATTGTTCCAGTTAAGTCACAAAAGTAGGTAGCATTACTGACTAAATCTGACAGTGTGTCAGTTACACTAACTAAGACATTTTCAACCGGTTGTTTTGAGTTTCAACGGAAAGGTATCGACGAGAGTAATACCATATTTTTGTTTAATAAAATATAGAGAGGTTTCGTTGTAAACTTCTCCTCAAAACAGTTAGTGAAACAAGTAAGATTTCGTCTACAGGTTTGGTCCATAAAGAAGGAAATAGATGGTAGTGTCGAAGGAGAGAGTCATGGTGACTGTGTTGGTACAAATCCCGTAACTTTACGGACGTCGAAGATATTCAAGAATGTAAATAAAAAAAATAAAAAATTAAAAAAAAAATCAAAAAATAAAAAATTTAAAATTTTAGAAATTAAGAATGTACGCAAGGGTTTGTACTTGGGGGGAGGGTGGAGGGAGGGGTATTGTAGAGAGACCCAATAGGGGTACGTGGTCGGGGTTCGTACGACATAGGACGCAGTCTGTATCTGACCGCTAAGTTAAATATTCAAGAATGTAAATCTAATACGGGTCCTAAGTATGTTATCTCGTGGAAAAGGTCCTTGACGATACACCCGGAAACGATGGAAAACTGTCTCACGAAAAATATCAGGGTGTTATGTTATGATGGTACAAAAGGATAGTAGTTCCTACACTATCATCCAATAGTTACTCACGAGAAAGGTGATCAGTGTCAGAAGTTTAAAATCAAATCCCGAGTTCATATAGGTATAATTTATTTGTTTGAAATAATGTGTTCTCTATAATTTAAAGTCAAAGTGACCGGGTCAGACAAGGTGGATAAAACATTTATAAATGGAACTGTAGATTGTTTTGTTTTGTTTTGTTTTTTTCGTAAGTTGATCAAAACTTCCTTTGACGATTTACAGAAGGTTTTACTAAGGTGGTCAAATGTAGGGGTAGTCGTTAGACACTCTGAAGGAAACCGAGGTGAAGGAATAGTTGTATACTACGACAGTTAAAAAGCTAAAGTTCGTGATATGATCGACACATCACCACAGTATAACAACAAAATTAAACGTAAAAGGACTGGTGTATACTATACCTGGTATAGGAATATACAAATAAAAAGGAAACATATAAAAGAAACCATCCCACGGACAATCCTACAAACGACGAAAAATATTAGTCCAATCAACAAACGAATAATAACTCAAGATTCTTAAGAAACATATAAAACCTTTTATTTGGAATTTAGTCACTCAGAAAACGTTTACGGAAGAGAATCAGACACCAAACAGAAAATTAAAAGAACTATAACAGAAACTGATAAAGTGAGGTGAAAGAAATCGACTGTATCAAAGACTCCTCTTCAGGTTACGGAAAAAACAAAACAAAAAGACCGAAGACCTTAAAAAGAAATAAGAAATAAAAAACATCAACTTTTATATATACGGATCCACATAAAAAAGAAAGAAAGAAAAAAAAAAAAAAAAGTAAATAAGACGAAACGTAAAAGACTCGAAGGAACTGAACCGAACAGGGAAAGAAAGAAGACTATAAGGGTGCATACAATGTTGAAAACATCAACAAAGTCAAAAACCTGTAAAGGAAAATACAAAGGGAGTCAGTAAAAGAGAAACGAAAAACTCCAAGAAAAAACAAACAAACAAAAACTACTAAGATGACTATATATAAGATCGACCCTTTACAAAAGGAATCACTACAGGTCAGATGACAATTATCATTCAGGTAGTCACTATAAAAAGTAAAGACAATGTCACTAAAATTAGAGATCCTAAAGAAAAACCAGGAATCCTAAACGACGGGAGACGAATGTAACAGGTAGACAATAACTTACGACAAATGAAACAAGTAATCTCGGGAACAGTATGATTAGTATCAACAAAATTTATGGATTAGACTATTAAGGGTATGGAGACACTATAGACCAAGTTCTATAAACGGACCATGAGAAAACCATCTGTTAAAAGACAAATATAGATGCGTACTACATGGTCCATTTTATTTCACGAGGTCTATTCGAAATCATTACCCTATCAACCTGAAGTGCCCATCGTGAACACCATTTCTTGGGAGACTGGTCACGTCCTCTGTATTCTCTACACCCAAACTAGGGACCCAGTTCTAGCGAACCTCCTCCTGTACCGTTGGGTGAGGTCAAAAGAACGGACCTCTTAAGGTTCCTGTCTCCTCGGACTCAGTCTGTACTGATTCGTTGAATCGTGTTATACTACCATTCTACACCCTTCTTCCCTTCGTGAGATGTTGAGATACTAATCCAGAATTAGAAAGTCACTCGGTCAGTCACGGAGACCTGACACTTAAAGTGTCCACTAAGAGTCAAAAAGGAGGGTTTAATTAACCTTGTCATGTCGATCCCACCCGACTTCATCCAAAAAAAAAAAAAAAAGGGGTTCAATTTCTGATCACAACTGACCTCAACTCACAAAGAGAAGATTTAGTCAATAGGAAGTTATTGTCCGGTTGTCCAATTAGAGATCAATTGATCGAAAAGGACTTTCGTACGGAAAAGATTCATCTTGTCTCATTAGACTTCATAAATTTTTACAAAGAAAAACGGAAGGGGTACGACGTTCGGACTCACCTAAAGAGAGACCAATAGTTATAAATAACACCCTTAGATTACTTGAAGTACCTCCATTTAGAATATTTTGGTACCCCTGAAATGTTACCGACCCAGAAGACCTCAAAAAGAGAATCAGAACGTATGTATGCTCGGAACCTATGAGTGATTGGTGCAAAGACCAAAAGGTTAAGGACGTGACTAAGGAGACCTCTAAAGGTAGACACTCAGAGACAAGACCATTTAACAATAAGAGACTAAAGTGAACAGTCAGAGAGGTCAGAGCTCCCCTCACCAAACAAGAGACAAACAAGGGAAAAGATAGAGAAAAAAGAGAGTAGAACCGAATGGGTTCTTCTGAACAATGTGACCTCAGACAATTCGAAAATAAACAATCTTACTCCACCACTAAGGTTCTATGAATGTACATTTTCGTCTTTGAACTCCAGATGTAATAAAAAAATTTAAGTGACTTTCTGTATTCTATACTTTTATAATCATAAAATAAAAACATCATTAATTATTGTTCACAGAACTCTTAAACAAATCTATGAGAGACGTCTACACTTCACATGTGAAAGTATTTTGAACGATTCGACACAGACTGAGAACACTGACGTACCTGACATCGGTCTGTTCGAGGAGAACGATGTCCTATAGGATCCGTTCTTATGACCTCACCCATCGGTAAAGGAAGAGATCCCCTAGGAGGACTGGGTCTCTAGTTTGATACCAGAGAACGTGACGTCCGTTTAAGTAATGGTTGACTTGGTGGTTCTTTTGGGGAAGTATTATGAATTATTTATCGTTACTTAGAGTAATGTTACCTGGTAATTTCGTGGTTGAATATGACTATTTTTCAAATTTCACGTATTTATTTTGATTATTAAAATTCCTGAACATGTTTAATGGAAAGAAGTCGTTTTATAAAAGGATAATAGAAATAACCATCAGGTGAATGTAAACATCAGAAACCTCTTGGTTCCAATATTAAACGAAAAAAACTCCCTGTTGTAACTATTAATTACAATATAAACTAACATTCAAATGTGTGTACGTGTCATTAAAATATACACAATAATTTTAGACTTTAATACCTATTGTAAGTAGGGTTGTGAAGTATTTCTGTGAACTTCTTATTTTCTCATTGTCACAATCGTAATAGAAGTTTTATTTTAGGATTGACACCGATTTAAAAGATTGAAAGGATGAGATTACATTGACGTAAATTAAAGATTAAAGATCCTTAAGATACGAGGTTCGATTAAATATATTATAATTTTCTCGATCAAAATAACAGAGTATATACGATACGTGTTGGGTACTAATAAATAAATTACTGTGTAGTAATGTAGTAATGTATGATTATCTTCGTCTTCTATAATTCTTCTCCACCGTTCTTATGCGTTTTCTTGATATGGTTTTCTAGAAGTACTGGGTCTATTACTACTACCATACCAGTAAAAAGATCTCGGTCTGTAGTACCTTACACTTTAGTTCACCCTGAAGCCTTCGTATTGATGCCTGTTTCAATCACCTCTACTACCTTAGGGTCAACTCGATAAAGTTTAGGATTTTCGACTACGACAATTTTCACGACGTGAGTTGTACGGTCATTTAAACCTTTTGAGTTGTCACCGGTGTCCTGACCTTTTCCAGTCAAAAGTAAGATTACGGTGTCTTCCTGTTACGTTTTCTAACAAATTTGATGGTGTGTTAACGTGAGGAGAGTGTACGATTGTTTCATTACGAGTTTTAGGAGATGGTGTCCGAAGTTGTCAAACACTTGACACTTGAAGGTCTACAAGTTGGACCTAAATCTTTTCCGTCTCCTTGGTCTTTATTTTAACGGTTGTAGACAACCTAGTATCTTTTTCGTTTTCTTAAGGTCTTTTTATAGATAAAGACAAAATAACTGATACGGTTTCGGAAACTGACACACCTAGACGCCTAGTGTCGTTTGATGTCTTTTAAGACTTTCTCTACCCTTATGGTCTAGTGAACTGGACGGAGGATCTTTACACATACGTCCAGTTCTTCGTTGTCAATCTTGGTCTGTACTTTGTCGTCTGACGAAGGTTTAACCCTTTCTTCATGCAGTTCCGACATATGACAGTGGAACGAATAAATTGAATATACGTCTCATGTAGTCCTCTTTGTGACCCAACCTACTTCGTGTCGACCTTAGTTCTAACGACCCTCTTTATAGTTATTGGAGTCTATGTGTCTACTATGGAGGGATACCGTCTTTCACTTCTTGATTTCTCGGAGAACTACTTTCACTTTCCCCTCTCACTTTTTCGACCGAATTTTGAGTTGTAAGTTTTTGTTTATAGTACCGTAGACCAGGGTAGTGAAGTACCGTTTCTCTACCCCTTTGTTATCTTTGTTATTCTCTGAAAGAAAAGAACCCGAGATTTTAGTGACGTCTACCACTAACGTCGGTACTTTAATTTGTTGTGAACGAGGAACCTTCTTTCCGATACTGGTTGAATCTGTCACATAATTTTTCGTCTCTGCAATGAAACGACTGTTTCCAGATAGATCAGTTTCGATACCAAAAAGGTCATCACTACATACCTACATTCTCAACTTGATATTTCTTTCGACTCGTAAATTCTTAACTGCGAAAGCTTGACACCATAACCTCTTCTGAGAACTCTCAGGGTACCTGACGTTCCTCTGGGTTGTTCAGTTAGGATTTCCTTTAGTCAGGACTTATAAGTAACCTTTCTGACTACGACTTCAACTTGGAGGTTATGAAACCGGTAAACTACACTTCTTGACTGAGTAACCTTTTCTGGGACTACGACCCTTTCTAACTTCAGTCCTCTTCTTCCCCTACTATCTCCTACTTAACCAACCTACCGTAGTGGCTGACTCACCTGTACTTAAACTCGAGGCCCTCAACCACTACCTGTCCCTTCGGACCACACGACATCAGGCACCCCACCGTTTTTCAACATGTAGTGACTCACTGACTTGACTGGACTTATCAAGTAATGTATTAATACAGTATGTAATGTATGTTAAAGTCCCTGTCTTCGACACACAATGGAGGTCAACAGTTGAGTCATGTACCATGTATTATACAATGTATTCGCGTATATACAGTGATTATTTAGTCATTTCTTCTCTATAAATCGATTCAGATATTTTTAGGATCATTTACATGTGAAATAAAATATCAAATATAATGTATAACTACCTTTCTATACTTTAACCGAACTGATTACGTTAATCCGGTTTTCTGTAATCAGACAATTTGAGGTTTAAATATAGAGAGAAGAAATAACGTCAATATTTTGAGTTTACTGAAATTCAGAATGTACAGGTTAAATTTTTCTTATCTTTAATTAATCGAGTTCGAGTAACAACGGTGTTTGTTTCAATCGATTATACGGCTTTAAAAGGATAAAATGTCCCCTTCAACTTTTAGTGGTAAAATTATAAAGACATCGAGATTTACGGTTAAAAATCATTCTTTTTATATGTAATTATGAGACTAGAAATGACGTTGTTCCGAATATCTAGATCTCAACCCTGTGTGTTTATATCGGTTTTAACCTAAAATATATCTGGTATACTCTACTCTAATGTCTCATTCTTAGTTTGTTTGTAGAAGTTCTTCTTATTTTTTTTTATTTCCTACTTGTTCCTTTCTCTTCGGGATAACCCCTTCGTCGACCCTCTCGTCCTTTAGTTCAATAGTATCTTTTACTTCTTTGTCTCACTAAGTTTGAGTCACCAGTTATAACCATTTCTTTTATCTTTCAATCTCCCTTTCAAAAATTTGTAACTAAAACGTTTGGTCTTGA
Organism: Capra ibex; assembly: GCA_006410555.1. Lineage (NCBI taxonomy): Eukaryota > Metazoa > Chordata > Mammalia > Artiodactyla > Bovidae > Capra > Capra ibex. The sequence goes on along the minus strand of SJYO01041852.1, from coordinate 41,520,314 downwards.
ACAATGTGTATAAGTCTTGTCAAAGTGACTTCATCTTCAACGAAACATCGTCCGACCTCTCTCTTAAACTCGATTCTTGAACACTTGTATGTATTTCTCCTATAATCTTCGAACCGACGTTTAAAATCTTTTTATTATCAACTCTAAAAGAACACCTATCACCACTAAAACAAAATCAAAAACGTACATTTTTATATAAATTTAAGATGACTATTCTGATACTTACTTTTGAATGTTAAAATCAACTCTCATCTCCAGTATCTACCCTGAAAGGACCACCGAGTCTTCCGTTTCCTAAACGGATGTTACGACCTCTGATTCCAAGTCTTGGACTCAACCTTTCTAGGGGACCTCTTCCCTTACTGTTGGGTGAGGTCATAAGAACGGACCTCTTAAGGTGTCTGTCTTCTCGGACCACCCGATGTCAGGTACCTCAACGTTTTTCGGTCTGTGTTGACTCGTTAGAACCGACCGACATCCAAGTATCTGCTCGGAGATCTTCTTCCACGTCCGATGTAGTGTCCGGTTTTGTGAACATCTTCTCATCGGGATTCATCTTCTTTACTGTGTAAAAGACAGTAACATTCTACTGATAGTGTATGTTCTATCTGAAAAGTAGATCTTTACACATATTTTACCGACACTGTTCTTTAAGCCAGAAAGGTTCTATGTTTGTCGAATTTGTAAACTGATAAAGTAGTCATAGAGACTTTTAATAAAAATCGAAATCCCAATTTTTATCTTTCGTAAATCATACATTCATTAAATCGTTACAAATGAATTTTAGTTTACCTTTTTTATTCATACGTAATGAGGTTGTGTCTGAAAATAACTAACTGAAACAAATCTTTAAACTCATATCGCCCTTCTTAACTACGAAAACTTAACACCACGACCTCTTAAGAGAACGTCCAGCAAACCTGTCGTTCCTCCAGTTTGGTCAGTTAGGATTTCCTTTAGTTGAGACTTATAAGAAACCTTCCTGACTACGACTTCGAGATTATGAAACGGATGGACTACACTTCACGTCTGAACAATCTTGTCTGGGACTACGACCCTTTCTAACGTCCGTCCTCCTCTTCCCACACCGTCTACTATTCTACAAATCCATCGTACTGGTTGAATTACCTGTACTGAGACTCATTTGACCCTCCGTTACCTCCTGTCTCCTCGGACCGTACGATGTCAGGTCCCCTAGTGTCTCAGCTTGTTCTGAAACACTGACTTGTTGTTGTTGTATAAATGTTTATAACCGATAAGATAAACGAAGAGGAGACGGGGAAAAGGTCGAGACCTAATTATAGGACAACTAAGTTCAATGGATCGCATATCAAATTCTCCTTATTTTATCCAACCCATGACGACACACTAATCAATAAACTCTAACGGGTTAAAGACAATCTAAAGACTTAGTATTAAATGATGTTTGTTTATAAAAGTTCCTCTTTTATTCAATCGACCGTAGAATCAATTCAACAGTGTATATATTGTACTGGAGACACTCAGACATCATTTCTGTTAACTCGTAATACAAGGAACATGAGAAAAGTAATAAAATTTAATCGTTTTAATAAGTGGTTTCAAAGTGAATAAGGAACTTTGAGATCGTTATCTTAAGCGAAACTAAAACAATGATACTTAAAGACTATTCAGTTTTTATGATAATCATTTTTACCGTAAAAATAAATGAAATATATTTAAACTTTCTGAAGAAAAAGTCTAAGAAGTACAAGTACCTACAGACCGAACTAGATATTGTTAGTCGTGAGGCAAATATGAGATTCGTTTTGATCTACGTCGATTTTATGACCATACTACAATACTCAATTGATTTTTAAATTTTAACGTACATTTAATTTGAAACTGTTACCGAATCTTACAAGAGGTCATTACAGATAAATTCCTTAGTGAAAAGTTTTCCCGATTTTCAGTTCATTTTATTTTACTTGTAAAAACTCACTACCTACAAGTGGAACACACGTCTCTATCTTGTTCTTATTTACTGAACGAAAGATGATTATACATAATCCTTTTGAAAGGTCCATTACTATATGTCATCAATGATTTTTCTACTAACGATGAATTTCTAAACCATCCTCTATCCCTCGATATAAAAATAATTTAGTAAAAACATGACTTATAGATATATAGATATAGATATATAGATATATAGATATATATATATGTGTGTTTGTGATACGAATCTATAAATAAAATAAAATAAATAAATAAAAAAATAATAATAAAAAATTTAAAAAATAAAAAAAATTTAAAATTTTAGAAATTAAGAATGTACACAAGGGTTTGCACCTGCGGGGAGGGTGGAGGGAGGGGTGTTGTAGAGAGACCCAGTAGGGGTACGTGGTCGGGGTTCGTTCGACGTGGGATGCAGTCTGTACCTGACCGCTAAGTTAAGAATGTACTGTCATATGTACAATCTTAAGGGTAAGAGGGTTTAGTAGGGTGGGAGAGGGAGAGGGAGACTCAGGTTTTCAGGCCATATGTGTAGACACAGAAAAAAGGACAGAACGTATGTCCCAGCAGTAACGGTAGAAGGATTTAAGGTATATATACACAATCATATGACATAACCACAAAAAGAAAGACCGAATGAAGTGAGACATATTAACCGAGGTCAAANAGAGTAATAAGCACATATCCTTACGTTCCCTAAAGACACACAACTAAAATATAGGACGTTGAAATGATATAAGTAACTAATCGAGATCATTTTAGAATTGTCTGGGTAGTGTTCGTGCCTTTAACTTTGCCATTAGTCTTTAGAAGGTCGTTTGTTTTCGGGTCTAGGTCTGCCGAAGTGTCGACTTAAGATGGTTTTTAAAGCCTTCTCGATTGTGGATAGGAGGAGTTTGAGAAGGTCTTTTAACGTCTCCTTCCATTTGAAGGTTTGAGTAAGATACTCCGGTGGTAGTGGGATTATGGTTTTGGACTGTTTCTACAGTGTTTTTTCCTTTTGATGCCCGGTTATAGTGACTACTTGTATCTACGTTTTTAGGAGTTGTTTTAAGATCGTTAGTCTTAGGTTGTTGTGTAATTTTTCTAGTATGTGGTACTGGTTCACCCGAAATAGGGTCCCTACGTTCCTAAGAAGTTATAGGCGTTTAGTTAGTTACATTAAGTGGTGTAATTGTTTAACTTTTTATTTTTGGTATACTAATAGAGTTATCTACGTCTCTTCCGGAAACTGTTTTAAGTTGTAGGTAAATACTATTTTTGAGAGGTCTTTCGTCCTTATCTTCCTTGTATGGAGTTGTATTATTTTCGATATATACTGTTTGGGTGTCGTTTGTAATAGGAGTTACCACTTTTTAACTTTCGTAAAGGGGATTTCAGTCCTTGTTCTGTTCCCACAGGTGAAAGTGGCGATGATAAGTTGTATCAAGACCTTCAAAACCGGTGTCGTTAATCTCGTCTTTTTCTTTATTTTCCTTAGGTTTAACCTTTTCTTCTTCATTTTGAGAGTGACAAACGTCTACTGTACTAGGAGATGTATCTATAAATAAAATTTTTCTGACATAGGATGGAAGTGTTTACATAGTATTTGATAAACTCCGGTTAATATAGAGATTCAAGAATTATCCGATGTACTTCTAAAATTGAATCATAACATTTTTAACGTAAACGATTGTTTATCAATTTATAACTCTTTTATATAAAGTTCCATGTGTGTAAAAGAGACTGGTTTTAAAGAAATAAATAAAAAATGAAAATCATTCTACTACACACTGAGAAAACAAAGATAGAAAACATTTCTGGATCCGGTCTAGGTAAGTACAGGGGACTCTGTAATTTTAAAAAGGATTCGTTTTAATCATCACCGTTGGAATCATCAAAAGTGTGGTTTTACGGTTGTTACAAATGAGACTCCAAATAAGATGTGTTCAGAAATTTTTATGTTTTTTTTTTATAAAGAAGTTTACACACTTAGGTACGAACCTCAAGTTTGATTTATTACTATATAAACTTAATACGTCTTATAAATAAATTTTGTTTGACGACGACTACGACGATTCAGTGAAGTCAGCACAGGCAGAAACACACTGGGATACCTCCCGTCGGGTGGTCCGAGGGGACAGGGACCCTAAGAGGTCCGTTCTTGTGACCTCACCCTACGGTAAAGGAAGAGGTTACGTACTTTCACTTTTTACTTTCACTTCAACGAGTCAACACAGACTGAGTATCGCTGGGGTCCTGATGTAGTATGGTCCGAGGAGGTAGGTACCCTAAAAGGTCCCTTCTCATGACCTCACCCAACGGTAACGGAACCTCTAAGGAATTTTTTAACGTTTATCTTGATGGAACACTGGGTCGTTAGGGTGACGACTCGTATGTGTGGCTCCTTTGGTCTTAACTTTCTCTGTGTACATGGGGTTACAAGTAGCGTCGTGACAAATATTATCGGTCCTGTACCTTTGTTGGATCTACAGGTAGTCGTCTACTTACCTATTCTTTCGACACCATGTATATGTGTTACCTCATAATGAGCCGGCAATTTTTCTTAAGTAAACTTAGTCAAGACTACTCTACCTACTTTGACCTCGGCTAAATATGTCTCACTTCATTCGGTCTTTCTTTTTGTGGTTATGTCATATGATTGTGTATATATACCTTAAATCTTTCTACCGTTACTGTTGGGACATACGTTCTGTCGTTTTTTCTGTGTCTGCACATATTACCTGAAAACCTGAGTCTCCCTCTCCCTCTCCCACCCTACTAAACCCTCTTACTGTAAGATTGTACATATGATAGTACATTCTTAACTTAGCGGTCAGATACAGACTACGTCCTATGTCGTACGAACCTCGACCACGTACCCCTACTGGGTCTCTCTACAATACCCCTCCCTCCACCCTCCCCCCAAGTACAAACCCTTGTGTACATTCTTAATTTCTAAAATTTTAATTTTTTTATTTTGTTTGTTTGTTTTTTTTTATTTTGTTCGATCTTCAACAATATATGACATCTATATATTATTCGTTTACAGTTTTATTTATAGTTTTGTGTGAGTTCCGTCTGTCTATATTTAGTAAAAATTTTTTTAAGTAAATTCGTTTATTCTCTATTACAACAATAATTGTATCCAATGACCCGAGAAACTTGACTAAAAGAAAGGATTTCGGGGATCTTTTTGACGATGTGTAAATTACTAAAAAGGGTGAAAATACTCTCTTAAAAATTTTTCTAATTATGTTATTTAATACTAAATTGGTAATAAGAGTTTGTATCGTATTTCATTTATACATAGTAAAAGGACTTTCCATGTTAAATTTATTAATTTATTTACCCTGTAAATGAAGACATATGATTTAGTAGTTAGGAAGGACACTTGTCGGTCTTGACTAGAGGAAATCCTACCTGATCAACCTAGAGGAACATCAGGTTCCCTGAGAGTTCTCAGAAGAGGTTGTGGTGTCAAGTTTTCGTAGTTAAGAAGCCACGAGTCGGAAGAAGTGCCAGGTTGAGAGTGTAGGTATCTACTGGTGACCTTTTTGGTATCGGAACTGCTGTGCCTGGAATCAGCCGTTTCATTACAGAGACGATAACTTATATGATAGATCCAACCAGTATTGAAAGGAAGGTTCCTCATTCGTAGAAAATTAAAGTACCGAAGTTAGTAGTAGACATCACTAAAACCTCGGGTCTTTTTATTTCAGTTACTGACAAAGGTGACAAAGGAGTAGATAAAAGGTACCTCACTACCCTGGTCTACAGTACTAGAATCAAAAGACTTACAACTCGAAATTCGGTTGAAAAATCGAGAGGAGAAAGTGAAAGTAGTTCTCCGAGAAATCAAGAAGAAGTGAAAGACGGTATTCCCACCACAGTAGACGTATAGACTCCAATAATTATAAAGAGGACCGTTCGAACTAAGGTCGAACAAGAAGGAGGTCGGGTCGTAAAGAGTACTACATGAGACGTATGTTCAATTTATTCATCCCACTGTTATATGTCGGAACTGTATGAAGAAAAGGATAAACCTTGGTCAGACAACAAGGTACAAGTCAAGATTGATAACGAAGGACTGGACGTATGTCTAAAGAGTTCTCCGTCCAGTCTACCAGACCATAAGGGTAGAGAAAGTCTTAAAAGGTGTCAAATAACACTAGGTGTGTCAGTTTCTGAAACCGTATCAGTTATTTCGTTTTTATCTAAAAAAAGAGATTGAGAGAACGATACAGTTCAGATAAAGACAAAACATTTATTCAAATAAACATAGTAAAAGTTTTACCATGGTGTATTTTCACTATATTACAAACAGAAACAGACTGAATGAAGTGAATGATGTTATTAGAGTATCGGTTCTGTGTCTTCGGACTATAGACAGTTGTTTACTTACGTATAGTGGTGAAGAAACTACCGAGTCGTCATTCCTTAGACGGAAGTTAAGTCCTCTGGGTGTCCAATCTAAAGAGAAGAGGGACCTCTTGCTTACCGTTGGAAGAGGTCATAAGAACGAACCTCTCAAGGTACATGTCCCCTCGGATCGTCTGATGTCAGGTACCCCAGTATTTCTTACCCTGTGCTGACTCACCGAAAGTGAAACTATGATAATAAATGATATACATCGTAAGCCTCTTCCGTTACTGTTGGGTAAGGTCATAAGAACGGACCTTTTAGGGTACCTGCCTCCTCGGAACATCCGACGTCAGGTACCCCAGCGATTCTCANAATCGAGAGGAGAAAGTGAAAGTAGTTCTCCGAGAAATCAAGAAGAAGTGAAAGACGGTATTCCCACCACAGTAGACGTATAGACTCCAATAATTATAAAGAGGACCTTTCGAACTAAGGTCGAACAAGAAGGAGGTCGGGTCGTAAAGAGTACTACATGAGACGTATGTTCAATTTATTCATCCCACTGTTATATGTCGGAACTGTATGAAGAAAAGGATAAACCTTGGTCAGACAACAAGGTACAAGTCAAGATTGATAACGAAGGACTGGACGTATGTCTAAAGAGTTCTCCGTCCAGTCTACCAGACCATAAGGGTAGAGAAAGTCTTAAAAGGTGTCAAATAACACTAGGTGTGTCAGTTTCTGAAACCGTATCAGTTATTTCGTTTTTATCTAAAAAAAAAAAGAGATTGAGAGAACGATACAGTTCAGATAAAGACAAAACATTTATTCAAATAAACATAGTAAAAGTTTTACCATGGTGTATTTTCACTATATTACAAACAGAAACAGACTGAATGAAGTGAATGATGTTATTAGAGTATCGGTTCTGTGTCTTCGGACTATAGACAGTTGTTTACTTACGTATAGTGGTGAAGAAACTACCGAGTCGTCATTCCTTAGACGGAAGTTAAGTCCTCTGGGTGTCCAATCTAAAGAGAAGAGGGACCTCTTGCTTACCGTTGGAAGAGGTCATAAGAACGAACCTCTCAAGGTACATGTCCCCTCGGATCGTCTGATGTCAGGTACCCCAGTATTTCTTACCCTGTGCTGACTCACCGAAAGTGAAACTATGATAATAAATGATATACATCGTAAGCCTCTTCCGTTACTGTTGGGTAAGGTCATAAGAACGGACCTTTTAGGGTACCTGCCTCCTCGGAACATCCGACGTCAGGTACCCCAGCGATTCTCAGCCCGTGCTGACTTGCTGAAGTGAAAGTGAAAAGTGAAAGTTGAAGGTACGTAACCTCTTCCTTTACCGTTGGTGAGGTCATAAGAATGGACCTCTTAGGGTCCCTGTCTCCTCGGATCACCCGACGGTAGATACCCCAGTGTGTCTCAGCCTGTGTTGACTTCACTGAATCGTCGTCGTCGTCGTCGTAAGACTCTCAAAAATCTTTGTCAGCACATTTTCATTCAGTCCTACTTTAATTCAGTTCCTGAAGGGACCACCACGTCACCTATTCTTAGACCGACGGTTACGTTCCTTATGTCCAAAGTAGGGACTACGATCTTCTAGGGAGTACGGTGTCATGTTGATTCAGGTTCACGGATCTTCGTCTCGAGACGTTGCTCTTCGGTGGCGTTCCTCATCGGACACGTGACGTTAATCTCCCGTCAAGAGTGAAAGACTTTTATCTTTTTTCGGGTATATTTCGTTTCTTCTGGCTCACGTCGGTTTTTATTTTATTTATTAATTAAAAAAAAAAAAAAATTCTTCATTTCAGTTATAACGTGATACTGGGAAAAATTTAACGTAGAGTACGGGTTTGAGAGATTACTTTTCGACCCCAGGACTCAGTTCACTTTTTCGGGGTTTGTTTACTAATTTTATCAAATGTTGATGACCGTTATACTTTTCACTGTTAATTGAAAAGACATGTATTATAATCGTCTTAGTATCTAAAGTCTTAGTTCATAAGAATAAACTTTAGGAACAAAATGACACCCTTTTACTGTTGAACAACTCCAAAATACTACTGATTTAATCCATCATGTATGCTCTTCGACTGTTTATTACCTATGAAAAAATTACTACAAAGTCATTGAAGTGTGGTCTTTTTTTAACAGATAAAGTCCAGTGGAACAAATGAAGAAATATAGTAGGGGACACTACTGTTGAAGGGGTGGACTACTTTAACCACAATTACTACCTTTTGACACTAATGTAGAAAGATTGGTAGTAATTTTAAAACGATTACTTCAGACTTGAACAAGGTAGTTTTTATCTAAAATAAAATAAATCTGTAAATTAAAAATTAAATTAAAAACTCATATCAATTAAATGTCATAACACAATCACAGACAACATGTCGTTTACTTAGTCATTATGTATATGTATATAACTGAGAAAAATTATAAACAAGGGTATATCTAGTAATGTCTTATAACTCATCCCAAGGAACACACTATGTCATTCAAGAATAATCAATAGATAAAATATATATCATCACACGTATACAATTAGGGTTATAGAGTAAAGATAGGGAGGTAGAAAGGGGGAACCATTTGAATTCAAAGAAAAGATACAGACACTAAGATAAAGACAAAATATTTATCCATGTAAAATTTATTGGTAAAATAAAAAGTTCACCTACTTTTTACTATTTGTTTTACTTTCGAAATAGGTATTTTAATAGGACTTTTTACTGTTCCTACTACGATTTTAATCATTTCCGTAGAAAAATACAATTATAAAAATACAAGATGTCCTAATTAAACATGAATTGAAAATAAGTCACTCAGTAATATGTACATTAATACATAATTTCAATTAAACGTAATAACATGAGATAATACATCAAAACAAAAGTACTAGTTCCTATTTCATACTTTTATGTCAGACCAATATTTTCTTTTGATAATACCGTCATACTATATGTTACGACGGAAAAATATAATTTTAGTCTTACAAAAAGAGTTTTCTATGTAATTGAGACGTTCATTATGAAGTGAGACAACTTTTCATTTTCGTTTCTCTAAAAACTACATTTAAAAGAATTTCTTCTCCTTTAATGTAAGTAATACGCAGAAATAAATCTAGTTACAAAAACAAAACTACGTTGTAATAGGATAGGTGAAGAAAAAAGGAGTTTAGTCCGACGTCTATTAAAATCAAAATGACCATCAAACAGATAAAGAGAATATCGATACTGAAAAATTTAATGTATAAAGATTATCCCTCCACCCCGTTCCTCCAAGGTTAGATTGGTTATTGATGTTAACATCTAAACTATGTACCAGGAGATTTAAATCCTATATTCGAATCAATCCAAAAAGAGATTATTTTACCTGTAAAATACGTAAAGATATTTTATGAAATTTTCGACTTTCAGTGTGTTCTACATAAAATAAAAAATTTAACTTCATATCAATTAAAGTTTATAGTATAATTAAAGTTTATATTTTATATCATTAGGAAAATAAAAAAATAAAAATATTTAAGATGAGGTGGATTTCAATAATATTTTATAACTGATATCAGGGACACATGTTTTAGATAAAATTTTATCGATAGTTTTCTGTTCCTGGGGACTCTCTACCTTTTGTTTGACGTATTTAGGATGACACTACTAAGTAAAATTACACAGTTGAACAGACTCGGTTCTAAAGATCTATAAACCAATTTGTAATAAGACCTTCAAAAGTACTCCTACGAAAAACTTACTTTAACTCTAAATTGGACGACCTATAACTCATTTCGTCTAATGACAAGTATTACACCCACCCGGAATACGTTAGTCAATTCCTGGAATTGTCTTGTGTCTGAAAGGACTCGTTCTTCCTTAAGACAATCGTCCGACAGAAATCTATCTTTAATGTTCACACAAGGTCCAGAGGTCGGGAGGTCGAATGCGATTTATAAAACCTAAATGGTTTCAGAGGTGTCACAGATTCAGTCAAAGAATTTTATTTAAGGACAGAGACTTCTTGGGATCACTTATATTGACATAGATATATCTATGACAGTACTTTTGTCAAATATCCGTGTATCTTCTTCCTATCGTTAGTCTTATACTACCAGAAGGAGTTAAGTTCTCTGACTCCTTTCGTAGGTCCTATCGGTCCAATCAATTTCAAGAGTCCCGTTCTGTCTCTTCATTATCATCCCTGGACTAAAGGAGAACGTGGTGTTTACTAGTTGTCGACTTACGTCCTTAACCTTGTTATCTAAAGTTTGTGACCCGAAGTCTTTTATTTTCCATCATTAGTGACTTCTATTCCTTTTCCATCCAGAATGAGGACAGGTTCAAATCACGGAATACTGATAAATACCGGTAACAAATCTTTTTCGTTTGACATCTCCTCGGGTACTCTGAAGGAACAACTCCTTCAACTCAACAGTATGGTCCTTTTTTTTTTTTTCTCCAACTCCAAGTTCCCTATTTAATGTCCACTCCTTATTCATTGTGACACTCTTGGAGTCTCTACGTTAAAAAATTTATATTTTAGTGTAGTTTTTAAAGATTTAAATTACGTTAGATGCTTTAATACGTAGGTTTCTCGAGTCGGTTTAGATTCGTGGACTTTGTTTTTTTTTTTCGTGTTTGTGTAATATTTAGTTTAAAGAGTTTTGGTTATTATTTCTCTCTTTTTAGAATTTTCGTCGATCTCCTTTTGTGTTTGTGTGTAATAAGTGGACCGTTGTTTCTTACTGTCTTCTGAATGTACGTTAAAACTTTCTATCATCCTGTCGTAAGAATTTCATGAGGCCCCCACCCCCTCCCCCTCAATCCTATCTCCATATATTGATGTCTTTTCTCAAAAGTTCTTAATTCTCGTATACTTCTCTAAAATCTGTTGTCGACGTCTTAAATAGTAATCGGTTAAGAGTGAACTCCTTTGCATTTTCTTCAGGAAGTCTGTCCTACTATTAATAGTCATCTTTATATGTACTTTTCTCGTTGTCTTTCTTTTATATTGATTTTCTTAAAAATTAAGGGTTTAGAGGAATTTATCCATTAAGAGACATTTATATTACAATTGTTTTACATGATTAAAATAATTTGTTTTTATTACCGTTAAATCAGACTCAGAAAATTCTATACATTTTTACATACTACCGTCATTCTTTTTATAATCTCCTTTCCTTTCTTTCACATAATATCGTGTAAAAATAAGACATTCACTTCAGTACATTATAGTGTACTTATACCTGGTATTTAATTTCTAATTTTGATATTAGGGTTTTCATTAATCATTTTATAGTTTGGTTTCTCAGTGTCGTTAGTTGGTTTCCTCTATTTTATCTTACATAAAATTATTTTATTTTAAGTATTGCAATTTTTTACACCCTAAGACTATAACGTCACGAATCGTTCTCTAAACAACATAATTTTTATATGTGATTTTTCCTTCGTACCTAAGTTTATTACGACGAAGAGAGAATTCTTTATCGTCTTATTTAATTTGGGTTAGTTGATTCTGTTGTCTTTAGGTTTGTTTTTTTCTGTTGTCTTTTACTTTCTTTTTATTAATAGTAATAGGTTTGACTCTTCCCTTCTAAGTAATATTTACTATATCTATAATTGTTTCATTATCCCCCTACGATATCTACTGAAACTTTTATTTTCACAATCGGAGAGTCAGGACAGACTGAGAAACCCTGAGATACCTGACATCGGGTGGTCCAAGGAGGCAGACCTTAAGAGGTCCGTTCTTACGACCTCACCTATCGGGAAGGGAAGAAGTCCCCTAGAAGGACTGGGACCCTGACTTGAACCCAGAGGGTGTAACGTTCATCTAACAAATGACAGGTTCGGTTCTGAAATCCGATTATTTAAACCGTTCAATCCTTTTTTTTTTTTTCACTTTAAGGAACTTTCTGTGGATGATTGTTGGAGTGAATTCTTCTTTAATTATGGTACTTATCTGGATATAATTTTAAATTTCACTTTAAGGAACTTTCTGTGGATGATTGTTGGAGTGAATTCTTCTTTAATTATGGTACTTATCTGGATATAATTTTAAATCATCCCCATCCTTTACCGTTGGGTGAGATCATAAGAACGAACCCTTTAAGTACTGTAACGTTTCTCAGTCTGTGCTGATTCGTGTGTGTTTTTTTTAAATTTCTTTAATTTAAATATGACTTTCAGAAGGGATGTTCGTTTAGAGGTTTAGGTCTACTGTATTAACTACTTACCGTGTTTTAAAAATGTTTCTCTGACTTTGTTTTACTCTATGAATTAGTCCACTGAGAGATCCCTTTCTGTAAGGTCCTTCTCCTTATCTTAAAACATTGTCAAAGTCTATAGAAAAGAAGGATCAAGTACTTTGAGAGGAGATCCTGTCCTACCAAAGGAGTTACCTCTAAAATGGAAATTCGACAGACGTAATACTCTTTGGTGCTGTTATATCTTTCTTGACGTTATAAAGAGTCAAACAAACAAACAAACAAACAAACAAAAAAGAATGATCTAAAGTTCGAAGACACTAAGGATCATCTCAGACCGTTCCTATAACGATTATGACATGGACTAACCTCTTTATAAGAAGAAACAGTTGAGCAAGAAGTCTTAACAACTGAGATTCCGTATCTTTTTAGGTAAGGTAAGACTCTATGTAGTTTCTTTTTTACTTGAACTTTTCGATCCTCTGTTACATAGAAAATATCATAGAGATAATCGAACTATGTTACAATTTCACGAGGGTATAAATAAGATTTTAGATTACATGAACTCTCACCCTATAATTAGTGACTCGTCAGGGTTTACAACTTTTATTACCCGTACCAGACCTCGACCTACAATTTCATAGTAGATAAAAGATGTCTTACAGTTAGGATAAGAGACAGGTAAAAAGAAGATGAAATTTGTGTTAAAAAATGGAAAAAATAAAACAGAACCCCATATCGACTAACTGTTACGACGATACTAAAGTCCACTTGAAACTTCCTTGAGAATGAGGAACCTTCTTTTCAAGTCTGGTTGGATCTATCGTATAAGTTTTCGTCTTTGTAATGAAACGGTTGTTTCCAGGTAGACGAGTTCCGATACGAAAGAGGTCACCAGTACATACCTACACTCTCAACCTGACACTTCTTTCGACTCGTGGTTTCTTCACTACGAAAACTTGACACCACAACCTCTTCTGAGAACTCTCAGGGAACCTGACGTGCTCTAGGTTGGTCAGGTAAGACTTCCTCTAGTCGGGACCCTAAAGAAACTTCCTTTACTATGACTTCGACTTTTAGACCATCAAACTGGTGGAGTACACTTCTCAACTGAGTAACCTTTTCTGAGACTACGACCCTCCCTAACCCCCGTCCTCCTCTTCCCCTGCTGTCTCCTACTCTACCGACCTACCGTAGTGACTGAGCTACCTACACTCAGACTCACTTGGGGCCCTCAACCTCTACCTGTCCCTCCGGACCGTACGACGCTAAGTACCCCAGCGTTTCTCAGCCTGTGCTGACTCACTGACTTGACTTGACTTGACTTGAACTTCCCTGAGTCAGTATGTATATAAGTGACATAAGAACGGTGATCGTGACCACGTATAACAAAGTCGTAGTCAGACTAGTAAAACTAGTATTAGTCGTAACAACGAACAATAGAACTTCGGATTCGTTGAGTAGAATGAGGGTTGTGATCTTGAATCTTTATGTATCTTCTTAACCTTAGTCCGGTTTGTGATAGATGAACTTTCTTCCATCCCGTGAAACTTTAATGGAAGCTTTAGTGGACACTAAGGTATTTATATGTTAAATCTGACATAGGATTGAAGTTAGTAGTCAAAAAAGGTGTTAAAAGACAGAAAGTCAAAATCCGTAATATACCTAGTCGAAAAAGAAAAAAGAATTTATTTAGAAGTAAAAATTGTTCATTTGTTTTCGTGTTAGATCACATTTACCACAGATTTGTCTTCACCAAAGAAAAGACTCATAAACACTTTTACTTAATTTTAAGTCCGATAAGACACCAGATCCTTTGATGTTGTAAGAACGTTTACGTTCGTTTCCCAGTTCATTTACTTGTTACGAAATATAGTAATAAGACTTGAGGGAAAAGATACAACCGAAGTAATTTCATTTGTCATGTGGACCGGACGAACTAGGAGTGTGTTTACTATTTATCGATTCGAAGACGGTTTCGTTATCTATATCTAAAGGATGTAAGACACGGAAACCGATTGCCCTTTATTATCAATTCGTTTAGGTTGACCGTCACCGTCAGTTCATCAGGTAAACTTCTGTCCAGATTCATCATCGACATAGTCAGAACCGTATGATTCGCAGACTTTCTTTAAACGTATCGGAAGAAAAGTAAGTTCAGGATTATCTGTTGTTGTAAGTTTACGTAAACATATTTATTACTATCAAAAGATTTTTCGGAGGTTTGATTCGATAATTTTGTCGTTACTCCGGATGTCAATGTATAGGTCTTCACTTTGTACACGTAGACAACTAATTTAAGTTTGTAAGAAAGTGGGATTTACACTGATTTTCGTTACGGATAAACTAACTACTTATGAAATGGTATTTAGATTCGGAACCTAGTCTTTCTCGTGATTTTCTTATTTTACGTTTCACTGACCACGAACCTATGGTTCTACGCCTTCCGTTTATTAGTGTCTTATGTATACAACCACGAAAAGTTCATTGTGTAAAGTCATTATCCAGTGTAATTAAAACGGTGTTTGTCCTTTAATGGTACGTAAAATTAATCCCGTCGGAGTAAATACAACCATTATTTTAGTACCGAGTGTAAAAGAACAGTTTATTCCTATTTTGTTGTTATAAGCCGAAGTAGTTTAAATATAAAGACTTCAGTCACCACTACTACTGAGATCCTCCGTGGTGGGCTAATGATAAGTACGTCTATTCCGAAGACAAGATCGAGTCTAGAGAGGTATGATTTGTAGTGAAAAATAAATTAAACCGTTAGATAGATTTGTTATATTTCATCTTTGATTTCACATTAAGTACCCCAACGTTTCTAAGTCTGTACTGACTCGTTGACTTGACTTTTACATTGATCAAATCGAAATATTAATGAAAAGATACATAAAAAGGAATAATCAGTTTTGTTAATATAAAATATATTTGTAAATATTTTCTAAGTTCCATTCTATAATTATCAATAAAATATCATAATATTTTAACAGTAAAAACTTAATAAAGGTAATAGATTGTCGTCAGTTTCCTAAAAAAACAGGGGTTTGTAGAGATGTAAACAATTCAAGTTAAGTCAAGTCAGCAAGTCAGTACAGGTTGAAAAACTCTGGGGTACCTGACGTCGTGGGGTCCGAAGGGACAGGTAGTGGTTGAAAGTCTCGAACGAGTCTGAGTACAGGTAGTTCGTCTATTACGGTAACCCGGTAGAGTAGGAGACAGGAGGGGAAGAGGAGGACGGAAGTTAGAAAGGGTCGTAATCCCAGAAAAGGTTACTCAGTCAAGAAACGTAGTCCACCGGTTTCATAACTTCGACGTCAGAGTCGTAGTCAGGAAAGTTACTTATAAGCTCTGACTAGAAATCCTACCTGACCAAACTAGAGGAACGTCATGTTCCCTGAGAGTTCTCAGAAGAGGTTGTGTTGTCAAGTTTTCGTAGTTAAGAAGTCGTGAGTCGAAATAAATGTCAGGATAAGAGTGTAGGTATGTACTGATGACCTTTTTGGTATCGGAACTGATCTACCTGAAAACAGTCTTTTCATTACAGAGACGAAAAATTAGATGACAGATCCAACCAATATCGAAAGGAAGGTTCCTCGTTCGGAGAAAATTAAAGTACCGACGTCAGTGGTAGACGTCACTAAAATAATCTATTGTTATTTTTGTCAATCATCATAATGATTAAAAAAATCATTTTAAAGACGTTTATAATAGAGATACTACAACAATTTGTGACCATTAAATATTTATATGTATATTTATGTAAAATAAAAGTCAAATTATTTCCTATTCATATTTAAGGTTTATAAGTTAGTAATTCTACGAGTGATATATGAAAAATACTTACGTATATCTACGGAAACTATGTAAGAGAAAAACTGACTCTAGATTAAGTTTCATTAGACATACTACTCCTCTCTTCTAGTGTTTTTTCTTTATATTTATTAACTGTAATTTTAATCTAAACGATCGTAAAATGTGAATTTTTATTCTTTATATAGTAAAAACCTCCATGTCTGACGTAATTGTTCTCTACAGTCTTTAATCAATAAAGAAATTCCGGATACACTTTGTGTTAATTTCTCATTAAGAATAGTAAAAATCTTGGGATTGACAATGTAAGAATCTCCTGACAGAACGGTTCAATACCCAGTTAAAACGAAAGAATTACTTATGCATAAATTGGGTTAAGTTATCATATTTTAAGGATAAATTCACATGAAGACTATATACGTTACTATTTTTTTCTAATAAAGTATCACATATCGATAAGTATATAATGTCTCTTTACTCAGTCTTAAAAGTCCAAAATTATCAGGACTAATAAATTTGTAAAGGTATTAATGTATCCACACGACTGATATGACAGATCTTTATTATCTTGGATTAATTATGACCCGTAAGGATTTCGACAACTGACCCTTGAAATAAACAATTTATATATAAAAATTTTATGTAAACCGTAAAATTTACGATATTAAAATTTTGTCAGATATAACCACATTACAACATGGAGGAGATATACGAAGACTAAATATTAGACTTGATGAGATATTAATGTAAAGTTATCATTAAAAATCCCTAATATATATGTATGTCCGAAGGGACCACCGAGTCTACCATTTTATAGACGGACGATACACCCTGTGGACTCAAGTTAGGGACCCACTCCTTCTAGGGGACGTTTTTCCCTTACGGATGGGTGAGGTCATAAAAACGGACCTCTTAAGGTACATGTCTTCTCTGACCGTCCGATGTCAGGTACCCCAGTGTTTCTCAGCCTGTACTGACTCGAAGAGATTTAGTGAGTGAGTATGTATATCGTTATCTTTACACCTTTTCGTTAGGAGAATCATCTTTTAGTGAAATCTTGAGATAATGTTTGTGTTTTATTTATGTATATAGAAATTTTTTAAACAGGGACTAAAAAGAAGATTAGAACAAAGGTACTAAAGTAACAACCAATAAAGGACACAGTACGGTATCTTGAAAGAAAGAACAGAGTAAAGAAAGGAAGAAGAGTTCGTGAAACTGAGGATAGACCTCTTCCTTTACCGTTGGGTGAGGTCATGAGAACGGACCTTTTACGGTACCTGCTTCCTCGGACCATCCGACCTCAGGTACCCCAGTGTTTCTCAGTCTGTACGGACCCGCTGAATTGAAGTTTCGTTTATCCATTGTAGAGATCGGAAACTGACGTAAGAGAAATTAAAAACAAGGAAGAGGGAAGTAAGTGTCTCTCAAGATCAATATTTTACTAACGGAGAGTCGATGTCCAAATTTAAAGTGACGGACAAGAAACTTTTACTTCGAACTAGGATAGTTATAAACAGAGGAAACAGTTCATCTTACAACTATTAGAAACAGTCACCGTTTGTGGTCTCTCTACGACGGTCCCCCTTCACCGAAGAAAAGGACGAGACGACACGAGGAGCTGTAGAGGACGTCGGTGGACCGAAGAGGTCATAAATCAATGACGACACAGACACGACGAAAAACCCTGATCTGAAGACTTTGCCAAAGAAACCAAAGTCCGTTCAAGAAACCAAGGTCCGAAGAAAGACGTCGTGGTCACCGAAGACTCTACGTTAGAGGATATCACGTAACTAAAAAGGTCACATTCAGAGGAAGTAACACACTTGTACCGGTCCTGGGTCAAAGACATCACGTGTGCTCGAAAGTCACCGTCTAAGGACTTAAGGTACTGTCAGTCGTCGTAATGACACGGTATTGAAAAGTATCTGAGGGGGAGGTCCCCGAGGATCGGATTACGGAGACCACTCTGTTAAAGGGTAGATGTCGAAAAGAGTCGAAGATCTCTTATTTAAAGGTAGTTCAAGATGGTCACTCAAGAGACGGTGAGTCACTCAGTACCTACATGTGAGGACGAACCTAAGAGATACAGTCGAGATTTTAATCACTGAAATATCGACGATAAGGACATATGAAATCTAAATAGAAATGAAGAATGACCAGTTATGTAAAATGAGAGATAATATCTCTAAAAAAAAAATTAAATTGGAAAGAGGTACTTTTATTCGTACTCCAAAGGGAAAGAAGTAGCCTAGGACTGATCTGTTTGAAAGACTTTCTTGGTCTTTATCAAGCTAATAAAGATAAGGGAATTGACATAAACTCCTTCAATGAGATTAGTGAAACGAATTTGACTATAAATCAAATAATTGAGTAAGTAAGTACATCAATTATAACGTAGTCACAAACGTTACGTTGTCCACGATACGACTACCTACATATTTGTTTAACATAAATACATTTGAGTCGTTACTTAGTCTGTTAATTAATTCACAATCAACGAGTGAACCAACTGATTGTGTATGAGATACACATTATTAAAACTTTAACTTTTACGATTAACAAGTCAGTACAGACTGAGAAACGTTGGGGTAGTTGACATAGGGTGGTCCGAGGAGACAGCTACCTTAAAACGTCCGTTCTTATGACCTCACCCATCGGTAAGTGAAGAGGTCCCCTAGAAGGACTGGGTCTCTAACTTGGGGTCCAGAGGACTTAACTTCCGTCTAAGAAATGGGAGACTCGGTGGTCCCTTCAATAAAACAAAGTAAAATTAAATATAGTAGTTATCAAAAAACTTGTAATTTAAGAGATTTTGAGTAGTTTCCTTGTGTACATTTCATCCTTTAATTGTTCATCTTTGTAACGACAGAAAGATGAAGATTCATCCTCTCTTTAGATCTAGATAGATAGTTTTTGTTTTTGGACTCTGTGTAACGTTTTTAGTAAACTCGTAAGGGTCAACATAAATAACATGGAAAGTTTGAAGATCCGTAAATAAAAAATTATCTTCATCAGCGAAGGGGGAGTTCGTCAAGTCAGTTGTTAATATAATTTACAAAGTAAACATAGACCGTTTTTATGGTACAAGACCTAACAGTTTCTGTGTATTCAAGATATAGAAGAAAAACGAATTTCGCCAGTATAAGACTACTTCCTGAAAGTGACACAAATCCGTTGTGAAGTTCTCACTAGAGGTTTTACTTTTTTCCTTTATTTTTCGTAGGGTCCATCTCGTCTATCTCCTTTATCATGTACGGTTGTAAGTTCCCATACTTTTCTGTTTGTTTTTATCATGTCTTACTTACATTTCTTTTACTCATCAAACAACGACGACGACGACGATTCAACGAAGTCAGCACAGGCTGAGACACGCTGGGGTCTCTGCCGTCGGGTGGTCCGAGGGAACAGGGACCCTAAGAGGTCCGTTCTTATGACCTCACCCAACGGTCAAGGAGGAGGTTACGTACTTTCACTTTTCACTTTCACTTCATCGAGTCAGCACAGGCTGAGTCGCTGGGGTACCTGACGTCGGACGGTCCGAGGAGGCGGATACCCTAAAAGGTCCGTTCTCATGACCTCACCGGAAAACGGTAACGGAAGAGACCTCATCAAATCGCTAGGAATTTTCTGAGTTCTATTGGATACCCTTTACGTAAACCTCTTCAATCGTCCCGTCTAAAGTTTTCTAAAATACAGTACAGATTGGGACACTGATACCTAGAATTAAAAAGGTTACTAATTACATTGAACCTCTCAGGATAATAAACATCATTAGGCAATTTTTATTTGTTACACTAATTAGTCTTTTTTAAGATATTATGTTTTACTCATATTATGTTTGACGATTGATGAATAAGTGAATTAAAAAACCATTTTTAGTTAAGTAGAATTTATCTTTTTAATGATATCCACAGATGTCACGGATTTGTGTCGTTTTGACGTTTCTTTTATTTTTACATTTTATCTACATACTTGATGAAGAAAGAATTTTATCGAAAATTTTCATCCTATTTTCTTAATTTATCGGGAACATAATGGGGTGTCTAATATTTCATCAAGAACTTATGGTGAATTAGGAGGGAATTAGTCACGGAACTTAAATCATCTGGTTAAACTCTTTCAAATACGACCCTGAATTGGATGTAGATTAGTAGCCAAGTGGAATAGTTTACGGAATATTTAATGAAGTCACGTATAAATTCTGAGGTTCAGAGTCATGTCTTAACAGTTTACGATTAATAATAAAACAGGGATAGTATGTCTCTGTTCGTATATAAGAAGTTTCTCCCTCCGAAAGTCTTTTCATCTATACTAAGTGAAGATTCTGTCAACTCTTTCCGATTAAGTCCGTAAAAGAAAAAATAACAATAGTAAATATATTCTCTATTATTTTAACACACGAAAAGTATAGTACGTTCATTTGATACCTTGTGATATAGTTTTTATTTAGTACGATGAAACAAAGTTACAACAATTTGTATAATTGTACCTCGGAATCGTAATGATACAGTGATATAAGTCGTCATAAATTCTTGGTTCATATACCTATCGTTGACAGACGGAAGGTCCCTGAATGTCATTTTCTGTCAGTTCTCAATTAATGCTACTTTTTCTTACAGTGTTTAAAATATGTGAAACATGACTAGAAGACCTTCCAAATTGTGTGTTTGGTATGGAACTTTATATTTTTGTGTACTACTCTTGACTCACTCGGTTCGGTTCCCCTACACCTTTGTTTTGACACAAAATTCTCTATAAAGTAAAACCGACTTTATCTCTTACCATATTTTCTAACCTTGAAACTGTGACATTTATTAGAACATATAATCTTGATACACAAAAATGAAACAAGTTATCCTTTTTTTTTACCCCCCGTCTTTTCAGGTGATCCTTCTTTCAACATTATAGGTTTGTCACGGAATATTACTGACTATAAGTCATAAGTCGTCAAACTTCTATATATTCCGGCGCTTCTGGTACTTCAGTAAAACGAATACACCGACAATATTTAGATACATTTCAAAGTCTTTACCGAATCCTATCGGGGGTTGTGAGACTCTTAATTTTCGTGTCTTGTTATACTATGTGTAAAATTCTCTTCTTGGAACTACTGAATTAATGGTGGACAAAACTTCCTTCTTCCTTTACAGTTGTTTTTGATTGTGTAAAGTCAAACTCACAATTGTTTAACTCGTGTCTTTTGACCTCTTACTGTGGTGAATCTTATTGGAAACTCTCGTGTTGACCACGTAATCTACTTATTTAATTCTTATTAAAAGTGGTCTGCCACTTTACAATGTTTTCGGGTTCCTTTTCTTATAAAAAATTTTCAGCTGTCACCGGTAAAACTTCAGTTATGATAGAGTATATAATGTTTGTCGTTTTGTTTGTTTTTACCACCTAAAAAAAGTGAAATTTATCAAATATATTACTCATAATTGAATAATGACATATAATTAAAGGGTCCACTACTTCACCATTTCTTCCCGGACAGTTACGTCCTCTGCGTTCTCTGTTTCCCAAGAGAGGGACCCAACCCTTCTAGGGGACTCCATCCTTTACCACTGGACGAGGTCTTAGGAACGGACTTTTTAAGGTCTCTGTCTCCCCGGACCATTGGACCTCAGATACCCGAGTATTCTTCAGTCCGTACTGACTCGCGTGGGAACTGAACTGAATTTACCGGATTATCAGACTTAAAGTGAACAGAAGAAATACACTATATATCATTAGATGTAAAAAAGAGGGACTGATAGTTTAATATATAAGATTTTTACTTGGTAATTTGATTTTAATTATAATGACCATTGAATTCGTATTCCGTTTTTATTACAATCCTATTTGATTCGATAGGATTCTCGAAATTCTGTTTTGGGAGTCTAAAATCACCGTATTTGATTATCTCCAAATAAAAAGTGGGAACACCTCTGACCACATTGTCATCCACGAGATCACCACTGGCACGACACGAGTCGACGGAGTCGGTACAGACTGAGACACACTGGATACCTGATATCGGACGGTACGAGGAGAGAGGTACCCTAAGAGGTCCGTTCTTATGACCTCACCCAACGACACGGGAGGACGTCTTCTAGAAGGGGTAGGTTCCCATTTTGGGAGTAGAGGACGCAGAAGAAACGTCCACCTAAGAAATGACGACTCGATGGACTCTTCCGTTACCGTTCGGTGAGGTCATGAGAACGGACCTTTTAGGGTACCTCCCTCCCCGGACCATCCGACGTCAGGTACTCCAACGATTCTCAGCCTGTGCTGACTCGTTGAAGTGAAAGTGAAAAGTGAAAGTACGTGACCTCTCCCTTTACCGTTGGGTGAGGTCACAAGAACTGACCTCTTAGGGTCCCTACCCCCTCGGACCACCCGACGGTAGATACCCCAACGTGTCTCAGTCTGTGATGACTTCGCTCAATCGTCGTCGTCATCGTCGATGGACCCTTCGGGGATCACCACTGATTCTCTACGACTAACAAGGAAACCGAAATAGGAGACTTGATGTCCGGTCCTCTTTCTTCGTCTTCTAGAGTGTAGTCGTTAATTTATAAAGGTGTTCTTTCGCTGATAAGTGAAATGTGGTTGTTAATTTACAAGGTCATAAGTATCTGATAAGTACAGATGAGGGTCGGGTATCCTATTGGACACCTTATGTAGTCGGAATCCTGTTTCATATTTTTTTCCTGACAGTAGGAAGAGTGAATCTCTCTTTCTCGTGGTCTGGAGTAACTCTTATTAAATATAAACGGTTTTAATATTATGACTTTTCATGATTTCTTAGTAGGGTTCTCAGTGTGATATTTGTTAACCGAGTAAATATAAATAAAGGTAACAAGTATATTTCTGACCAAAAAGGGTTTGTAATAGACCCCATAATATTATATAAGTCAGAGATTCGTGGTACACGGAGGACATTACTCTTAAAGACGGTTTCGTTTCTTTACATAACACATCTCTCAGAAGTCGTAAAATACTTGATAATAAAACCTTTACGATTTTTATCAAATGTTCAAAATTAAAGAAGTAACGTGTTAAGAATCTGACGAAATGTTCATAGGTAATCCTTTAATAGATATTCACACTCTCCAATCAACACACACACACACACACACACACTGACTAGAAAATTGAAAGAATGAATCCACCGGATCATAAGAATCCAATTTCAAGTATTTTAAATTGTTAAGAAAAATATAGGTAGTATTAAAACGGAAATGTCTAAAAAAAAAAATAAAAACCGGATAAGAAGAGGAAGGAATAATTTGAAAAGAAACTTATACAGTTCGTAGAAGGTAGAGTTCTAGGAGTGTCATAAAACAGTTAAGGATGAAAGTATGTAAACGAGTTAGTTGAAGTTAAGTTATAAATACAAAGTCTAATTTGGTAAGTCTTCGAAAAGTAGAGTTGTATCGGGTTGAACGTAGTCTTCTAGAACTATAAGGGTATACAACAATTTCATTACCTCTACAAAAGGGTGATAATTTATACAGTAACAGACAAAGTATAAATTTACTTTATTTATTTATTTATTTACTTCAGTGAGTCAACACAGACTGAGACGCTGGGGTACCTGACTTCCGGTGGTCCAAGGAGACAGGTACCCTAAAAGGTCCGTTCTCACGACCTCACCTAACGGTAAAGGAAGAGGTCCCCTAGAAGGACTTGGTCCCTAGCTTGGGACCAGAGGGCGTAACGTCCGTCTGTGAAATGGCAGACTCGGTGGTTCCGACGATTTAGTGAAGTCAGCATAAGCTGAAACACGTTGGGGTATCTGCCCTCGGGTGGTCCGAGGGGGTAGGGACACTAAGAGATCCGTTCTTGTGACCTCACCCAACGGTAAAGGGATAGGTTTCGTACTTTCACTTTTCAGTCTCACTTCAGCGAGTCAGTACAGACTGAGAAGCGCTGGGGTACCTGACGTCGGATGGTCCGAGGAGGCAGGTACCCTAAAAGATCCGTTCTCATGACCGCACCCCACGGTAACGGAAGAGGTGGTTCCTTCGGAAAGTATAAATGGAAAGAGGATAAGTTTGTGGGACTTTTGACCCATTACTAATGGTGTAAATTTCGTAGATAGTCTTACCGGTAAGATTTATTACCATAAGAATATACTTCCTAATATACTTTTATAAGTTTAAGGTATACTCAAAAGATTATATAGTATATTCGAAACAAGAAATTTACAATTAGTTCTATCATATAACCCAATAAAGGAGTGTGTAAATATTCTACTTGTATGAGAAGAGTAGGTTACACAAATCTTTCCATTTTGTTCAGAAACTTTACACTTATACATTTTGTTAGGATTACCGTAACCACAAACTTATATATATGTATGTCTCGACATGTTATAAATCTCCCTTCTTCTCCTCCTCTTCCTCCTCCTTGTCTTCCTCCTACTTGTTGTTTATAGGAAGACTCTTCCTGCTTCGTCGTCGTTAACGGTCAACTGTATAGACACAAGATACTTTTCCTGTAAGTTTAGGCTTTTCTGAGTTAAAGGAGTTCTAAGTCCCATCCTTAATTCGAATGTTATCTTATACGGGTGAACGTTATACACTCATAAGACGGATGAAGGAAACTAACACCGGTGTCAGGTCTGAAGAAAACCTATAAATCACGACCGACCTGAGGGTCTTGACCGAGGGTCGGGACCAGATAGAACAACCAGACACCTTATGAGGAGACTGTCCAAAATAAACCTTTGTGTTCGAGAGATCAATCATAGTGTCGTGAATCTAAAAGTCCATACTGTTGTCACATACGTCAATATTTTGACATGAAGGGGTTTAGTAAGGATCTCATTCTTCCATTTACGGTATTAAAGTTCACAGACCCTAAGGTAAACTTCACCTGTACACCCTGTATAAACCCTTATGAACCTTGGTCTTTTTTTTTTCTTGGTATCTTTTGTAATTCTTACATTTGACAATTCATTGTCTGAACCCTAGTCTACGTCAGTCTCTGGTTTACAGTACAATCTTGTCAAACAACTCACAAAAGCAAAGGATAACGACGGTATTTTTAATGGTGATTAAGGTAGAGAATTTTGTTCTCTTTAAGTAATAGGGCGTCAAGATATCCAGTTTTAGACTATCTAAGAGAACTAAAGAGACGAATCCCAGAGTGTTCTCGTTTTAGTTTCACAGTCGACTGGGTCCAGGAACAGATATGTAAGATCTCCTATTAAATGAAATTCGAATAAGTCTAAAGAACAACTTAGGTCTAAGTACGTTAACATTTAGGACAAGTGAACAACCAAGATCCGGGTCCCCAGTAAAAGTCAACGATTTACGACGGACGTAAGAGACCGTACACCGGAGGAGTAGAAGTTCCGGTTGTTACCGTCTACATCAGGAAAGGTATGAAATCTAGTAAGCACATGGTGTAGTCAGATTGATCCTCTTTGCAAAGGGTGGAAATAACCAGGTACATTAATCTAAATGAGGTCAGACCAATTAGGTTTTATTAAAAGGGTAGTATTTCAGACATTAGAAGTAATGTAGATATTTCAGGGAAAAAGATACATTGGATTTATATAAGTGTCGAAGGTCCCTCCTCTCGTACTAATAAAACCCCTTTGGTAACAAGTCATCAATAATCGGATGTAATCAGATCACCTTACCTCATTAGTATGGACGTCAGAAAACTTTAGTTCCTACTTTTTTCCTAGTCTTTTCGTCAGTTTTATTTGGTACTAACTCGATACAATTTTGACTTTGTTGAAAGACAATGATTATATTCACATGGTTCTAATCTACGGATCTCAAAATCACTTTGACAATAAAGTTTTCATACCAAATCTCTACAGAATTTTTTTTTTACAAAGACTCTCTTTTTACGTTAATGTTTTGTTTGGATTAGGAAAGATGAAAAGGATCGGCATTAACAGTATACACCATACTATACCAGTTTTCGACCGGGATCACGTCTGTACACCTTACATGTAAGACCTGATTGAAGGAGTTATTATGTTATAATTCCATATAATTCCTGATCTTACTTACACGTGATGAATAAATTTCAGTGTAATCCCTTGACTCAGTATGACCTAAAAATTTTTTTAAAAATAAAGAGTTAAAGAGAAAACGGAGTTACTTTACCGTTACCACTATAGAAGTGAATTATATAATCCCACGACTTCTTAAAGTACGACTGAAGAGAGATTCGTAATCGAGTTTTCTGTGGAATCTCAAGAAATCCTTCATGACTGGATTACTTAGAGAAGAATTACTGTCTATTACACTATTTCGTACTTAAGACCGTTCGTATCCCAAACAGAAACGAACTGTTAAACACCATTTAGACCGTAAGGAATAATCTTTACCTTCGTCATAAGAAAACCGTCACACATGTTATAGGTTGATAGACATTTAAGTGAAACCGTGACTATGATGACATAAGAGGGGAACAGATAAAAGCCCTCAAGTATTTGTGTCGAACTGAACAAATAATCTCAAGTTTTTGGACCGTCTCATATAGTGACGTCGAGAAAAAGTAGACGACCCAACTGTACTTCTAGTCACTGGGAAAAACTTACTAGCTCTAAAACTGTTGAATTAAAGATACAGTACTCAACGATTCCATTGTGATAAAAACACTTAAAGTGTCAATTATTTAGGAATTCTTTACAGAAGGTAAAAATCATAACTTTCATTAAATTTCAATTTCAATTTTCTGATAAAGAACCAAGTACAACGTAAGCGACTCCTTAGAGTCAGATGAATAACCGATAACGGGAGAAGGTACCTTATAGACTAAGTTGTCTCTGTCTTTTTTTTAAATTTTGTGTTACTGTGATGGGTCTTTCCTTTATTCTATAGAGATTCTTCTTTTATTTCGTTGTAGAGAAACTATCGACCTTATCCAAATACTCTCCTCTCATACTGTCATGTTATAAGTTTCGATGTAAATCTAAAGTCTCAAACGTAAAAATATAAGTTTAAAACTATATCGAGAGTTAAATATAAACGTATATGAGTTTCGTAAAGGTCTCTTTCCACTCATATGCGAAATGCTACGATGAATTGTTTGATGGTACGTAAATCGATAAATTGTAAGTAAATAATAGAGTGTTAAAGATGTCCACTCTTTAGGTACGTACCGAGTCAACTCAAAGGGTGAGTCCCAGAGTTCCGATTTTCGTTCGACAATAGACTTATTGGAAAAGACCTCGGGGACCAGAAGAAAGTTTAAGTTTAGTAAAACCCTTCTTAGGGAAAGAACACAAACGGATTGGTAAAAGGAAGATACACAAACTGTCCTTGGTAAAGGTCAAGGTTCTCCGATGTACGTCGAGAATCGATGGAAAGAAGAAGTGTCACATAAAGTTAACGGTTACAGACTTTACTCGTTATTGGATCATAAAAATTCCCAAGTGAACTAGTTTAGTTCGGGTTACCCTAGTAACTGAAACTAATTTAATTCAGTTGTCCTAGTGTCCTCACTATAAGGGGTATAAGTGTTAAAGACGGTCTTGAGTTCTTCTCTCCCGTACGTTCTAATACGTCGTCTCCCGCCTTTAGTACCCCTGGTACAGTTCTAGGACAGATGAGTTTCATGAAAGTTTATGTCTTATAACGATAAGTATTCTCTTTAGAAAGGTTTAGGTAAAACCCAACCAACTTCGGTAGGATTTCCTTTAATCAGGTCTTATAAGTAACCTTCTACTACTTCTACTTGAGGTTATGAACCCGGTAGAATAAGTTTCTTGACTGTAACCTTTTCTGGCACTACGACCCTTTCTAACTTCCGTCCTCCTCTTCCCCTGTTTTCTCCTACTCTACCGACCTACCGTAGTGGTTGCGGTACCTGTACTCAAACTCATCCGAGGTCCTCAACGACTACCGGTCCCTTCCGACCGTACGACGTCAGGTACCCCAGCGTTTCTCAGTCTGTGATGACACGCTGACTTGACTTGACTTGACTTTGGTAGAATTTCCATTTTAACAGTTAAAAAAACGTTTTTAAGAATGATAAAAGGATAACACTCAGAAATGTGAATATTTTATCTTTTACTATAAGACCGTGTTGACGGACGGTAATCAATTATTATATCTGTCTATTAACTTGACAGTTATAACGTTGAATTATAAATTCATTATCGGTATTATTATAGAAACGTTGATATATATATGTGTGTATATAGTTATATATAATATATATGTATATAGTTATATATGTATATAGTTATATATGTATATATAGCTATATATATAGTTAAACCATGTAAATTTCTTAATAAAGTATGTTAAGACCTGAAAGTTTTTTATTTTATAAGACTCTTTTTAAAGTTAAAGGTCCTTTTGTAACTTAAAGATTTTTCACATATGTCATACTATGTCTTTATATTTTATTCATGTGTCGAACTCTTTACATGTGGTTCGTGTTCGGTAAGTTCTCAAAATATCTTTAATCTACAGAACGAACTCTTTTTTTCTATTAACTAATCTGTACATTTAGGTCCCTCTAAATACTCTACTGTCATTTGTAGTATACTCTTTAATATAAACAATGTCCGTTACTCGTCGTAATAGGACTCCTAAGTCTTACCTTAGTACAGTGAATATAGTTTAAACCTTCATTCAATGGACAGTTAAGTTTCATGAGTTTACCTGATGGTTGGGTCACTATTTTTTATAATTTTATTTGTTGTGTTTATAGAGATACTTAGAGAGGATCCTTTTATTTCTTTGGTAAAAACCAGTTTTATAGTACCTTTGACGTTATAGTGTATTTACTGTGGTCATCGTATATTTTTGAAAATGAACTTCGTATTTCATGGAGAATTTAGACATATTTACATGTATCTACTACTTCTTAGGTATCCACTTAATTTGTTTAAACATTTAATAATACTACTACTTTATATCATAGACATATAACTTTTAACTTAAAGGAAAGATGATAAAGTTTCTAAAAGGGGGAGGACACAAGATTATACAAGTTTACAACTATATTAACGATAGATGAATTAATATTGGTTGTGTCGTAATATGAAGTTGTTAATCTTGTGTAGTTTCATATAACTTAAGTCAAACATTTTCACAGAACTTAGATAAGGACAGAAGATACAAGTGACATTAATAGGTTACCAAGAAATGTTTAGTACCCGTAATATGTTTTCATAATTTTTAAAATTATATGTGTACTAGTCAAGGGAGTAGAATTTTAGAACTAAGTCTTTTGTACTTAACCTTGGATTTGTAGATAGAAAAGATTTTCGAAGTCTGCAATATAACTACTCCGAAAAACCACTTTTAATAATAACCAAAGACCGAAAGTGATTTACGAGGATCTACCGAAAGAAAAATTATTAAATAAAGGAGTATTCGTATGTAGACATTCAAAGAGTCTTATGGGTTGGAATTTTTGTAACAGTATAATTAAGATCTAAAAGTGTAAAGATATAATGGGGTAGGAATCTACTGTTTCGATTTTGAGTATTCATACCATGGACGTTAGATAGTTTTACATAACAACAACCAGAGTAAAACGTGGATAGTATCGGAAAGAAAGTCATCATAACTTGAGAGTAATAAATGACCGTATCATATATGTAAAAGTCTGAGAGCACTGTAAAAATATGAAGACATCTTCAACAAGGGAAAGAGTTTTATAATAGACGGTGTAAAAGACAGATACTTCTAAAGATAAGTAACAAATTCTCCACCAAATTCACAATATAAGACGTACTTTAGAATACACAGGTTTGATTTAACCAAATGATAAAGAGATACCAAGAGAGGTTCCAAAGAAATAAAAAATTAATTCATGAAATTGTTTAAACAAAATGTGGTTTAAAAATGAATAAGTCTATCTTCGATACATAAAAGTAGGAAAAGGATCGGTACGAAGTATATTAAAGTATGTCTAGTTCTGTGTGTCTGAAAGGAGTTATGTACAAACAAACTACATATCACTTACTTATTTACGTACACGTATAGACATAGTCACCCTTTTCATGTGAAGAAAGGTAGCTTAAAAAGGTCCAGATAAAGTTATCTCAACTTTAATACCACTATTTAATACTATTAAACGAATTCGTTTCTTTTAGAACAAGTCAACGAGTCTGTACAAGTTGAGAAATACTGGGGTAACTGATATCATATGGTCGAAGGGACAGGAAGTGTTAGAGGGTCTAAAACGAAGTTGAGTACAGGTAACTCAGTCACTACGAGTACGAGATGACCGGTGAAGAGGAGGACGGGAATCAGAAAGGTTGTAGTCCCAGAAAAGGTTCATCAACCCAGAAATGTTATCCATCGGTTTCATGACCTCGAAGTTGAGGTCATAGTCAGAAAGATTACTTGTAGGTCTCAACTAGAGGAAATCCTGACTGTCCAAATTAGAGGAACGATAGATTCCCTGAGAGTTCTCAGAAGAGGTCGTGGTTTTAAGTTTACGTAGTTAAGAAACTGTGAGTCGGAAGAAATACCAAGTTGAGAGTGTAGGTATGGACTGATGACCTTTTTGGTATTGAAACTGATATGTCTCAAAACAGTCGTTTCACTATGGAAACGAAAAATTATATGACGAATCATAAGAACGGACCTCTTAGGGGACCTGCCTCCTCGAACCACCCGATGTCAGGTGTCCGACGTTTCTCAGTCTGTTCTGACTCACTGAAGTGAAAGTGAAGTGAATCTAAACAGTATCGAAAGGAAGGTTCCTTGTTCGTAGAAAATTAAATCACCGACGTCAGTGAAGACGTCACTAAAATCTCGGGTTCTTTCACTTTAGACAGTGATAAAGGTGAAAAAAGAGGGTAGAGAAAAGGTACTTCACTATCCTGGTCTACACTACTAGAATCAAATTCGGTCGAAAAAGTGACAGGAGATAGTGGGATTAGTTCTCTTAGAAATCAAGGAGAAACGAGAGATGGTAATCTCATAATCGTATAGACTCCAACAACTATAAAGAGGACCGTTAGAACTAAGGTCGAACACGAAGTAGGTCGGACCGTAAAATGTACTACATGAGACTTGTATTCAATTTATTTGTTCCACTGTTATGTGTCGGAACTACATGAGGAAAGGGTTAAATCTTGATCAGTCAGTAAGGTACAGAACAAGATTGACAACGAAGAACTGGACGGACATCCAAAGTGTCCTTCGTCTATTCCACAAGACTATAAAGGAAGAGAAATTCTTAAAAGGTGTCAAACAATACTAGGTGTGTCAGTTTCCAAAATAACATCGACTACTTCGTCTTCATCTACATAAAGTCCTTAATGGAACGAAAAAGATACTGGGTCACCTACGACCGTTAAACTAGAGACTAAGGAGAGGGAAAGGATGTAGGTCGAACATGTAGACCTTCAAGTACCAAGTGTATGACAACTTCGGATAGAACTTCCTAAAACATAAACTAGGGTTTAACAACATCTTCATACATACACCTGGAAATAGTTGAACAGACTTCACTCTTTATAATTTTCGGTATCACAGTTCTTCACTGGTCCGGTTAACGAAACTCAGTTTTTTCATAGTAAAACTAAGCGGAGATATAAAAAAGTCCTCGAAGGTCACAAAAGGGCGGAGGTAGAGTGGTTCCTCTTCGGGAATCGTTTCCGAGGACTTTCTGGAGACCGGTCCCGGGTCCATTTCCCTTACTTCCTTACTTTAGTCCTTGTTTCTGAGACTCGATCTTTAGGTTTATACATTTTGTCGTTCTGGACGGTCCGCAGGAAATGACGTCATATAACGGACAGGTAACAGGTCCCCATCTCACTAAAGGCACGATTCCAGAAGATGCATTTTGGAAACCACTAACGGATAATAGATTGGATTCTTTAGTACGTCGTAAAACCGGAGCCCGACTTGAGGAGTGAGGAGTGAGGACAATAAACTGTCCTTTAGTTCACTGTTTATTTACATGAACCATACTTTTTTTTTTTTTTTTTTTCGTGATACATAAATCGTCGTTTAAGTACAAAGTATACTACTTACAACAGTAGGTAATCAATTAATACGGGTAAACGTAGTATTGAATCTATTTAGAAGTCGACCATTTTTAGATCTCCCTTGACTCCTTACTTCACCTTTATAACGAACTCTTTTAGGTCATCCTAGGTACTGGTCTCGGTCTTTAGTCTTGTCACTGATTTATTTTTTGTTTGGACTTATGAAATAAACACTTCCTACAATATCCAACAATTGTAGTATGTAGTCTATAATTTTTTTTTCTGAAGGATACATAGTTTCTGTAAATAGATTAAAGTATCTGACATTTACTCTAGGGTACTCCTGTTTTTTAAAGTATCCACTCCTCCTGACATTTTGACTCAACTTACGAACACCCCTTTTACCGCACTTGTCTTTAGACTCTACGTCCATGAACATTATAAACAATTAGTAAATAAAATTTTCAATAAACATCTATTCAAATCATTTTTGTCATTTATTATTCTATTAGTCAATGTAGTATACCCGTATAAGGTTACACGTTGATTCGTAATGTTAGAACTCGATGACTGAACGTCTCTCAAACCCCCTTCACCTGATCTAAAATCTATAAGGAAAGTCT
The DNA here is from genome assembly GCA_006410555.1 of Capra ibex. NCBI lineage: Eukaryota > Metazoa > Chordata > Mammalia > Artiodactyla > Bovidae > Capra > Capra ibex. Next base: position 41,487,430 of record SJYO01041852.1, on the reverse strand, counting down.
ACTTGTAAGAACTTCAATTTTATGTGGTAAACACTACTGATTAGAACACACAGATTCACAAATCCGGTGCCATGGGTCTACCAACCAGTTTTCAGTCAGATCTACAGTCAGTTTTTGTGACACTTCCATAAAAAATTCTACTCCACTTGAAAATTAGTCATCTGAAACTCATTTCGTCTCCTGGAAGGTATTACGACTAACCCGAAGGAGGACTTTCAGTTTACGGAAAGTGTCTTTTTAGACTCCAAGAGATCACTTCTTCCTTAAGACGGAGATCTACTGAGAAGTCCGAGTACGACGTTGTATCAGAGGAGGGACCTAGAGGTCGGACGACTTAACGGTACATTTAAAATATGTACAGTCGAAGGAGACGGAGTGGGTGGAACGAAGGAGAGTTCAAAGAGTTGGGGAAAGAAAGACGAAGAGTAGGATAACTAAGAGAAAGAGACCGTTTGATATTGATTATATGGTAGATCAGAAGTAAAAAAGGATTTTTAATAACCGGTATGAGAGAGGAAGGTAGATTAGTTGAGTAAATGAGACAGTTACTGTAAATTCGTATACAATGTGACCGGTAAAGAACTAGATAATGAATTTACTTAAAATTGAAAGATTTGAAGAAGTTTAAAGAGGTTCGGTCCGAAGTTGTCATGTACTTGACACCTGAAAGTCTACAAGTTCGACCCAAATTTTTTCAGTCTCCTTGGTCTTTAGTTTAACGGTTGGAGACAACCTAGTAGTTTTTTCGTTCTCTCAAAGTCTTTTTAGTAGATAAAGACGAAATAACTGATGTAGTTTCGGAACCTGACACACCTAGTGTTGTTTGACACCTTTTAAGAATTTCTCTACCCTTATGGTCTGGTGGAATGGACGGAGGACTCTTTAGACATACGTACAGTTCTTCGTTGTCAATCTTGATCTGTACCTTGTTGTCTGACCAAGGTTTAGCCCTTTCCTTATGAAGTTCCGACCTATAACCGTGACACGAATGAATTGAATATACGTTCATGTAACACGTCCCGACCTACTAACGGTGCTCTTTATAGTTATTGGAGTCTATACGTCTACTGTGGTGGGAATACCGTCTTTCGTTTCTTCTTGATTTCTCGAATAACTACTTTCACTTTCTTCCCTCACTTTTACGACCGAATTTGAGTTGTAAGTCTTTTGATTCTAGTACCGTAGACCAGGTTATTGAAGTACCGTTTATCTACCCCTCTTTTACCTTTGTCACTGTCTGAAATAAAAAACCCGAGGTTTTAGTGACGTCTACCACTGACGTCGGTACTTTAATTTTCTACGAACGAGGAACCTACTATTTGATACTGGTTGGACTTGAAGAAAATTGGAGAAAGACAAATCAGTAAAAAGTTTTCTCTATTTAAGAAAAATATTCATCTATAAAGTACGACAAAGAATGTTGTGAACCGTTTAATCAAAATACATTTTTCGTAAGTTATACACCTAATATTAAGTGAAATCCACGTCAAATCTTCATTAAAACGAAGATAAGTAAAAAAAGACACTCGGAACGATAAGATAAATCGACGGTTTATGTCGACACATCCCAGAATAAATACACGGAATACACTACCGGGAGTATTTGTTTTTGACGTTACTATGTAAGTTTTTTTTTTTTTTTTGTCCAATCCTTACGTGAACACTAGGTAGGTGGAATTGGTTGTATGTAGGAATTTCATATGGATTAAGGCTTTTCTCTGTCACAGAAGACCTCTTTAAGATCTGAATTTTCGAAATCGAACACTCTTTCGCTCAATAGCGTTAACAGACCAAACCCAATATTCAGGAATAAAATTATCTTCCTTTTATTAAGATACTTAAATTAATGAAAAAGGGGGGAGACAAAGATATCCCAAGGAAAAGTAATACATAAAGTATCTATATGTGAGTTAATTACTTTGGTGACTAAGAGATCCTCAATGTATGAAGTTAATATTGTTTGAGGTCAAGTTATAAATAACTAGGTTTATAGCCAATAAGGACTTATTGTTGAAATCTTTTCAAATACTCCAAGAACTTTAGAAATGAAGTAAGTTAGATCTTTTACTTTATTACCGAATGTATAAAATATAATTTTGAATTTTCAAATTTTTACTAAGTATCTTAAAAAAAAGAGGGAAGTATCACAAATATCACAAAAGTACCCAATAATCTGAAGATCCATGAACAACTTATACATCCTTTAGGGTACTTATGTCCTATTAAATAACTGGATATAACATAAATTTAATAAAATTTATATTGACAAAAGATTTTTTATATCTAAATATACATAAGTTATATATAATTTTGTGTTAAATATGTAGACACAGAGAAAACGACAGAGTGTATGTCCCAATAACAATGGTAGAAAGATTAAAGGTATGTATACGTAATCATATGACATAACCACAAAAAGAAAGACCGAATGAAGTGAGACATATTATCCAAGGTCAAAGTCAGAAAACCTGAGACACCCTCTCCTTCTCCCACCCTACTAAACCCTCTTACCGTAACTTTGTATATTATAGTATATACTTTACTCAGAGGTCGGGTCCAAGTTACGTCCTATGACCTACGAACCCCGACCACGTGACCCTACTGGGTCTCCCTACCATGTCTCTCCCTCCTCTCTCCCCCCAAGTCCTACCCCTTGTGTACATATGGACACCACCTATGTACAACTATACCGTTTTGGTTATGTTATAACATTTCATTAATTAGAGGTTAATTTTATTTATTTAAATAAAAATTTTTATTTATTTTGTGTTAAATATAGAATATACGATATATAATTGTACTATAATTTTTTAATAGAACCGAATCAGAGTACACAAAATCAAAAAGTTCCCATATATTTTATAACTTATTTTAAAATTATCCGCATACTGACTGGTACGGGTCTTTTTGATGTAGTTGGAACATCATGTTTGTGTCTAACCGAAGATAGTATTTCCTTAATTACATTTCATTCAAAAGAACGTATAAATAAAAAACTATAGACATTATTCGTAGAATTGTGTTAATTCATCCAGGGGAAAGAAAACTCTAGGTTAATAACGGTTTTCGTGACTCTACTGGGTCTCCCTACCATGTCCCTCCCTCCTCCCTCCCCCCAAGTCCTACCCCTTGTACCTATATGGACACCGTCTAAGTATAACTACGTACCGTTTTGGTTGTGTTATAACATTTCATTAATTGAAGGTTAATTTTAATTATTTAAAATTTTTTATTTTTTTATTCCTCTTTATTATCTTAAACGGTGTGTGTAAGTACCTTCTATTCGTGTTCTTTATGATAAACCCCCTGAAGGGACCATCAGGTCACCAATTCTCAGACACGAAGATGATGTCCACCTTAGGGACTAGTTCCTTGATTCTAGGAAGTACGTATAGGTTTTTTTTTTTTTTCCTTTACAGCAAAATTTGTATATTTATTTATGTAACGAATTTTTGTACACATAGTAAGTAATAGTTTATAAAATAAACTAATATATATACTATTATAAAGTAATAGTATATATGACTTAGACGAAAGAACCTGAGTGTATATAAATTCCACATACAGTTTATCTGTAGATGAATTGTATCAAAATCCTCTCCCTTTACCGTTGAGTGAGGTCATAAGAATGGACCTTATCAGGTACCTGCCTCCTTCGACCATCCGATGTCGGGTACCCTGGTGTTTCTCAACCTGCGCTGACCCGCTGAAGTGTAAGTGAAAAGTAAAAGTACGTAACCTCTTCCTTTACTGTTGAGTGAGGTCACAAGAACGGACCTCTTAGGGTCCCTGCCCCCTCGGACCACCCGACGACAGAGACCCCAGGGTGTCTCAACCTGTGCTGACTTCGCTGAATTGTCGTCGTCGTCGTTGCATGAATAATAAATGTAGTTAAATAAAAGAAAATGTATAACAGTTATCTTTTATTTGTGAGGTTTTTTATTTAAACTATATTTATAATTTACACTTAGTGTATTGCTGTAAACTCGTAACCAACCGGCTTAGACTGAATAGTTAGTAAAACAAATGTCGTTTAATACGCGTCTCTGACTCTAACAGAAACGGTTATGAATTAATTGTGTCTAAGTGATACCCTTAATATTAAATATTGTTATAAAATGTTCAGATATCGTATATTTTATTACAGAGAATTATTCGGTTTTTCTTTTATTGTATGATTTTTGTTACTATCTAATTAGTGTGATTACAAGGTCCTTTTCCCCTCTAATTTCTTTATTCAGATTTAAGTAAACTCCGTATGGAAAGATGTTCAACCAAGAACTTTCTCAATCAAATTGGTTGGTTCTCTACGACAGGTCGACAGTTTCGTCTGGGTTTCGGGGAACAATAATCTCGTGTTACGATCACCTTCCTTCCGCGGTCACTACCGACGGTTCTCGTAGAGGAAGTCCTTTTGAGACGTACTAAAAGTAGGGACGGTCGTCTCATCGGAACGGTGTCGTCCTAGATTACAGAGTTCCAGAAAACTCTCGATAAATCTAGTCGTTTCTCATCGGAACGGGTCCGATTTACGAGAGGGATTTGCGAGTGTTAAAGAACCATATAATATAATGACAGTATCAGACAGGAAACATACAAGTATAGGTATTCGTGAGTCACCACCAAATCAGTGATTCAGTATTTGTCTCGTTAAAACTACTGTAGTATGAATTTTTCCTGGGAGGAGGTTACATTTGTTAAGTACACACACGCACACACGCACACAGACACACACACGTACGGGTCAGTGAAGTCTGAGAAACGTTGGAGTACTTGACAACGACCGGTCCGAAGAGAAAGTCACCTGAGAAGGTCTGTTCTTACCCTCCCAACGGTAAAGAATGGGTCCCCCTAGAAGGATTCTATTCCTACTTTTGACGTAGAGAACAGAGAAAGTAACCGTTCACGTAAAGAATGGTGATGTGGTAGACTGACGAAGGGAACACCGAGTCGACCATTTCTTAGGTGGACGTTACTTCCTCTAGACCCAAGCTAGGGATCCAACCCTTCTAGTGGACCTCATCCCTTTCCGATGGGTGAGGTGATACGACCGGACCTCTTAAGGTACCTGACGTATCAGGTACCCTAGAGTTTTTCAGTCTGTGCTGACCTACTGAAAGTGAGTGAGTGAGTGTGGTAGACTCTTCGGGACATTTGTTGAAATGAACTTCCAGTTATGTTGAAGTGAATGCGGTAAAAATAATAATAAGAAATAATCGTCTCAACACGGATTGAGAAAACACTGGGACACCTGACATCGGACGGGTCGAGGAGACGGATACCCTAGGGGTCCATTCTTATGATCTCACTCAACGGTAAAGAAAGAGGTCCCCGAGAATGACTGGGTTCCTAGGTTGGGAAAAGAGGACGTAACCGTCCACTAAGAAATCGTGACTGTGTGCACCCTTCTGGAGTCCACGAAAGGTGCACTGAGTCGGTATTCAAATACTGATTTGGTATTTATCCACCTAAACATTAGTACTGTCCTAAAGGGTCCTCCGTGATCACCATTCCTTGGGGGGACGGTTACGACCTCTGTACTCTACGTTTAAACCCTAGGAACCCAGTCCTTCTCGGGGATCTCCTCCCGTACTGTTGGGTAAACTCATAAGAACGTACCTCTTAGGGTATCTGTCTCCTCGGACCACCCGATATCAGGTATTCCAATGTTTCTCAGTTTGTCTTGACTTAGTTGAATCGTACGTACGTACATCAGTACTGTTTGGTTATGTGTATGGGAAATGGAAAAGGGAACCACAGCACTACACTCTTTTATAAGGTTCTTCGAAGACGATTGACTGTTGACGGATTTAGTATACATGATTTTCTACGGAAAGTCTAGTTACTAAGAATCAGACCGACCGTCTGATTGTAAAATACCTTAGTTCTCTCATAACTTCATCGAAGCTTGAACACATTCGTCTTAGACACGGATGTCGTGTAAGACTCGGTACCGTTTACAAAGGTTTTGGAGAAGAGATTGTTTTTCTATTTTCGTGTCTAACTTCACACCTTTCCCTATAAAATATTGCTTTTTAAACTTTTCTCGATTCTTTCTTTGTTCCTTTCCGTGGTCCATGTTACAATGTTTTGAGTTAGTGTATGTTTGTCACCTTTTAAAAGACTTAAATCGTATAGAAATCAAGGAAATCACAAAGAGTAAAGAGTCGTATCAAAGACGGTATTATTTTAGAAAAACTAACAAAAATTTTGATAACGGGATCAAAAAGATTAGGATATCTTCAAGGGTTGTTTTTATGAGAAAATTAGTGGATCTCATGTTAGTTGATCTAAGTATGAATCTGATGTTTTGTGTGTTTTTAATTCACAAGAAATAAAATGTAAAACGATATGAAGTAATAGTAGATAATAAATGATACAAAAATAGCAGGGAATAAATGATACTTCTATGTACATTAACAAATACATAGACAAATAATATGTTATTGTATATATAGGAATCACGTCTTATTATAATGAGAGTAAATCATTGAATTGTCGTATAAAAACAACTCACTTATAAAGAGATCGTGTAGATCTTATAACGGTTTTCGATCAACAGACAAAATAAACGAAACGAAATAAACTTACATTTATTTGCAATGTCAACAATAACAACACTACCCAAGAGTTTTCTCAGTCTTTACTGAATCGTTGATTTGTTGTCGTTGTTCTATATTCCCATTTTAAACCTTTCATACCTTCAGACAGAAGGTTGGTTTATTGACAGTAAAAAACAAACAAACCAGGGTTATATCAAACCTTTTGTATCTCCTTTTTTGTAATTTTTTTTTCTTGTTTTTGGGATTTTTTTAGGACATGTTATATCCCGACCTTCTAAAACAACAACAAAATTTATTTATTTGAGAAACTTTGCACTCCCCTTTAGATAATAGAAAGAGGTAATACATTTAACTGTTACCACCTAATTCGTTCATAGCAGGGTTTTAATCACAGACAAACCTCAATGAGTATCAAGTGAAAATACGTTCACTTTATGTCCAGATGTCGATTTACTGAGTCAAAAGTGAAATCAACATACCGAAACCCTATTAAGTACAAAGCATTGACTTGTTAAGAATATAAATCTACGGAACTTTTTGTCACTGATGAAACCTTCCTTCTCTTTTTTTTTATTACCAAACCCTAAATGAAAATTTTTGTTATCTTTATTCTCTTATTTTCGTTACCTCTAGAAAAAGAAAAAAGGACTAGTTTTTCAATTGAAAGTTATGAGGGACATACTAATTAAAAAGATAAAACCTTAAAGTTATATTAATTTGATTCTATTATACTTGTTATTATTTTTATTTTATTGTCTATTTATACACTACAAGAGATACTAGAAAAATTAATATTGTATATTGTAATATTTTATATTTTAACACTGTTGGTATAATGGACAATCTCAGAACCGTCTTTGCTCTATCGGATGAGTTTAAACTATTAAATTCTTAAAATATTTCGATAAAAGTCCCCAAACTTCTCTTACATGCCTTTGAAGTTCTGTCAAATCCTTAAGAAACACCGATAACTACCATCCGTCCTTTATAGTAGTAATAAAGTTAAGGATTCTGAAGTTACCTACCTCTTTTAATTCCATTCTCTGTATACATGTGTAGATACGTGTTATCTTTTCTCTCATATCACTGAATTATGACATTTAATTTAGTTTACAAGTCGTTATCTTGTATACGGTTTATTTAGTACATATATAAACGTGTTATGTTTTTATAATGACAAGTTTACAAAAAGTATGTCACTGTGTCGTTTTCAACTGAAATTATAAAACTTTTTCCCTCTCTTACATAACAATCTCGAAATAATCCCACTTAAATAACATGTTTTAATGTAATCGAATTTGAAATTTTAACCTCTTCCGTTACCGTTGGGTGAGGTCATGAGAACGGACCTTTTAGGGTGCCTGTCTCCTCGGANCGGACCTTTTAGGGTACCTGTCTCCTCGGACCATCCGACGTCAGGTACCCCAGCGATCCTCAGCCTGTGCTGACTCACTCACTGAAATGAAGTGAAAAGTAAAAGTACGTAACCTCTTCCTTGTGAGGTCACAAGAACGGACTTCTTAGGGTCCCTGTCCCCTCGGACCACGGTAAAGATCCCAATGTGTCTCAGCCTGTGCTGACTTCGCTGAATCGTCGTCGTCGTTTGAAATTTTAAACTCCTTAATTTTATATATAAAGATACTTCTATTATAAAATCGTACGGGTTATCGTCATATATTGAACATAGTGACACCGAATCGTGTTTATAATAAAATCTGATCAAACTAAAAGACCTTAAAAATATTTTTTCTTAGGATTTTATATATGACAAAAAGTAAAAAAAGTGTGTAATATAAAGTGTTGTCTCTCTTTCTTACTATTGTGTTACTTCACAATTATGTGTTATGATAATCTGATTTGTCTAAATTTCACTCATAATTATTATTATAATATAAAATTTAAAATTTTAATAATAATTTCGTCACTAAAGTAAAATAAAATTAGTAATTTAATTTAATAAATTAGTAATTTTATTACTTTTTTAACGAGACGAAGTTACACATCTTCACGGGGTTTATCGTTTCGTTTAAAATTCAAAATTTATTTTTATGTCTAAACGTTCCTTAAATTATGTTGATATAGTTTAAAATATAAACAAGATTAAGTCATACTTTTAATTGCTCTTATATCTTCAGAATTTTATTAATTTTAACTTTTAAGTTATATAGAAAGAATATTTTGTATCTTTCAAATTTTAGATTTATATTTCTTATCTGTAAGAGAATCGATGAGTCCATTATAAATGTTTTATTCTTAGTGTCTGATGATAATTTAAGAGTTATAAAAGGTTTATTTATGAATAAAAATACTTGTAAGTAAATGAATTTGTTTTATCATTTTGATAAATTTGAATTTCAAACACAAACTTAAGATTTTGTTGTGTAAGAATTGGTCGTACATAACTATAATTTTACTATCATTGTTTTTCATTTATAAATATTAGTTCCTTGGTTTCGTAACAATATTTACCTAAAAATTCTTTTATATATAACGATATACGTCAATGATTATTTAATTCTTCTAAAGTTCACTTACTTCACTGAATATTCATTGAAAAGGAATGATATTCAATCCTTTTCAAAAAAAAAAAATCATTTTTTTTCTTTCTTACTACTGATACATAATACTTATTAATACTTTCTGTTTTAATATTAACATTGTATAAATTTTATTCGTTTGAATATGTTTCGGGATAGTTTTTAACAATCGTTACTTTTCCCCGTATGAATATCCACCTGATTTAAAATTCTTATATAACGAGTATTATAATGTTTATATGTTATGTGTGTAAAAATTTTCACAACCCATAGAGAAGATCTTTTATTAAGTAGTGATTTAAGTGGGTTCTTTGTAAAATTCAAAATTTATGTTAATGTTAAAATTTCTCAATTACAAAATTATCAATTTGTGACGACGACGACGACAATTCAGCGAAGTCAGCACAGACTAAGACACGCTGGGGTCTCTGCCGTCGGATGGTCCGAGGGGGCAGGGACCCTAAGACGTCCGTTCTTGTGTCCTCATCCAACGATAAAGGAAAAGGTTACGTACTTTTACTTTTCACTTTCACTTCAACGAGTCAACACAGACTGAGGATCACTGGGGTACCCGACGTCGGATGGTCCGAGGAGACAGGTACCCTAAGAGGTCCGTTCTCATGATCTCCCCCAACGGTAACGGAAGAGGCTCATTTTGTGATCTATTAAAATTTATTAAAGTGTCCAGCAGAATATGTCGAGAACGTTTTATATTTTACAACCAATAAGATTGATTTTATTAAATACAATGAATGTATTTCACTTTCACTTCAGCAAGTCAGCACGGGCTGAGACACTGCGGTACCTGACATCGGACGGTACGAGGAGACAGGTACCCTAAAAGGTCTGTTATCGTGGCCTCACCTAACGGTAAAGGAAGAGGTGCCCTAGAAGGGTTGGGTCCCTAGCTTGGATACAGAGACCGTAACGTCTGTCTGTGAAATAGCAGACTCGGTGGTCCCTTATGTTCTATAGTTTCCACTATGCATTAGTTATTTCTAACATGTACTAAATAAACTTGTATATCTAGGATATTAAAATTTATCTTCATTGAAGTTTATAATATGTCGTCAAGTAAATTACGCATTTTAATCCATTGTACTACAAGTCAGTTGTAATTTTATAAATACTTAAATAAGGTGAACTGTGATTTGTCATTTCTTCTTTCATTTCGAAGAGTATCTATGTCTTGTTTTATAACTATTTTTAATTGAACATAAACACTTCTTCTTAGATTTATATTACCTAGTAGACTTTTAAAAGTATATATTATCTTATTAGTTTTTTAATGTCATTTATATGAACTATTTCGTTAAAATCAGTATATAAAACTTTTAATTCTTGTAATCACCAAGTCAACGTAAGTTTTCATGTCACATACAGTCTCATTTTTATTCTTTTCCTCTTTTTCATTTCGATTACGGACCCTTTCTTCGTTTATTTTCATAATAAGAAACGTCTAGTATATATTAGATGTCTCTTGTGTAAGTACTCTTAGTAATCGTAGTTACTGATCATTCTTTTATTTTATCTTCAAATTTTTATGGTAAATACTATCGTTGTTTATATCGTGTCAGTGGTCTTTATTTAGGCGGTTGTAATACAGGTTTGATGACCCTTTTCACATTGTCTTATAATGACTTCGAGTTTTTTGTGGACTTCTTTACTTCTTTGACGGTGTCCTTACGACATTTAGGAGTTATAACCTATAACAAATTACAATAAAACCTTTTAGTTCAAGTTTTATAGGTTTGTCTGTTTTTAGAACTTAAAAGTTCTATTAAGACTTTTTTACTGGTCATTTTACTGACTAAAAACGTTAATAAAAAGTATAGACCCGAAGAAATCACCGAATCTACCATTTATTAGACGGTCATTACGTCGTCAGGACCCAAACTAGGGACCCAGCCATTCTAGTGGACTTCTTCGCTTACCGTTAGGTGAAGTCATAAGAACGGACCCTTTAAGGTACCTGTCTCCTCGGACCTTCCGATGTCACGTACCTAACGTTTCTCAACCCGCACTACCTCGCTAATTGTGAACACATACACAAAGTGAATAAATAAAAGTCCGATACATGATATCTTCGTTTGAGTAAATTAGAAGAGTCGTACTCCTACGTACTACTCTTAATTATATATATAAACATGAATTTATAATAGACATTCTACTTTGTACGACAGATATAAGAAAATTTGATATCGTGAAAATACGAAAATTTATTACATTTTATTTGTAAAGTTATATTTCTGTAAATCGTTGATTTTACAAAACCGTGTTTAAGATTTACAATTAGATTGTTTCTAGGGTAATTCTTATTAAACTTCTAAAAGTTCGTCATCACGTAGGTACGAGCCAGTACAGGTTAAGAAACGTTGAGGTATCTCACATTGGATGGTCCGAGGAGACAGGTACCTTAAGAGGTCCTTTTTTTATGACATTGTTCAACAGTAAAGGATGAAGTCCTATAGAAGAGTTAGGTTCCTAACTTGGACTTAGAGGACGTAACCGCCAAAAGGAACTATCGAGTCAACCATTTCTTAGACGGACGTTATTTCCTCTAGGTCCAAGTTAAGGACCCAACCCTTCTAGTCGACCTCTTTCTTACCCGACGGGTGAGGTCATAAGAACCCGAAGGGAACATCGAGTCGACCATTTCTTAGACGGGGGATACGCCCTCTGAATCCAAGTTAGGGACCCAACCCTTCCAGGGGACCTCTTCCCTTTCCGATGAGTGAGGTCATAAGACCGGACCTCTTAAGGTTACCTGATATGTTGGGTACCCCAGTGTTTTTCCGTCTGTCTTGACTCGCTGAAAGTGAGTGAGGACGAAACCGTCCGTCTAAGAAATGGTGATCGTGGTGGACGCTTTGGGATCGTATCGAGGAGAAGAGAGAACTGTAGGAAAGGAAATGTTCCCTTTAGATTAAAGGCAAATAATAACTTATGTCTAAGTTTTTTCACTACGTAAACATACGAGAGGTAGTTCAATATTTCCTAATACAGTAGAGTTCAGAATAAGATTTTCGTACTTGTGTATCCTGAGTATCTGATAAACCCTGTCACTAAGAAGAGTACGAATATTAGAAACGACCTAGTATGTCTAAGATCGTCACTTACGACATGTGTTAAACTGTTTTCATTTAATAGTCATCCGTGTACTCATATACCATCGTTCGACACCTTTAATCTTGATCAACGTTTAAATTTTCATGATTATTTTATGAACTGTACGTGTCGGACCTATCACTTCTCTCCATTATTTACGAACTTATAATAAAAGAATAGTAATCTTTTTGCAGTTTTGTGATTACACTAACATATTGGTCTATCAGAATTTCGTTACTTTTCTCTTTTACTACAAATAACTTTATTAATAAACATAGCACGTAAACTGTAATAAGGTAGTTCAGAAGTCATCGGATTCCGTCTGAGGATGTGTTACACAGTGTCTGTCTTCTCATGAAAATTTGACACTTTTGTAGTGTTACCGTGTCTTGATACGATTCAAGTCAATAAACTTCGTTATTCTCTTCTCCTCATGAATCAGTTCCTCGTGTTACCACCATTGAAATTATACTTTCTCAGAAACTGTTTGATCAAGAGTAAGTCTTTGAGAAAAAGACTTTCGTAACATTCTACGTATTACGATTGGTTACTTATTTGGATTTAATCTTTATAATGTACCATGTAAAAATTTTCGGTTTCTTTTTTCATAGTATATCCGTCAAAACGAGAATGTTCCCCCTGCTTTTCCCTTTCTTGAATCCTGTTACATTTAATAGTGAAAAGATGATAATCCAGGTTCGGTTCTCGTACATATATCTACTTATTTCCGAACTAAAGGAATGGTGAAAAAAAGGAAACCCACCGATAAAATACTATTGTCACCCTAATCCGTTGGACTATCGAAATGAATAAGAAGTCGAAAAGATTGAACGTTACTGAACTACTGTCATTTAACAGGTTAAGAAACACAGGAAGTGGTGTTGATCTTTCGAAGAAAACACTTGTTCATCAATTTTATAAACGACTTACTTTATAATTATTAGGTTGATCCTCATGAATCCTTCTTACAAGAAAGAACACAGGTAAAACAAACAGGAACTAAAAATGAATTAAAATAAAAAGAGTAAAGTAAAAGTAAATATTAAAAATATAATAGTACCATACGATAGTAAAACTTTCGCCAATTTCATCGAACGATGAAAACGGAAATCATAGTAAAACGTAGAGAGAGAGATATATATACATACACATACACACATATATTAAGTATCTGACGTATATATATATATATATCACACATTCACACATATAGATAAAAGTAGTACACTAATTACTCACGAATAATATATTACAATAAACAAGTTCTATGATCTGTTGTCTAATCTATTATTATGGTTTATTATCGATTGTCGATTAATCGTTAAACAAAAAATGGACTTTCAGAAAGTATACATAATAGAGTAAACCAGTATCACTGTTAGTGAGAAACACTGGGGTACCTGACATCAGGTGATCCTAGGAGACAGGTACTTAAGAGGTCCGTACTTACGACCTCACTCATCGTTAAGAGAAAAGGTCCCCTAGAAGGGTTGGGTCCCTAACTTCGACCAGAGAACGTGACATCCGTCTTAAAAATGACAGACTCGGTGGTCCCTTAGAATGTATACGTACATTTATAATCTACTTAAAAAATGTAACTTTCTATAATATTCAAGAAGTCTAAAGACAAAGAATGTTTCTACAGAAGTTCCTTTACCTTGTATAGTACTTTTTGTTCCTAAGTTTTCAACTTCCTAACTATAATTTTAATTACGTCGACTTTCAAATATATCTTGAAGTTGGTTTTTAATTCACTTCAAAAGAGTCAAGTTGATTTCATAGATGTAAAGAACTTTACTTTACATAATATGTCGTACGAACCTCGACCACGTACCCCTACTGGGTCTCTCTACAATACTCCTCCCTCCACCCTCCCCTCAAGTACAAACCCTTGCGTACATTCTTAATTTCTAAAATTTTAAATTTTTTTTATTTTTATTTTTTATTTTGTAAAATTTAGAAATTTTTTTATTTTATTTTATTTGTTCTTATTTCTTTTTTTTTCTTAACTACGAATTTTTTTAATTTTTTTTATGTTTATTATAAAAGTGAAAATCATTACCATAGTTATGTATATAATACACATAAATTTATACACACTTATGATATACATAAAGGTGTGTCCATAACGTTATACATATTTATGATACATACACACACACATATATATATGTGTGTGTGTGTGTGTGTGTGTGTGTGTATATATATATATATATATATATATATATACCTAAACCGAATACACTAATATTTCTGATTACTCAGGATTCTACACGTCTTACTTTCACTTATTCATTTCATCTATGGGTTCACTCGGTCCCCATATTAATGGTACGTTTCCGGTCGTTCGATCACTGACTTTTCCGATTATTAAGTTCCCACAGTCTGTTCTCCTTAAAGAGTATGGCTTCTCTCCTATAAACAGATAAGTCGGATTTTGATTAACCTACTCCGGGTCAGTGTCATTCCTCCCGTTAGACGAAATAATTAAGATGGTTAAATTACAAATAGAGTAGAGTTTGTGAGAGTGTCTGTATAGGTCTTATTCCAAACCGGTCAATAGACCCTTTGGGTACCGAGTCATATCAACTACGTCTTTTGATTGGAAGTGTCATTACTCACTGATAAAGAAGGAGGTACATTTAACTTTAGTACTGTACCAGCATTTAGAGAACGAGAGAAAGAAGGAGCGAAAGAAGAAACAAGGAGAGAAAGAGAAAGTAAACCGTTTTAGGTCAATCTTACAATACATTAAAAAGTCAACTGTATTAACATATTTTTTAATAAATAACTTAATAACTTAAATGTACTGATAATATACATGTGATCTTATTTTATACATAAAAGTACCATCTATCATTGATGATTTATTTATTATCAACTTTCTTCATTAAAAAGAAACGTAGTCGTTTTCTACCTGTGTGGGTTCTGATCAAGACTAACTGGTATATACTCAAACAGATACTTCAGTAGAGGGAATTTTTCAATTTATCGTATTTATACATCTCTTTTGTATGTGCGTGTATTTGAGTTACTATCACCTGTTCCGTAGTAGTCTGTCTGTTTACTGTTGGTTTTTTATGTACTTGTTTATATGTTTTTTACTCACTTTTTTCTCTCTTCCTTATCTATTTATATATGGATCTCCTATTTCTCCTTTTACAGTCTTTTATTTTACAATATTTAGTAGAGTTATTATTTTTACCTTCGATCTTATGTGTCGTCTACATTTTAAAAACTTTATAACCAAAGGTAATTTCCTGAATAATCCGTATAAATAAAATAGGTTTATTGTAGATCCAATCTTTCACTTTTTCCATAATTTTCTACGTATTTTAGAGTTTTGTTAATGAAGGTGAACTAATAAGATACCTATGATCACTTCTTAAACATACGTGGTTTCTCTTATCATTGTTTCCCTTCCCCCTCTTACAATATTTTCTTAATTAAATTATGTTTTTACAATATAGATAGATGGACATATATAAGATTAAGACATCTTTTAATATGGTGGTTATGTTTATAGTCATCATGTATGAAAACTTATGATTAGTCGATAATGTTCTACTTTAGTAGACAAGATATTTCAAAGTCTTCATATAAATAGTGATATACATACCACGTTAATTTTTTTATCATTAACTTTCTTACAAATATGTTACTGGAAAGTTCAAAAGTGTGAAAGTCGTAGTACTTCGATGTGTTTTTACTATTTTACAGAAGGTATTTCGTAAGTATCACTTAAGTATATACAATAAGTTTAATTTTTCTCACGTAAGTCTGAGACCCTGAAAAGACGTAATTTATACAATAGTTTAATTATGTCCGTATAATCTTTAAATGTATTTCTTTTGTCACATCGACTAATACCGATATTTAATTTCTTATTTCCCTTATAGATTCAATATAAACACTTTTATTAAAATAAATATAATTTTAGTGAGTCCACCTACCAATATTTATTCTGTATTTATATTTTATACATATGTCTTGAGTTTTCTACAGAAGGTGGAGTGTGGTAGGAAAAGGATTCACGGTAGTTAAACTGTTGAAAAAGTTAAAAAAAAAAGAAAAAGAAGTACCAAGATTTTTACATACAAAGATTTATTATATCTAAAGACGATAAAAATGAACAATTAAACTATACTACTAAACAAAAGATGATGACTACTACTCTAAAAGTAAAGAAAAAATGTAGGTATAAACATAAAAGAGTTTTGAATAAGGTAAACTTAAGTTATACATTACGAATTAATGAGACATATACTTTCGTAAAGTATAATTTGATTCTCTATGAAACATAACAAACAATGTATACCCAAAATGAAAGAAAGATCCCAATTAATAAGTAAACGGTAAAAGGGTGAATCAACAGTTCAGGGAATTTACGGATATTTAGACACGGAATTATTCGATAAACCACTAAGATTACCTTCGATTTTAAATCCTAAATAACAACATTATAATAATCCTTTGTTCACTAAAAAAAAAATTAACAACATAGGATTAATCATTGGGTACCATCAGAAAGAGAGTCACCAGAATACAGTCTAAGAGACTCACTCAGTACAATGTGTACATCAATACACCATTTACCTTAAGAGGTTACTTCAAGTTTCAAGTAGTCCATTTAAAGACTAATTTTGAGACAAAGATAGAGACACGGATAAAATAGATCAAAGGAACTGAGGTCTCGAAGAAATACGGTAAAGAGGTTTTTCATTCGTAAAAGAGATGGAAATTTCTACAAGTTCCCTCCTCTGACTACGTGTTACCCGTCCACAACCTTGATGATTGTACACTTTAACAAAAGTGTAAAGTTAAGTGTGAAATGGAGGACAAAAGACCTCATGGATCACAATTTTTTGTGAACCTTTTTAAATGTAATTCTCTATTAAAAAAAGGGAATTATTTATATACCATTAACTAGAAGAATAACAAAACCCTAAATACTACTATTTTACAACTTTTAATTGAGGATCTTTGACCTCTTCCTTTACGGTTGGGTGAAGTCAAAAGAACGGACCTTTTAGAGTACCTGTCTCCTCGGACCTTCCAGTGTCAGGTACCCCAGCGTTTCTCTCCTGTGCTGACTTCGCTAAATTGTTTTGAGAATCTTTTCAATATAAAGTAACAGACTAACAAGAAAACGATTTATTTTTAAATCCTTGAGACATATAGTCAATAAATTAAACAGAGACCTTTTTATTAAAGAAACTCTGTGAATCCAAACACTTCAATTCTATGTTATCAAAGATGTGTTTATTAATGTTGGGGTACCTGATATATCAGGTACCTTAAGAGGTCCGTTCTCATGACCTCACCCATCGGTAAAGGAAGAGGTCTCGTAGACGGATTGGGTCCCTAGTTTGGGTCCAGAGGGTGTAACGTCCACCTAAGAAATGGTCGACTCTGTGATCCCTTCGGGTTCTTGTGACCTAAACCATCGAATAAACCAGGGTAGTGAAGTACCGTTTATGTACCCTTTGTCACTGTCTAAAATAATAGAACCCGAGGTTTAGTGACGTCTACCACTTACGTCGGTACTTTAGTTTTCTGTAAACGAGGAACCTTCCTTTTGATACTGGTTGGATCTGTCGTATAATTTTTCATCTCTGTAATGGAATAACTGTTTCCTGTCAGATCAGTTTCGATACCAAAAAGGTCATCAGTACATACCTACACTCTCAACCTGATATTTCTTTCGACTCACGTTTGCTTAACTACAAAAACTTCACACCACAACCTCTTCTGAGAACTCTCAGGGAACCTGACGTTCTAGGTTGGTCAGTTAGGATTGTATTTAGTAAATACTTATAAGTAACCTTTCTGACTACGACTTCGACTTTAAGATTATGAAACTGGTGGACTACGTTTCTTGACTGAGTTACCTTTTCTAGGACTACGACCCGTTCTACCTTCAGTCCTCCTCTTCCCCTGCTGTCTCCTAGTCTACCAACCCACCTTAGTGGTTGACATACCTGAACTCAAACTCGTTCGAGGACCACAACCACTACCTGTCTCTCCGGACCACACGACGTCATGTGCCCCACCGTTTATCAGTCTGTGCTGACTCACTGATTTGACTGAATGTGTTTATTAATGATAGATGATACAAGGTCTATAACTTGATCTACGTACTCTTGAAAAGGACAGTAGACGGAATCCTGCGAATACCAGTTCAAACTACCGAGTCTCCAATTTCGCAGACTGACCTTACTTCCTCTGGACCCAAGCTAGGGACCCAACCCTTCTAGGGGACCTCTTCCTTTACCGTTGGGTGAGGTCATGAGAACGGACCTCTTAGGGTACCTCCCTCCTCGGACCATCCGATGTCAGGTACCCTAACGTTTCTCAGTCTGTGTTGACTCGCTGAAGTGAAAGAAAGAAAGATATGGGTAAGTATTCTCTGGTTTATTATATTAATCATGATAATACAATAAAACCTTATTCATATATAATCACCCGTAATGTTAATGATTTTACCGAATAGATTGACCTTACTTCTAAACTCACCTTTCCTCGTTCTTGTACAAAGTCCGTCCAATTTAATAATAGTGCAATAGATTGCTTTAACTTTTTTTTTAGTATATTTATAGAAAGATTATGAAAAGGAAGAGATTTATAGGGGTCTATGTAAAAAGATTTTATTGAGTGTACACACAAATACGTGTAAATACTCATATATAGATTTCTGTATCCCGTGACATGATTCGAAATTATAAAAAAAAGAGTAAATTAGTTGAGTTAGAATAACCAAGTCATGATAAAAATAATATCAAAAACAGTCTATTTTTTGAAATTTAATAGACTACAACGTGTCAATTAATCAATTACCTTTTCCTCCTAAGTGTGGGTCTACCAAGTTACACTCAGGTTATTATTTTCTCAGACGATTGGTCTTAACGGAGAGTAAGGTTAATTGGTATAATTTATTTACGTATTAAATTTATGTAATAAGGGGTTCCTTGGTCTCACTGAGTACAAAACCCCTTGATCTTTTTAACTCAAAAGATAGATCAGTCTCGATCTACTCTTTCATTTCGTATTAAAAAATTCTTGACAACTCGTCCAACTTTTCATACACGGGGTCTTCCGTTAATGAACCCCTCGTCGGTTTAATTTTTCCAATTTGGACTTATTCAGTATTTAACTTTCACCATCCGTTTCTCTCTTAGACTCATCCTCGGTTTTTTTATCTCTTATCGTATATTATCTTTTTGAGACATGTCGGTCCGTTTCCGTCCTTAATTGTTTAAGGGTTCCCCCTTGACATGAGTCGTTTTCGTAGACCTCTAATAAATATTTAATAAGAAAAACTTATTAATTTTCACATGGAGTATATCAAGGTAATGATATCTAAATGAAGTTTATGTCTAGTAAAGGACTAATATTTTATTTAGTTACCGTAATTAAAATTGGTCTTTTTTTTTACTCATTTTAGACTCTATAAGTTACGGACAATTCCTAAATGTAGTGGTATCGACAATGGAGAACCTCCGCAGCGACATCGAGTTTGTCATTTCTTAGACGGACACTCCGTCCTCTGGTCCTAAGTCAGGGACCCAACCCTTCAAGAAGACCTCCTCCCTTACCGTTAGGTGAGGTCATAAGAACGGACCTCTTAACGTACCTGTCTCTTCGGACCGTCCGATGTCAAGCACCCCAACGTTTCTGACTCACTGATTGTGTCAGGTTGACAATGGAGGGAGAAAAGTTAAAAAAAAAAAAACATGTAATAAAGAATTTCTGATTAATTTTACTTTTTTTTATCCCATCTTGAGGATAAAGACCATTATACCGTGTGACTGATAAGAGGGAGTTGTACGACTTATGAAAAATTATTTAGAAATTCACGTATCGAATCAATCGTTCTTTCAAAATTTTCAATTTCATTCAATTTAATTTTGTATTTAGATCTTCTTTCGTTTTTAAGTTTCTCCTTTCGGGTGTCTTTTCGGTGTCAACGATACTTCTTTCAACGTTAAGATCTTCCATAATCCGGATACGAAAATTAGGTTGTTCACATTTCTATTTTATTTTTAGGAGTGTGACTATCTCAGTTTGATTCTCGGGGAGTTATATTCGGTACTGGGGTTCTATAGTTGTGAGTTATTTTATATGTTTACCCCTTTTTGTCGTGAGGGTTGTGTTACTCCGTTACTAGTTTGAACTGTTAACTCCCTCAAACTACTAAATATTGGAGGTCAAACCGGACTTCGTTTAGACTCTAGTCTTTAGTATAAAGGATGTCTTTGGTTTTATAGATTTTATCTTCAAAATAAATCTTAAAGACATAACAATTATAAGGTCTATGTGACATATTAATTTGTGTCGATATTATACATACATTTTGTAATGTCGTTGTGTACAATGGTATGGGGAGTTTCAAAAGACTTATTACATTATGTTATCAGTAATTCTAAGAATATTTAAAACAAAAGTTCTTTTATCTTATTGGTTTCCTTATCGGATGACACTCGTTCTTAATCATCTTATATATGTTTGTTTTCTGAGTCTGTATCTCTTAGTTTTTTATACTCATTATACAAAATTATTATTTTCACTTACAAGTTCATTCATTTCCTTTCTATATTTTTACGACTAAAACTAGACCTTTTCATTGTTTCATTTTTAAAATCTTTACTAGTTTCTCGAGTGTCTTATTTATTTCTGATATGAAAGTATCTAGTAAAGACATTAAGCGAGTGTCTACTCTATTTATCTTATCTGTACTACTCCTTTCTTACTTACTTAATCTTATTTCTAAAAGCATCTTAATGAGTCTTAAGTCGTATCCCTTTTTTATCTCTATTTTAATTTTACTTCAGTCCTCTATACTCTTATTTCATTTTCTAAAGTATTAAATATATGATCCTTTTGGTCTACCACTTCTTCGATCTATATTTCTACATTACCTACTCTTTTGTAGTTTAATTAAAGTATATTTGGAAGAGTCCAAGACCTTTAAAGTACTCAGAATACGTCCCGTTTAATGACATAATCATCTCAGTAGGATTGCATTGATGTAATACCTCACTCTCTTCTGGAATTTACTAAATCCCTTATTTATGTATATTAGGGGTTTCCTTGTTTCCAGACTCATGAAGGTGGTTGTCATAATGACTTTTAGTCACCTTATTATAGAGTTTCATAATTGACGTTTTCGAAAAATAGATCTGAACGCATTTGTAGTTTATACCAGTCTTTAGTTTTTATTTTGTGTCAGTGACACCTTTTTGTTTTACTCTTTTCTCACGGTTATACAGACATTAGTTATTCTTACTCTGTTTTGTTGAATTACCCTGTTACTCAAGTTTTGTGTTTATGTCTATTTGTTAATACCGGCTTCGTATCCTTTTCTATCCTTATTACCCCTTTAACATTTACTGACGAATTACCCATGTCTCAAAGGAAAACCCTTCTTCTTTTACAACACCTTGATCTATGACCACTACAAACGTGTTGTCACACTTGTATAATTTAGGATAAGTTCATATATACGACGAGGACGACGATTCGGCGAAGTCAGCACAGGCTGAGACACGCTGGGGTATCTACCGTCGGGTGGTCCGAGGAGGCAGGGACCCTAAGAGGTCCGTTCTTGTGACTCACCCAACGGTAAAGGAAGAGGTTACGTACTTTCACTTCTCACTTGCACTTCAGTGAGTCAGCACAGGCTGAGAAACGTTGGGTCACCTGACGTCGGGTGGTCCGAAGAGGCAGGTACCCTAAAAGGTCCGTTCTCATGACCTCACCCCACGGTAGCGAAAGAGGGTTCACATATACGATTTTACCAATTTCGTCTGTTAAGATACAATACACATAGAATGGAGTTATTTTTAACAAACGTCTATATATAATGGTCTTCTCACCATCATATAGTAACGAATTTCAAATTAAATATTCGATATCGTAAAATACTTAAAAAATAAAGTACTGGACCGAAGTGTTGAACAACCGACCCATAAAAATACGACAAATACTCGGGAAGAAAATGAGTCAGTAGAATATAATGTTTTGTCTCCACTAATATTACCATTGACATGACACTTCTACTTATTAATTATTTCGAACTTTCGGTGACAGTTAAAAAATAGATGACAATTAATATTAAATAATAGTAATTGTAGTAACAATAATAATGATTCTAGAACGAAGATTATAAAAGAGTCGAATTCCAAAACTAGGGTTTAAAAACACGGTAGGAAGTGGTAAGTCCAAAACCTAGTCAGCAGATCTTACGCAAAGTAATTGAGAGTCCAATATACATACAGAAAAGAGAGGTGAAGGGACTCAACGACTTATATTGTGGAGGCATTCTAAATACAATATATCTTTAATAATCAAAACAAATCAAAAAGGTGACCCGAAGGGACCACCGAATCAGTCATTTCTTAGACGGACGTTACATCCTCTGAGTCGAAGTCAAGGACTCAGTCCGTCTAGGGGACCCCTTCCTTTACCGTTGGGTGAGGTCATAAGGATGAACCCTTTAAGGTACCTGTCTCCTCGGACCGTCCATGTCAGGTACCTCAGTGTCTTCAGCCTGTGATAATCGTTGATTTGGTGGTCAAAAGGGTAATTCCTGCGTCGAAGTGTCCCAGTTTCATAACAAGTTGAAGCAGAGTACTCGTGTGTGTGCCAGTGTACAGGACTTGAGTATGAACGAGTCAACTCGTCATAGTAGACATATTAACCGTGTATAAAACAAAGAAAGTAACTTATATAAAACAGTAAATTTTCTACGGTTTAATATTGTAACTTTTACATACTTGGAGAACTCTAAAGGGTATAATCTCTTGTTAATTACATAATTAAATTGTTTTCATCGTGATTGACAAACGTGTCGTGTCCCGACACTATTCATAAAGTTTATAATTAAGAGTTTGACAAAATATTAAGATGTTAAACATACATTCAAATCTATATTCAAGAGAAACTCGGTTTTACTTTGGCCTATGTTTGATTTCAGAAAAACGTACGAGCGATCCCCAACGTGACTAAGAGTCGGTCAATAAAAAAAAAAAAAGGGGAACCACCTCCACCCCCATCCTTAAGGAATTTATTGTTCTTCTCTACTTTTCAATCTTCAATTTCGTCTGTGTACGAAAAACGTTTCTCGAAGAGATTGATGTACGAACAGATCAAGAATCTTATACTGAGTTTATGGACCGTACCAATCTTACTCTCCTCGATACCATGTTAGTTGGACCTATCGGTAATACACTAGTCAAAACGTCTTTCTGTGTGTCTTTACCACTCAATGTAGTCGTGCGGTAATTAGATAATCCTTTATCTTTTCTTTCGTGTTCTTTGGTAGTAAGTACTGGAACAATTAAGACTCCTACCTTTATTTGTATATAATCGTTAACGAAAAATAGGTCTATGATTTTTAATACTGTATATTATGATACAGACTGACTAAGGTAAAATTAAAAATAAAACTTATCACCAAGTGTTAAAGTCGTCTATGTTTGATTTAACAACAGTTGTGTAAAATTAATAATATATGTACGTGTAGTCAGTTAAGTAATTCGAAATCCCTCATTTTCACGTAGTTAATCACTAGGACCAAGATGAAATAAATTTGTTTACTAAAAGGTAAAACTCTATGTCAATTACGTATTAAATATGAGAGAAAGGACGTAAACGAAAATCTCGAAGAATTGACCCTATGGTTTATAAAACGGAATTAGTATATATTATTTTAGTTTCGTTAATTCTTGTTACACTATTTCTCCCTGGAACTTTCAAGAAAGTTTTGGTCGTATATAAATTTCTTTAGAGGTGGTTCTATCAGTCAGTCCTTTCGTTAAATGAAGGAATCTCAGTCCGTAAACTTTTTAAAGATTGTTTTACCTCTACAGTAAAAATAGACCGTTCAAACTTAACTTCTAAGTGTGGGATCCTCCTGAATATAAAACCCTTACCAAATGTCGAGATGGTTCTATAGTCGATCTGATCCTTTACGAAACCTATAGGTCTCCTACGAATCTACCGATGCAGTACTGAGTCCTCGAAACAATTTTATAGATCCGAAAACATATTTTTTACATCAAAGGAAACACTCTCTAATACGACTTTGGACACCCTCAATAGTATCGATAACAGAAGACGTGTCTTATTTGACCATTTTACTCGTTCTCCCCTGCGTTTAGATTGAAGTCAAGATAAAGTAGGTGGTTCTTTTTGTCCATAAAGTTATTAAATACACACATAAAATGAAGATGAAGTACAAGTTACAGGTGTTTCTCACATAGACGGTATCATACTTTTATTTCTTTTCACTCTGAAATCCCTGTGTTATTTGTTACGTTTAATTTTAATACTATCGGTCTTAAAATTATAAGAAGAACAATCTGTAATTGTATATAAATAGATAAATTTAAAATGATGATAAGTTTTTCCGTTAATCGTAATAAATAAAGATTGTTTATAATAGTCTATAGCAC
Source organism: Capra ibex (assembly GCA_006410555.1). Classification (NCBI taxonomy): domain Eukaryota; kingdom Metazoa; phylum Chordata; class Mammalia; order Artiodactyla; family Bovidae; genus Capra; species Capra ibex. The sequence goes on along the minus strand of SJYO01041852.1, from coordinate 41,462,767 downwards.
TACTTGATATTATAAAAGTTGATGTAACAACTTTTTACATTTTTTTTTGTGTCGTAGTAGTAGTTGTTGTCGTTGTTTAGTTGGTTTGTTTTAGTTTTGTTTTTGGACTAGAGGGAAGTTTCTTGAAAGTAAGGTCATCACCTCCGTCGATTACCTTATCCCTTATTTATCCCTTCCAAATATTTATATCGTCACCTCCTTTTTCGTAGTATGACACTTTATTGTTGTTTTTATATATCATTTACTAAGACTAACTCATTAGTTCCTTATAACAAAATTGATTTTAATTTTGGGAACAGTGAATTTTCGTGTATTTAATACGTTCAGTTCAGTTGTGTCTAGTTTTACTTTACACTTTAATAAACTTTGAGTCGAGTTTTAGTTACCAATTTGACTTTTAGTCAAAATAACAGTGGTTAAAATAATAAGTTTGGTTAAGGTGAGTTGTTTGAACAGTGGTTTCATTAGGATTTCCCGTTTCTAACGACTAACATTTACAGCCATGTACATTTATTGTGTTTTAATGTAAAGAAGAGAATTTAAGAAAAAAGAAGGAGATATATGACGTGTATAAAGGTCTCCATAACGTGTATAAAGGTCTCCACTCAATTTAAAAGTACAACAGAAGTATGAGAACTCTATTTTAGAAATCCAGTACTTAAGAAAAATTAACGACCTAATTCAAACAATAGCCAAATTAATTTTGAAAACGTATATCTACGTACTCACTTTAACCTAGATGAAAATGTAAAACCAAACAATAACATAATCCAGTGATGATGACTTATCATTTAAAGATGTTTAAGTCGTCCAATTTTCTTGTAGGTAAATAACACGGTGTCACTGAGAACCGAACAAATTGAGCCAAGAGACGAGTCCTAGAATGTAGTCCTACTGTAGTTTGACAGTAGTTCTAAATTCCATCCAACTCAAGAATAGAAGGTTAAACGGAACTAATTACCTGGATTGTAAGGTCTAAGGATGACAGCTGTAAAATCCTTAGTTGCTGGATTTACCTGACCCTACCCACTTAAATTGAGTCTACTGGTAATATAGATGATGACACCCGTCTTTAGGGAATCTTCTTTACCTCCTCGGTAGTACCCGTTGTTTTCTCAGGTTTTACGTCATGGACCTACGTTAGAGTTTTTGCTGTCTTACTAGAGACAAGCAAAGGTTCCGTTTAGTAAGTTATAGTTCTATTACGTTCGAATACGGGGTTAGTCATTGTGACTTCTTCGACTTCAACTTATCAAGATACTTCTTGATGTTCTAGAAAATCTTGATTGTGTGTTTTTCTACGGGAAAGTAATATCCCCTGACCTTACGTTTTCATCCTTCAGTTCTTTGTAGACCCCATTGTCCGTTTACATCGGAACCTTACGCCTTACTTCGTCCCGTTTCCGATTATCTTGTTTTCTTGTGTGACCAGTATCTTTTGTGGGAGAAGGTTGTTGTGTTCACTCCTAAGATTTGTACCTGTAGTGGCCTACCAGTTGTGACTTTAGTCTGACTAATATAAGAAACGTAGATTTCTACCTCTTAGAGGTATGTCAGTCGTTTTTGTTCTGGTCCTCGACTGACACCGAGTCTAGTACTTAAGGAATAACGGTTTAAGTCTGAATTTAACTTCCATCACCCCTTTTGGTGATTTGGTAAGTACATACTGGATTTAGTTTAGGGAAAACTAATATGTCACCTTTACTCTTTATCTAAATTCCCGGATCTAGACTATCTCACGTGCTACTTGATACCTGCCTCCAAACACTGTAACATGTCCTCTGTCCCTAGTTCTGCTAAGGGTACCTTTTCTTTACGTTTTTTCGTTTTACTGACAGACTCCTCCGGAATGTTTATCGACACTTTTCTTCTCGTCACTTTTCGTTTCCTCTTTTCCTTTCTATATTATAGACTTACGTCTCAAGGTTTCTTATCGTTCCTCTCTATTTGTTCGGAAGGAGTCGTTAGTTACGTTTCTTTATCTCTTTTTCTTGTCTTACCCTTTCTGATCTCTAGAGAAGTTCTTTTAATCTCTATGGTTCCCTTGTAAAGTACGTTTCTACCCGAGCTATTTCCTGTCTTTACCATACCTGGATTGTCTTCGTCTTCTATAATTGTTCTCCACCATTCTTATGTGTCTTCTTGACATATTTTTTCTAGAAGTGCTGGGTTTATTAGTACTATCACACTAGTGAGTGGATCTCGGTCTATAGGACCTTACACTTTAGTTCACCCGGAATCTTTCGTCGTGATCCTTGTTTCGATCACCTCCACTACCTTAAGGTCAACTCGATAAAGTTTAGGACTTTCCACTACGACACTTTCACGACGTGAGTTATACGGTCGTTTAAATCTTTTGAGTCGTCACGGTATCGTGACCTTTTCCAGTCAAAAGTAAAGTTACGGTTTCTTTCCGTTACGGTTTCTTACGAGTTTGATGGCGTGTTAACGTGAGTAGAGTGTGTGATCATTTCATTACGAGTTTTAAGAGGTTCGGTCCGAAGTCGTTATACACTTGACACTTGAAGGTATATAAGTTCGACTAAAATCTTTTCCGAGTCCTTCATCTCCAGTTTAACGGTTGTAGGCGACCTACTAGTTTTTTCGTTCTCTCAAAGTATTTTTGTAGATAAAGACGAAATAACTGATACGGTTTCGGAAACTGACACACCTAGTGTTATTTAACACCTTTTAAGACTTTCTCTATAATTATGGTCTGGTGGACTGGACAGAACGCTCTTTGGATATACGTCCAGTCCTTCGTTGTCAATCTTAACCTGTACCTTGTTGTCTGACCAAGGTTTATCCTCTTCCTCATACAGTTCCGACATATAACAGTGGAACGAATAAATTGAATATACGTCTCATGTAGTACTCTATACGACCCAACCTTCTGCGTGTCCGACCTTAGTTCTAACGGCCCTCTTTATAGTTATTGGAGTCTATACGTCTACTGTGGTGGGAATATGGTCTTTCATTTCTCCTTGATTTTTCGGAGAACTACTTTCACTTTCTCCTCTCACTTTTTCAACTGAATTTCCAGTTGTAAGTCTTTTACTTCCAGTACCGTAGGCCAGGGTAGTGAAGTACCCTTTATCTACCCCTTTGTCACCTTTCTCACAGTGTAAAATAAAAACCCCGAGGTTTTAGCGACGTCTACCACTGACGTCGGTACTTTAATTTTCTGCGAATGAGAAACCTTCCTTTCAATACTGGTTGGATCTATTGTATAATTTCTTGTCTCTGTAATGAAACGGTTGTTTCCAGGCAGATCAGTTCCGATACCAAAAAGGTCACCAGTACATACTTACACTCAACCTGACACTTCTTTTGAATCACGACTTTTTAACTACGCAAACTTGACACCACAACCTCTTCTGAGAATTCTCAGGGAACCTGACGTACCTCTAGGTTGGTCAGGTAAGATTTTCTCTAGTGAGGACCCACAAGAAACCTTCCTGACTACGATTTCGACTTTGAGGTTATGAAACCGGTGGAATACACTTCTCAACTGAGTAACCTTTTCTGGGACTAAGACCCTCCCTAACCCCCGTCCTCCTCTTCCCCTGATGTCTCCTACTCCACCAACCTACCGTAGTGGTTGAGCTACCTGTTCTCAAACTCACTGGAGACCCTCAATCACTATCTGTCCCTCCGGACCACACGACTCTAAGTACCCCAGCGTTACTCAGTCTGTTATGACTCGTTGACTTTACTTGACTCAAGAATAGACTTCTGGTATCCCATCTTCGTGAAAATTTAAATAGTCTAAGGGAACCCAACCTTTTGTCTACTGGACTAAAGGAACAACTACTAGTTGTACCCCTGTCGAAAGTTTAAAAACTTCGAAGGAAGTATAGAGTAGTTACAAAAGGAGTACTAGAAACTCGGTTTTCACTACGTATCTTAGGAAGATCATTAAGTGTAGTGAGATAAAATAGACAAAAATTTTAGGAGTACCTTAATCCAAGTTAAGTCAACTCAAGTCAGTGAGTCAGGACAGGGTAAGAAACACTGGTGTACTTAACGTCGTCCGGTCCGAAGGGACAGTTAGTGGTTAAGGGTCTCGTACGAGTTTAAGTACAGGTCACTTAGTCATTATGGTAGGTTGGTAGAGTAGGAGACAACAGGTGAAGAGGAGGACAGAAGTTAGAAAGGGTCGTAGTCCCAGAAAAGGTCACTCAGTCAAGAAGGGTGGTCCACCGGTTTCATAACGTCTAAGTCGAACTCGTAGTCAGGGAGATTACTTATAAGTCTTGACTAAAGGAAATCTTAACAGATCAAACTAGAGAAACGACACTTTTCCTAAGAGTTCTGAGAGGTGGTTGTGGTGTCGAGTTTTCGTAGTTAAGAAGTCACGAGTCGAAAGAAACACCAGATTGAGAGTGTAGGTATGTACTGATAACCTTTTTGGTATCGGAACTGATGTTTCTGGAATCAACCGTTTCATTACAGAGACGAAAAATTATACGATATATCCAAACAGTATCGAAAAGAAGGTTCCTCGTTCACGTAAAATTAAATTACCGACGACAGTGGTTGACGTCACTAAAACCTCGGGGGGTTTATTCCACACAGTGACAAAGGTAACAAAGGGGTAGATAAACGGTACTTCACTACCCTGGTCTACGGTACTAAAGTGAAAAACTTACAACTCAAAATTCGGTCCAAAAAAAAATTCGAAGAGAATGTAAAAATGGTTTTCCGAGAAATCAAGGAGAATTGAGAGACGGTATTCCCACCACAGTAGACGTACAGACTCCAATAACTATAAAGATGACCGTTAGAACTAAGGTCGAACACGAAGTAGGTCGGGTTGTATAGTGTACTACATGAGAGTATACTTAATTCGTTCGTCCCACTGTTGTATATCGGAACTGTATTAAGAAAGGGTTAAAAATTGGTCTGGTAACAAGTTATAGACCAAGATTGAGAAGAAGAACTGGGTATATGTCAAAAGAGTCCTCCGTATATTCCACCAGACCATAAAGGTAGAGATTCTTAAAAGGTGTCACACAACGCTAGGTGTGTCAGTTTTCTAAACTGTGTCAGTTATTTCGTCTTCATCTTCAAAAAGACCTTAAGAGAACCAAAAAGATACGAGGTCTCCTACAACCGTTGAACTAGAGACCAAGGAGACGGAAAAGATTTAGGTCGAACAAGTAGACCTTCAAGAGTCAAGTGTATGAAAACTTCACGTAGAACCTCTTAAAACTCGTAATGAAACGATCGTACGTTCTACTCACGTTAACACATCATCAAACTTGTAAGAAACCGTAACAGAAAGAAACCCTAACCTTACTTTTGACTGGAAAAGGTCAGGACACCGGTGACGACTTAAAAGGTTTAAACGACCGTATACTTACGTGGACAAAGTGTCGTAGTAGAAAATCCTAAACTTTATCGAGTTGACCTTAAGGTAGTAGAGGTGATCGAAACAAACATCACTACGAAGGATTCCTGGTGAACTGGAACATGAGGTCCGACAGACCGAGATCCACTGAGTAGTGTGGTAACACCAATAGACCCAGTAATTCTAAAAAACATGTCAATAAGACACATAAGGACGGTGCAGAAGAATTATCGAAGACGAAGACAATCCAGGTATGACAAAGAGAGGACGTAACACAGGTAGAAACACACTTTACAAAGGAACTATAGAGACTAAAAGAACTTCTTTAGAGATCAGAAAGGGTAAGATAGTAAAAGGAGATAAAGAAACGTAACTAGTGACTCCTTTCCGAAAGAATAGAGAGGAACGACAAGAAACCTTGAGACTTAAATTTACCGACATAGAAAGAAAAAGAGGAAACGGAAAGGAAAAGAAGAAAAGAGTCGGTAAACATTCCGAAGGAGGTAGTAAAACGTAAAGAAAGGAACCCCTACCAGAACTAGTGACGGAAGACATATTATAGTACTTGTAGACAGGTATCAAGAAGTCCGTGATACAGATAGTCTAGATTAGGGAACTTAGATAAACAGTGAAAATGACATATTAGGATTCTCTAAACTAAATCCGGTATGAACTTACCAGATCACTCAAAAGGATGAAAGAAGTTAAATTCAGACTTAAAACGTTATTCCTCAAGTACTAGACTCGGTGTAAGAGTCAGAACAATAGAAACGTAAAATTTCGGTCCACTAAATCCCGAAAGAAACTCTTTAGAGAAACATCGTGAATCTAATGTTATTCTTATAGTCCCTAGTTTTTAGAATCTTTGGGTAGAAATCTTAAGATGGATGGTGTCCATCGTTCCAATAATTCGAAAAGATTTTACTCTACATCTAAACTCGTTTGAGAAGACCCAAAACCACTTCCTGTCCCTTTGGACTGTACGACGTTAGCCCAGTGTCTCAACCTGTCCTGAATCACTCACTTTTGTTTGTTGTTTGTATTTTAATCAATGGTAGAAGAAAAAATGAAAGACTTACATAAATGGGTACGAGATTAGAAACTTATAAGTTTTATGAATGACCATTTTTAGGTAAATAACTCATATCCATCTTAAATGATGGATATTTATCGACATCAAACACAAAATAATAAAACATAACATAAGACACCGATCTAAAAGAAAATAAAAAGATATTAAAATAAATATATAAATAAATAAAAACCGAGACGACCCAGAATCAACAACACGGTCAAAAGAGGTCAACACCTCTCACCCTCAATGAGAGATCAACACGACCCAGTCGAAGAGTAGTGTCACCGAAGAGAACAACACTTGGTCCTCGAGATCCCGTACGGTCAAAGTCGTCGACGTCGTGTACTCGGGTCACCAACATCAAGGACCCGAGATCTCGTGTCGGAGTTATCGACACCGTGGTCCCCTAATCAATGAGACGACGTGCACCATAGAAGATCCGAGTCCCTGGTTTGGACATAGAGACGTAACGATCCGGTTAAGAAATGAAGACTCCGTGGTCCCTTCGGGAGGTACAGAAATTAGTAACAAAAAGAACACGTCCAAATGTTAAGAACAAAATCAAGACCGTTCCAAAACTAAATCAACCGTATTTCACTGACTTATAAGTGACTAAAGATTTAATGAAGAAGTATACATTAGTACGAGGGAAAGTCAAGATTATAACAAATAGACACTGTAAAGAAAGAGGAGAAGGAAAGAACTAATTTTAGATATACCCTATTTAAGAAAAAATGAAAAGTTTATTTTATGAAACCGGAAACAACTAGGAGATTTTATACAATTTATAAGGAAACTAAGACTCGAAGAAATCAATAAAGAAAGGAAAGTTAATGAACCTAATAAATAAAATAAAAGTTTTGAAAATGTAACCCATTAATCTCGTAAGTAAAAGTTTGAAAGGAAAAATGTTTGTATTTGAAATTTTCTATATAAAGGGGACGTAAAATTTTCGTAAAATATGTAAAATGTCATAACTTTACTACATAGTTTTTACATACATAAAGAAAAAAAAAATTAAGAAATAATTTAGTATGTGACTGTATTTAGACGGTGCCCACATGTACTCAAGGGTTAGTACTACAAGTTCTACAGATATATACATAACTATCAACAAAACACTGGTCTGTCAGATCGAGGTCTTTATCGGGTGTTATAGAGTTCCTGTCACTGATAAAGTGGTAAAAAAGTTATATTCCAAGTGATACATAAGTAACGTAGTTCGAATAATGAACAAAAGATGAACAGGGGTAAGAATTATAAGAAAAGAGATAAAACGAAAAAATGATTGATCTAAAGAATCTTCAAAATAAAATTAATAAGTTGTTTTAAAATTACTTTTAAGAAAACGTTTAAAATAGGTAATTAGAACGTATACAATTGATATAAATTCGAAAGTAAAATTTACTGAAAAGTATTTTACATAAAACGTCAATAATTTTAACGAAAGTTCTTGTAAAGTACAATACCTTTATGTCATATTATGATTCCTTTTTTCTTACTACGTTTTGAAATATACATCATATCGTTAAAATCGTATAGTTTAATATCGGTCATAAATAGAAACTCTATGTTCACAAAGAAATATCCACCCAGTATGACGTTAAAAGATTTTAAATAAAACCGAAGGGTCCACCGCGTTCACCATTTCTTGGGGGACGGTTACGTCCTCTGTATTCTCTACACCAAACCTAGGGACCCAACCCTTCTAGGGGACCTCCGCCCGTACTATTGGGCATTGTCATAAGAACGGACCTTATAGGGTACTTGTCTCCTCGGACCTCCCGATATTAGGTACTCCAGTGTTTCTCAGTCTGTGTTAACTTCAGTGAATCGTACTTGTACGTCCTTTTATAATAAAGTTATACCGTAACAACTTGGATTAAACATCTAATAAAAGACATCCTTTGAAAAATAATATCAAAGGTTTTTTGAGACATCTGAAGTTAAATTAATAAAGTACGACCTTTTCTTTACTATAACAAAATGTATGACTTTCAATAGTTACCTTATATATTATGTAATTCTGAGTCTGTGGATTATCGAATAGGAATCAGAATTGTAAATGACAATGATTTGAAAGGGATTCTATAAAGTGAGAAAATCGGATGGAAGAATATACTAACGAAATTAAAATGACTATTTCAGTACCAATAAAATTTTAGTACATTACATTATGTGTGACACTATATATGTAACCAGTAATTTACAGATATAGAACCATAGTTACTATAGACTTCATTCAAGAAAAAGATCTAGTAAGAAATTTTTAAACTTTTATTGATAAGATTAAAAAGAGAAAGACTGTTACTTACTAACCGGATGGATCTTTTTTACCGTTTAAAAGGAAACTGAGTGAGAGAAAGAGAGAGATACTATATTCGGGACCGGACCTTTCTCTAATTTTTTTTATTTATTTATTTTATTTTTGTTTATATTTTTCTAAAGTACAACACAATTTAAACGTTTTAATGATACCTATGCAGACATCCATTTACATGATCTATTCAGAATTACACTCTTAATAGATAATGACTAGAATACTCCCAAGACTCACTTTGTTGACCTAAAAAAAGATCATATATCTCTATACATCCTTTATAACGTAACGAGAATTCTCTTGTTAAGTGAAAGTTATATTCACACTCAGTTTTAGAACAGTGAAAACACGTACCCTTCTAATATCAATTCAAACAACTTATTTCCTTTATAAAGGTGACGGTTGAGCCTACTCTATATAAGGTATTAATACTGGTTTGATAAAAAAGAAAATTGAATCGTTAACGGTCATCAATGTATTAATTTACAAAATATGTTCTAACCAAGGTTAACATAGTTTTCTGTGGATTTGTTTAGTCTAATAATATATCATAAATCTCGATGTCAATAAGTAAATTACATACAATAGGTTCTCCAGACTGACCTACTAACATAAAACGGTCTATAATACGACCGTGATTCAAGTCAAGTCAAGTCAGTGAGTCAGCACAGACTGAGAAACACTGGGGTCCTTAACGTCGTGCGATCCGGAGGGACAGGTAGTGGTAGAGGGTCTCAAGTGAGTCTGAGTGCAGGTAGCTCAGGCACTACGGTAGGTCGGTAGAGTAGGAGACAGGAGGGGAAGAGGAGGACGGGGGTTAGGGAAGGTTGTAGTCTCAGAAAAGGTTACTCAGTTGAGAAGGGTACTTCACCGGTTTCATGACCTCAAAGTCGAAATCGTAGTAAGGAAGGTTTCTTTAGGGTCCCGATTAGAGGAAGTCTTACCTGACCAACCTAGAGGAACGTCAGGTTTGTCGAGAGTTCTCAGAAGAGGTTGTGGTGTCAAGTTTTCGTAGTTAAGAAGCCGCGAGTCGGAAGAAGTGTCAGGTTGAGACTGTAGGTATGAACTGGTGTCCTTTTTGGTATCGGAACTGATCTACCTGGAATCAGCCGTTTCATTACAGAGACGAAAACTTATATGAGAGATCCAACCAGTATTGAAAAGAAGGTTCCTCATTCGCAGAAATTAAAGTACCGTCGTTAGTGGTAGACGTCACTAAAAAATCGGGGGGTTTTATTTCAGACTGTGACAAAGGTGACAAAGGGGTAGATAAAGGGTACTTCACTACCCTGGCCTACGGTACTAGAAGCAAAAGACTTTCAACTCGAAATCCGGTTGAAAAAGTGAGAGCAGAAAGTGAAAGTAGGTCTCCGAAAAATCAAGGAGAAGTGAAAGACGGTATTCCCACCACAGTAGACATATAGACTCAGTGATTCCTCAGTCAATTTTCTGTAAAGAGGGTATAGGAGACGGTGATGTCTTGGTTGGGTGGAGTTTTTTTATTTATTTATTTATTTCTCTTCTTTAAAATGTCTAGCAAACCTAATACATACTCAGAAGGATTGTGTCTTTCACTATAAGTACCTTATATACTAATATTTTTTACGGTACTTCATAGTAGACAAAATACCGAAACTTGAAGACATACAAATTTTTTATTAAGTAAATACACAAAATTTTAATAGTACCCGAGTTTATCAAATAAATTCTTTTGTATATGTACATAACTGTATAAATAGACCCGGAAGGGACCATCGAGTCAACCATTTCTTAGGCAGAGGTTACGGCCTCTAGTGTAAAGTTAAGGACTAAGTCCTTCTAAGGGACCTCTATTCTAGTCGATGGGTGCGGTCACAAGAACCCGAAGTGACCACCGAGTCTACCATTTCTTAGACGGACGTTACGTCCTCTGGACCCAAGTTAGGGACCCAACCCTTCTATGGAACCTCCTCTCATACCATTTGGTGAGGGCATAAGAACGGACTCCTTATGGGTACCTGTCTCCTCGGACCACCCGATATCAGGGTACCCCAGTGTTTGTCATTCTGTACTGACTCGTTGATTTGTGTCGTGTATATATATATATATATATATATATATATATATATATACACTTATAAAATAAATCAATGTTTATAAAAATGGTCTTTCTTTGAAATTGGTTTTGTCTTTACGTAAAAGGATACTGGGTTTCTGGAGTTTTATGTCCTCTCCAAAAAACAAAAACAAAAAAAATTTAACCCTTATACAGAACTCTCTAAGTCCTTTATTTTGTATTTAATTTCTTCAGTTAAAACAACCTTCGTCACGGAAACTGTCTAAGTACTGCTCTATCTTCTTATTAAAAACAAAACTTGTCATACAACCTTCTAATTATCATTCTTTATCTTTTAACCCTTTCCATTTCGGAACTCTAAACACTAAATTCTTAGAATAAAAAGAAATAAAAACCTTTGTCTTAAATTCTCTAAATAAATTTATGTAGGAAAATTAACAGGATCAAAAAAAAAAAAAATTCTAGAGTCGATTTTCGTTCAAATGACTAACAAAAGGAAACGTAATTCCAATACAATTTAGATAGTATTATTTTAATTAAATGATTACATAGAAATGAAGATATACAAATATAGTTTCTTTTTGTACCCTCTGTTCAGTAACTTTCCAGTCGTAAACACGTATACCATAATTTAAGACATAAAAAGTTCCAGACCAAAGAATATAATTTTTTTACAAGGAAACGACTATCCATTCCATATGTATTTCAGACACCTAAAACCACCATATTTAAAGACAGTCATTTTTTTATTTTTAATTTTTTTACACATTTTGTATAAATAGTAGTCGTAACAGACATCAGTTAAGAAGTTTAAGGTCTGTCAATAAATGGAGTTTTCGTCGACTCTTTATCAACAAACTTAGGGATTTATTAAATTTCTATAATCTTAGACTTCAGTAACCTAATATGGTTAAATCTTAACTTTCCCCGATATAAAATAATAAGTTTCAAAAGGTAAATATCATCTCCGAGTTTTTCTTTTTAAAATTGTATTCACTTATACAAGTGTGATGTGAAATCAACGATATAAATCTGATTCATGTTTACTTGAACTTAGGACTGAGAAGGCTCAAGAAGAACACCCTTAGACTGGTCCAAAAACTTGACACACTTCAGAGAAAAAGATGAATATTTTACTTTTATCACTATTAAGTATTAAGTAAAGGAACAATACTCGGAGTTTAATAAGTAACGAAACTTTCACCAATAACGCTACAGATGGTATTAGATTCTTGGATAATTCACCGTCTTAATAAATCATCATCAAGATCAGTCGTTATGACGTCATCAATATCCATCAACTATTGTTGCACCTTCTCTTAGTTCTAAAGGGCAAAGGGGATTTACCGAAGAACAATCTATACAGTAACTCGACTTAGAAAGTTTCCTGTAAATCTTGTATAATAAAGAATAATTATAAGACCGTTTTCCGACGATTAAGTCCTTTACGGAGGTATACCGTTTTAAAAATCAGAAAAAAAACACAGGGAGGGGATTTTCACAGAATGACGGATGGTGCACTTTAATATTAGGACCGTAGTAAGAACGGAGGAGAAAACCGTTCTGACCAGATTGAAACGTGTAGAGGGGATGTATTTGACGAATTCTGTCTGACATCAATGAGATGATCTGTAAGACGATCAAGACATGAAGTCCAACAAATACAGTAGTTTCAAAACAATGATAATAAAAACGAACGACTTTAATAAGGATACCACGAAAAGAAGAGAAGAGGGTATATTTATTGGAATGTATAGAAACGTCCAAAGGTAATCAAGATTGAAAAGGTAAATACAACGTGACTTGGGAAACTTACGATTCAAAACGAAGTCAGTACAAACTGAGAAATGTTGGGATACCTGACATCGGGAGGTCTTAGGAAACAGGTACCCTAAGAGGTCCGTTCTTATGACCTCTCCTAACCGTGCGGGAGGAGGTCCTCTAGAAAGATATAATCGTCCGTCCAAAAAGTGGTCATCGTGATGGCCTCAGGTCGAGGTCGTCGGTCCCTTAGTCGGACTTCCCCACTCACCGCAACCACCTACTACTACATCAGAGACTGAGTATCATACCTTGATGTACAAATAAAGTTCGAAGTCCAAGAGAAAATATGAAACTGTTTTCGTAATCCAGTCTCCAAACTGTAAAAATTAAAAGGGGAGAGTCTAAATGACATGAATTGCACACTAATGTAACATTGAGTACGATGTAAGGAGTCAAATAAAGAATAGAGAGATTTAGGACAAACGGGAATCGTAGAATTCTAGTGATAGAGGATTTTTTTGAAGATCGATAAGAATTAATAAGGATTTGGGATTTGAGTCGTTTGATGACAAAGGTATTTAAAAAGGGAGTGTTTGTCCAGAGTCTATTGTTAGGAAGGGTACCCGAGTTCGAAGTCGGATGTACGAGTAGTACCCTGTAAGAAACATTTCTAGGAACTTGTTTACAGTTACCAATGAAATATCTATTAAAAGACCCGTGTTGACACCTTCCGAAACACGAAAGAGTACGAAGAGAGTTCGTGGAATTGTAAGAAAGGCCCGTTGAGTTAGCTTCTTTCCTTTCTTGTTCAGTCTTAGTGTTCCGGATCGAGGAAGTAGGGATCCGACACGGACGTTCTACTCCTCTTCCCCAACCCCGGTACGGAGGTAAAACAGTCATTACGGATTGTACCGAGGACTGTATCGTGGTGGACCTTTAAAGTGACTTGGGAAATCAAACATGGTTAGGTATGTAAGGAGACTTATAGAAATACTTTGCATTAGATGATTAGTAACTTAGTAAAGGACATATTAAAGAGTGGTACTTACTATTTTTGACCATTATAAAAGTCAATATTCACTAAAATGAAGTTGATCTAAACTTTACAAAATTTGTATATTTGGAATTGGACTTACTTCAATTGGACCTACATCGAATTAATCAGTCTAAATGTTAAATCTCATCTCAAGTATCTGGTCTCATCTACTGAACGAGTGAATATGAGAACAATCTCTTATGGGTGAGTACCTAAATAATTAAACGAAATTTTTAATGATTTATATGTAAAGTCAATAACAGATATGTAAACCTCTACGTTGTCTTTGTTCTAAACTTTTTTATAGACGAGAGTACTTCTAATACAAATTTACTCGTTTTACCGTTGTACAGACACTATTTATTTAAATAAATATAAATACTTCTGACATTTCTGTTCTTTCCTTTTGTTTTACAGGACAATCTCACTAAAAAAAGAACTTATCCCAACAGTTCCTTTTCTCTTCCAAAAAAAAACAAACAAACAAACAAAATGATTTTCGGTTTATTTCTCCGAAGGACTCTTGTAGTGAGGACTCGGACTCCAACAGACTTTCTTCAACTCCGGTTTTAGAGTGAGGACTCCTGAGTTATTGGACCTTTGTAGTCAACTTGGAACCGTAAGGGGTGAGTCATAGACAAGTCTTTAACTACTCTCTCACACTTGACACAGGGATCCTTACATAACAGTATGTTTTTTTTATCCCTGACTATTAACGAAGAAGAGACAAGAGAAGACTACAGTACTCAAACACCTCCGAAAAAAAAAAAAAAAAAACGGTAGTCCCAATCATTCTTGACACCACTTCCCTCCTACCCTTCTTTTCCTCTTCTCATTATCGAAGGTAGGGAGCTTCTTCTGTCTTACTTAGAGTACCCAAGGACGTTGATGACACTTCCTCGTACTCTTTATTACTTTCTTTGTCGGATTCCTACGAGTCGTAATAAACTTTTCTTATAAACTTCAGAGTCTATAAAAACACCTCGACCCCCTCTGTCCCAACATTTGAGATCTCTCAGTAGTCACTTCCTTCCTGAACTGTACTCTGGGAGATAAGGGTTCCCCTGGTGTGTGGATTCTTGTATGATAGAAACACGTTAGTATAGTCATTTTCTGTCGTCTACCTTACTTTACTCCTACTGGGTCTCTCAAGGTTTTTGTACACCTTGATGACTGACTATTATTGGAGTTCGACGAGTTTTACGTGAACAATGGGTTATTTTATAAGTCCGTGAACCTTAAAAATCTATTACAGGCGGATGTTAGGTCGGGTAACCGTCCTGTCCTAAGTGTCACCTAAGTCTTGGTCAAGTATGTTGGGACTCGTAATTAGGTAAGAGACTTTATCAAGTCCCTTATGTATATAGAGGGGGTTTACGTAAGTGACTTCTTTTTATCTTCTCCAACTTTCTCATAGTTACCTAATCACGTTGAGTAATGTCAATAATCTTTTTGTTGGGTCTATAAACTCTACCGAGTCATCTATTAGGGTTCTACAATTTGTATTAAGGATCCCTTCGTGTTAAAGAATTAATTTAGACCTAAAGAGATTTTTTCTTTAGAGATTCTAATAAAATAAATCAAAGATTAAGTGAAAACTAAAAATTAAGTTGAAGTATACCGGGTTAACGGAAAGTACAATTATTTTTGACAAAGTTCTGTGATCTCGGAGTTATATTTCTCTTTTGAAAAAACGAAAAATATCAAAAATAAAAAAAAAGTAAGTATAATGTCAATGTTTTCTTTCTTCGGGGTGGGTGATTAAAAGTACAAGTCGTAGGACTTAAATTTTTCTTACCACCTCTACATTTTATTACATACGAAAAATTCTATACTATCTATGTTATCTTAGGTAAAACGAAAAGTTCATAAAATGGCAGTAAGACTTTCATTTTATAGACTTGATAAAATAACCTTTTTCTTTTCACTAGAACCATTTTTAAAATNATGTCAATGTTTTCTTTCTTCGGGGTGGGTGATTAAAAGTACAAGTCGTGGGACTTAAATTTTTCTTACCACCTCTACATTTTATTACATACGAAAAATTCTATACTATCTATGTTATCTTAGGTAAAACGAAAAGTTCATAAAATGGCAGTAAGACTTTCATTTTATAGACTTGATAAAATAACCTTTTTCTTTTCACTAGAACCATTTTTAAAATGAAATATTATTGACATTTCACATTTATACTGTATTTTAGTGTTGACATAACAATGCTATAGAACCATTTAATGTGTTTTTATAATCTTTAGTAATGTGTATATCATTAGTTTACATTATTCGACATATAGGTTTATCACGAGACTAGTTCCTTCTTATCTATTCTTGGTATCATCTTAAGAAACAGGAAAGAGGTAAAGAACAAATCAAAGGTTGTTTTAGTCACTAAAAAAAATGGTAACAAGGTGTCATCAAGAACTTATTCTCTCAGTAATAAAACTTTAACAAATTACACTACGAAGGTGAAGTCACTTTCTTGATTCGTCCTTATTACTCGTTAATCTTCTAAGTATAACCATAATGTAGTTGGATTTTGTAAAGTGTTCCTTTCATTACTAAATTAAACCCGAGGTCTCTGATCTTTAATCTGAGACAGTCTTAATCCATTCAAATAGAAAGTTACAGATTTAATAGTAGTACACGAGAAAGGATTTACACCATTAAATCCAGAGATTGTATACAAGGTATCTCTTTTTTTCTTTCTTTTTTCATCCATCTATAAGATTTCATTTTGGTTCTAATAAAGTATTCTTTTCACTGTGGTCTCTGTGACTGTACATTCTTCCTTATCTAAAGAAAAAGGGGGGTCATTTAAATTCACATTAGACCTTCCTTTGACCTACTCGTTCGTTTAAGAACGACCGACCTGAGAATCGACCACATGAAAAGGAGAGTCCCCTAAAGAGGGTGTCACAGTAATGAATAGTTTACCTTCTTCATTGATTCCTCTAGAGTCTCTCTACTACATACACGAGTATTTATTTTTCATCTTTATAGGGTTTCCACTGTTCTGTCTTATTTATTCAAACTTCACATAGCATCTCATTATTTTCTTCTTAAGTTTCACTCTTCGATTCACTCTAACAAGTCTCTTGTCTCCATTTTAAAAACTCTGATACTATTTAGTTCGTTCAAATCTTGCTGTAAATAGTTCAGTGTTTGACTTTGATCGTATCACTGACTTTTTAGGTCACCCTCTTATCAGACAAGGTAACTTCTTACTACTACGTCTTTCTCAGTTTTTCTCCTATCTTATGCTAAAGACGGTGTTGACGTGTAAGGGAGTTTTTAGACTACATGAGTCCTCTCATGACACTATTAGAATCGAAGTGATATTTACCGAATGTCTCTTTGTCGATAGACAAATCAAATGAAGTTAGATTAAGTTAAATGTAGAGTAGACAATTAAGGGACTTCTTAAGTAGAAGGACGTAAGAAACAGGTTACAGACCTTTGTTAACGAGGTATAAAAATAAACGATAAGACTAACAAATATCATCTTCCCATCAAAATCACGGTTAAGGAGATAATAGAACCCTTTATCTTTAGGGTAAATTGTCACAAATCTATTATTACGACAAAACGAAGTAGTATGTCACTATATACAATTGAAATCTTTCTTAAGTAAAACTTTTGTCCAAAACTTATATTGGAGAAATATTAACTGGTTATATTATTTTTTTCAGTTAGTTTTTTATTCATAAAATTTTTCATAAGTTAAGATTAAAAAATTACGAAGGAAAATGATAGTGCTTACAAGGATAAAATTCACTGTCTATACTAATAGGATGAAGAGTCAGAAAATTTTTATCGAAGTTTAGAGGTGATAATAAAGAAACGTACACCGCTGAGTCTATGATTACGTCCAAAACATACAATTTGGTCGTTGGGTTTATGGTCTTCTTTCTGATGACCTACACGAAATTGACCACTTATTGTTAAAATTTGCTACAAGACTACCTTCGTTTCGTCAGAGAAAGGGTAATTTAATATATTAGTGTCCTTCTGATTGTGACATATTTTTGTAATTTCATGAATCAGTAGAATACAATTTTTGTAAACCTAAGATTCGAGTCTATTAATACTCACAAGACCACAAATACTAAGATAAACAAAACGACACAGAATGCACTAATAAACCACTCTTACGAAGGTAGACGTACCTTTTAGTTTCAACATCATACGTCCTACGAGATAAAAAAAAAAAAAAANATTTTTGTAATTTCATGAATCAGTAGAATACAATTTTTGTAAACCTAAGATTCGAGTCTATTAATACTCACAAGACCACAAATACTAAGATAAACAAAACGAAACAGAATGGACTAATAAACCACTCTTACGAAGGTAGACGTACCTTTTAGTTTCAACATCATACGTCCTACGAGATAAAAAAAAAAAAAAATGAAACACTATAAGAAGGTACATCTTTCCTTAAGAATCTCGGGACCAGGGTGTATGACTTACGATATCTTAGAGGGTTTATCACAACCCCTTTTTTGTT
Source organism: Capra ibex (assembly GCA_006410555.1). Classification (NCBI taxonomy): domain Eukaryota; kingdom Metazoa; phylum Chordata; class Mammalia; order Artiodactyla; family Bovidae; genus Capra; species Capra ibex. The sequence goes on along the minus strand of SJYO01041852.1, from coordinate 41,444,656 downwards.
TGTATTTTGTCAAATTCTTTCACCAAGACAGAGAACTTTCGGTGACGTATCACAAAATACCCCAAATGTAATTGAAATTGCTTCATCTCTGAAAAATTCATTCCCTGTCATTGAACACACCTTTACACCGTCTTACACTGTATTTGTTCATCTATAAAATCATCTACACACGACCTAATCCTTACCTTCAAACCGTTCTATTACCGTTGTCCCTCTCTCATCTAACTGATCCTTCAATGTCGTCTTTAAATCGAGACTTCAATACTTATAGATGTATCGGACAGATTTATATGGTCGTACCTTGTCTTCCATTTTTACTTTTGTTTTCTATACGAAAGACTTGACTGAGTCTAACGTGTCTCCTTCTTTTCACTACTAGTATCTATCTTCCTTTCAACCTTCTCTTTTTCCTCTTCCCGTTGTTTCTATTTGACTCTCGAACGAGTCCATAATCTCCTTTAGATGACAGGAGTGGTTTTCTCATCTTACTGTTACAGTATGAAACTTTTCTTTTTCCTTTTTCTAGTTTTCAATGTCATATAAATTTTCTCGTCAGAATATCTTTTTGAATCTATTTACGTCCTTACGTTAAACATATAATTTTATTCTGTCGTAAACCTACCACAAATTTTTCCCGATAACTACAAAAACACTCATAATTATCGACTGTACAAAAGGTGAAAGAACAGTCACTATGGTTCTTTTCATTTACCTTACTAAGTTTTAATTAATTGTCTGAAAAGTCAAGGTTTGGTTTACAATGACAAAAATCCTTATTTCTTCAACATGTTTTAGAGTCCGAAATATTATTTACAATGAGACGTTATATAGAACTTAAGGTATGTTAAGACTCTTCTTGAATTAGGTATAAAGAAGATTGTAAAACATATAAGGACCAACGACCCAAGTCACATTGTAAGATTCAAAGTAAAGGAGTCCTACCTCTACACCATTGTATTTGATTCTACGTATGAAGATAAATAACTTTTATTTAAACCCCTCTTATGACAACGTTATAATACCCACGTCCTAAAATTTATAAGTGACAAGTCAAATAGTTAATAACAATTCTTAGACTTTAGGTTCTTCTCCTCTCCTTCCTCATTCTCTTCTTTCATATTCTTCCTTTCTTTAAATTCCTATTGTCTCTTCTAGCTTTACAAGTCTAACATTTTATTTACTATGGTATGACCTGTTTCTTTGGTTTTGAGGATCTTTGGCTAGATGATCTTACATTATAGATGTACTATAGTCGTCATATAGAGAGTTTGTCTGAGTCTAGATATGGATTTCGTACATACAAACACTTTTACTATTTTGCTCATGACATTTTTATTCTGTTACTACATTATGAATATTTCGTAAGTGATACAAGATACGTATCAAATGACTAGAAATGTTTACGATTTTGTAACTTAAGAGTACATTTTGAAACTCCATAAAAAATAATAAAAATGTATCCGTACATTTACGATAAAAGTAACGAGTAAAAACTAGTCACATGTAGAAATCACTAAAGTCGCCACGAAAAAGTCCATTAAAAAATTTTTTACGTATTTTTTACTATTGGCAAACCCAAAGAACTCAAGTAATATACACCCAAAATATTACGAATGCATAGGTGTAATTTAAACTACTCGAAGAGACCATCAAGTCTACCATTTCTTAGACGGTCGTTACGTCCTCTGGACCCAAACTAGGGACTAGTCCTTCTGGGGGGACCTCTTTTCTTATCGATAGGTGAGGTCATAAGAACGGGTCTCTTAAGATACCTGTCTCCTGTGACAACTCGATCAAGTACCCCAACGTTTTTCAGACCTTTCTACCCCGTTGATTGTGTGTGTAATATAAATTTCAGTATATCTGAACCTAAGTTTGACACAGAAAAAGTTACGATGTATTCTTTAAATGGTCCTGAAAGAATCAAGTCTTATTTTAATCTTATTTTTATAGACAGAGTGTCCAAAAATTTTTTATTAAAATAACTTCATGTCAACTAAATTTTACAACACAAGTAAATACGACATGTCGTTTCATTCAGTCAATATGTATACAGGTGAGAAAATCTAAGAAAAGGTATATCCATTAATACCTATTTAGTCAAATAATTTCTTTATAGCATAACCAGGAATTTTCGGTATGTTCCTAGCAATATTATAAACAAATTATTTGAATAAATTAATAAGTCTTGTAATTAATAAGATAAATTAGATTCTATACTTTTACGTGTTTACCGAGTAATAACTTTCGGACGTATTAGGGAAGACATTCTGTCTCGGTTTAATTCTTTTAGGTAAAGTTTTAGTACTCCTAATAAAACTTATTTTTTGTTCTTGAGATAACATTTTATCAACTATTTTGTAAAATTCAAGAGTGTCAGTGAATATATACACAAAAACAACACATGAAGACAGTGAAGAAAGTCCGGTGATATTGTTTTATGGTAGTTGAGTCACAAAATATTTGTCTTCTTTAAATAAAGAGCGTCAAGGTCTTTGGTCCTTCAGGTTCTGGTTTCACGACCGTCTAAGTCTGAGTATACGTCAGGACAAAAGACCAAGTGTCCGTCGACAGAAGTATAACACAGAAGTGTACCACCTTCCCCGTCCTTTCAACAGACCCGAGAGAAATATTCCCGTGATTGGGGTAAGTACTCCGGAAAGTAATACTGAACCAGAGGAGGGTTTCCGGGGTGAAGGTTTAAAGTAGTGTACCCCTTAATCAAAAGTTGTATACTTAAAATCCCTCTGTGTATATAAGTCCGAAATAGTCATAAATTAATGAATACAGTACACCATGGAATGATTTCGATTTCGTTTATAATTTTTACGTAAAAATAATTATATTTTCGTGATAGGTCCTTTGACTTATATATTTATTTATTCCCTAGTTTTTATTGAGGTCAAGTCTATATGTACTCAATTTTATGTGAGATTCTTAAACATCCTCTAGAACGTAACGGTATTAAGTCCCGAAAGTTATGAGTTTTGTAAAAAAAAATTAAAGGTATTACTGAAATAAGTATAAAATTTTCCATGAAATAAAATATCGAAAAAGAAAAAAAAAAAAATCACTAAGAGAGAAGTAAACGTACAGATTGAGGTATTCTCTCATGTAATATTCTTTACCGGGTGTCGGTTTGAGATGTAAAATAAGGGAAAGTAAGACAAGAAAAGGACTCTCTCAGTTAAACATCCATCCAACTATTCTTCAGACCCCAGGGGTTCCTCTCTCCCCAGACCTTAAAAGTTCCTCCTCCTTTCCTTTTTGAAAAAAAAGGGGAGATGTAAGGAATCAGAATCAGTGTTTTTTGCGAAAGTAGGAATTCGGACCTTGACTACTAATGTGTTGATTGTTGAGCCAAACCTGAGACATGAATCCTAATATACGTCACCGACGTGCCCTCGTCCTCCCGTATCCCCTCGATGAGGTGCAAGTTCCAGTCCTCCCCGTCGTCACTCCTCTATGAGGTGCAGGTTCCACTCTCTTTGGGTTCATTCTGTCATCCACAACGCTCTCCCGACGATGTCGACGATTCAGCGAAGTCAACACAGGCTGAGACACGCTGGGGTATCTGCCGTCGGGTGGTCCGAGGGGACAGGGACCCTAAGAACTCCGTTCTTGTGACCTCACCCAACGGTAAAGGAAGAGGTCACGTACTTTCACTTTTCACGTACTCCCGTAATCTCCCGTTTGTGTGACTTTGGTATTAATGTCTTTTGATCGGTTAGACTAGTGTACCTAGTGTCGGAACAGATTGAGTTACTTTGATTCGGTACGGGACACCCTGGTGGGTTCAGTCTGCCCAGTACCACTCTCCAGACTGCCTTACACCAGGTGGCCTCTTCCCTTTCCGTTCGGTGAAGTCGTAAGAACGGAACTCTTGGGGTACTTGTAATACTTGTCCGTTTTACTATCCTATAACTTTTTCCTTGAAGGGTCCAGAAATTCACTATTATACAACGACCTCTAGTCACCTATTTATTGAGGTCTTTACTACTTCCCTACCTCTGTTTCGTTTTTGTTTTGGGTCGACACCTACACTGACCAGTATCTTCGTTCCAGGCTACGACATTTCTCGTTATAACGTATCCTTTGACCTTACAATCCAGGTACTTAGTTCCGTTTAACCTTCACCAGTTTGTCCTCTACCGTTCTCTTTTGTAAGAATTGTAAGATCCTTAGTCGCTTGATTTTACCTGACCTTATCCACTTAAATTGAGTCTACTGGTAATGTAGATGATGACGTCCGTTCTTAGGGAATCTTCTTTACCTCATCGGTAGCACCAGTTGCTTTCTCAGGTTTTACGTCATGAACCCACTTTAGAGTTTTTACTGTCCTACTAGAGATAAACAAAGGTTCCGTTTGGTAAGTCGTAGTGTCATTAGGTTCGGATACGAGGGTGGTCATTGTGACTTCTTCGACTTCAACTTGCCAAGATCCTTCTGGATGTTCTGGAAAATCTTGATTGTGTGTTTTTCTACAGGAAAAGTAATATTCCATGACCTTACGTTTTCATCCTTCAGTTCTTTGTAGAGTTCATCTTCCGTTTAAACCGGATCCTCATGCCTTACTTAGTCGAGTTTCCGATTATCTCAAAACGGTTCTCTTGTGTGACCAGTATCGTTTGTGGGAGAAAGTTGTTGTGTTCTCTTCTGAGATGTGTATCTGTAGTGGTCTACCAGTTGTGGTTTTAATCTAACTAATATAAGAAATGTCGGTTTCTGTCTCTTAGAGATATGTCAGTCGTTTTTTTTTTTTTTTTAGTCCTCGACTGACACCGAGTCTAGTACTTGAGGAATAACGGTTTAAGTCTGAATTTAACTTCTTATATCCCTTTTGGTGATCTGGTAAGTCCATACTGGATTTAGTTTAGGAAATACTGATATGTCACCTTCGCTCTTTATCTAAATTTCTTGATCTAGACTATCTCACGGACTACTTGATACCTGCCTCCAAGTACTGTAACATGTCGTGTGTCCCTAGTTCTGGTAGGGGTAACTTTTCTTTACGTTTTTCGTTTTACCGACAGACCCCTCCGGAATGTTTATCGACACTTTTCTTTCATTTTCACTTCAGCGAGTCAGCACAGTCTGAGAAACGTCGGGGTACCTGATATCGGATAGACCGAGGAGTCAGGAACGTTAAAAGGTCCGTTCCCACGACCTCACCTAACGGTAAAGGAAGAGGTCCCCTCGAAGGGTTGGGTCCTTAACTTGGGTCTAGAGGGTGTAACGTCCGTCTACACAATGGTAGACTCGGTGGTGCCTTCGGAATGTTAATCGACACTTTTGTTCTCTTCACTTTTCGTTTCCTCTTTTCCTTACTATATTCGTAGACTTACGTCTCAAGGTTTCTTATCTTTCCTCTCTATTCTTTCGGAAGGAGTCTCTAGTTACGTTTCTTTATCTCCTTTTGTTGTCTTACCCTTTCTGATCTCTAGAGAAGTTCTTTTAATCTCTATGGTTCCCTTGTAAAGTACGTTTCTACCCGAGTTATTTCCTGTCTTTACCATACCTGAATTGTCTTCGTCTTCTTCACCACCGTTCTTATGTGTCGTCTTGACATGTTTTGTTTAGAAATACTTGGTCTTTTAGTACTACCACACTAGTTAGTGGATCTCGGTCTGTAGAACCTTACACTTCAGTTCACCCGGAATCTTTCGTAGTGATCCTTGTTTCGATCACCTCTACTACCTTAAGGTCAACTCGATAAAGTTTAGGACTTTCTACTACGACACTTTCACGACGTGAGCTATACGGTCGTTTCATCCTTTTGAGTCGTCACCGGTGTCTTGACCTTTCCCAGTCAAAAGTAAAGTTACGGTTTCTTTCCGTTACGGTTTCTTGCGAGTTTGATGACGTGTTAACGTGAGTAGAGCGTGTGATCATTTCATTACGAGTTTTAAGAGGTTCTATCGAAGAGGTTATGTACTTGACACTTGAAGGTCTACAAGTTCGACCAAAATCTTTTCCGTCTCCTTGGTCTCTCGTTTAACGGTTGTAGGAAACCTAGTACCTTTTTCGTTCTCTCAAAGTATTTTTGTAGATAAAAACGAAATAGCTGATACGGTTTCGGGAAGTGACACACCCAGTGTTATTTGACACCTTTTAAGACTTTCTCTACCCTTATGGTCTCGTGGACTAGACGGAGAACTCTTTGGATATACGTCCAGTCCTTCGTTGTCAATCTTGACCTGTACCCTGTTGTCTGACCAAGGTTTATCCTTTTCCTCATACAGTTCCGACATATAACAGTGGGACGAATAAATTGAATATACGTATCATATAGTTCTCTTTGCGACCTGACCTTCTTTGTGTTCGACCTTAGTTCTAACGACCCTCTTTATAGTTATTGAAGTCTATACGTCTACCGTGGTGTAAATACCGTCTGTCACTTCTCCTTGGTTTTTCGGTGAACTACTTTTACTTTCTCCTCTGACTTTTTCAACCGAAGTCAGAGTTACAAGTCTTTTGTTTTTAGTACCGTAAACCAAGGTAGTGAAGTACCCTTTATCTACCCCTTTAACACCTTTGTCACAGTCTGAAATGAGAAACCCCGAGGTTTTAGTAACGTCTACCACTAACGTCGGCACTTTACTTTTACACGAATGAGAAATCTCCTTTCAATACTGGTTGGATCTATCCTATATTTTTTCGTCTCTGTTATGAAACGGTTGTTTCCAGGTAGATCAGTTCACATACCAAAAAGGTCACCAGGACATACCTACACTCCCAACCTGACACTTCTTTCGACTCGCGGCTTCTTAACTACGAAAACACGATACCACAACCTCTTCTGAGAACTCTCAGGGAACCTGACGTTCCTCTAGGTTGGTCAGGTAAGATTTCCTCTAGTCAGGACCCACAAGAAACCTTCCTTACTACGATTTCGACTTTGAGGTCATCAAACCGGTGGACTACACTTCTCAACTGAGTAACCTTTTCTGAGACTACGACCCTCCCTAACCTCCGTGCTCCTCTTCCCCTGCTGTTCCCTACTCTACCGACCTACCTTAGTGGCTCAGTTGCCTGTACTCAAACCCACTTGAGGCCCTCAACCACTAGCTGTCCCTCCGGACCACACGACACTAAGTACCACATGGAGCCTGTGCTGATTCACTGACTTGACTTGTCTTGACTTACATAGGACGAACTCCTGGCAAAGAGGAAGGACTCCTGGAAGATCGATTAAGACAATAACTTTACACTTAACACTCTCACTCAGACCATTCTAGAAACGTAGGAGACCTGTAAGAAAACTAAGTAACATTATTGATTAACCCCTCATATATTGAAGGAACGATTTTGACAACGAACGTCCTCCCCGTGACAAAGACGGGAGAAGACAGATACAATCTTCGAAAGAAATAGAGAAATATGAAATTATTTTGAAATAATGTGTTATCAAGATTTGTTATTTCGGAGCAGAGACCGGGACCTAACTTAAGAGGAGGTCACCGGTTCTTAGGGTCGTACAGAAAACACCAAGTCGTTGTTGGAAAGCAAAGTAAAGTGAAGAGAAACCACACTATTATAAAACTCTTTATAATAAATTTTCCATTCCACTTTTAAAAATCGTACTTAACTTATCACTTACCAAAAATACTTATGGTTTTATACAATCCCCTCAATAAGCAATTTCTTTATTTTTTATTTGACAAAAATTTATATTGTCTATATTAAGTTTAAAAAAGAATCGAAAACAAAAGTCGTTCCCTTGATGTTAGAGTATAAGATCGTAGTATACAGTAGGCGAGTAGTTACTTTAGAGAGTCAAGAGGTATACACTATATTTATACCGAAAAGAACTTGCAAAAGATTATTGAAGATAGTTGATATAACGGTTGAGAGTCCTTCCTTCCCAATCTAAACCAAACAAAAGATTGAGCTACTTATAATTCTCTCACTGAATGGGTCTCTTCCCATATCTAAACGTTTACAAACCCAATAAAAAGGAATATTACAAATCGTTAGATACTATATTTATAGATCTTAATTTAGTATACAGTCGGTGTATGTTATTAGTTATGGAAAAAGAAATAATGGAGAATCTGAATCTTTTCTTAGTGTTGGATTTTCAACACTCGAAAAAAAAAAAAAAAAAAAAAAACCACCTTTGAAAATCATAAAGTTCGGGTCCTCTGTCGTAGAGTTAATTGGGACTCTTTTGACGAGGTTCTTCCTCTCCCCTCCTTGGTCCAATATATCTTTGAAACATTGTCTCACGTCCATCAGACTTGTATTTTCTAATAACAATTTCTTTTGGTCTACAGTGTCCAATTCCTTAAATCCAAAAAAGATATATACGTTTCTACGGTCTCGGATCCGAATGACTTTAATAAGGAAAGTATACGTATAGTCGATAGGACCTAGTCACGGGACACAAAAAAGTGTAGGGTAGGACTTGAAGGACTTCGAGTAACATTCCTCACCGACTTCAGGACTACCGACGATCTAGGGTCCTTGAGAAGAGAAAGAACTCGCGGAAATCCCGAGTGGTTGAGACCTTAGGGACACTAACACTGTAGAAACAAAATAACTGTCCCGTCCTTTGTGGGGTAAAGAGTTGGATACCGGTGAATCTTTATGTGACGACGACGACGATTCAGCGAAGTCAGCACAGGCTGAGACACGCTGGGGTATCTGCCGTCGGGTGGTCCGAGGCGGCAGGGACCCTAAGAGGTCCGTTCTCATGACCTCACCCAACGGTAACGGGAGAGACCTTACGAACGACCAGGGTATTAAGCATACGGTAAAATGGTTACTTAACCGGTGTGAGGTAAGGTATGTGACCTGTTAACTTTGGGTTCTATTTGTAAACGTTATAATTATCTTACTACTTTTATTTAAAGTAAAAAAAGATTTAGTTGTTTAATAATGATCTAAAAGATCATGAAAGATTTAATGATTATATAAAGGAAGAGGAAATCTTGTACAGTTTCATCAGATTTAATAAAGGTTAAATGTGACCTGATAGAACAAATTAGAAGACGGTGTCGTGTAGAAAAGGTACACGAGAAAAGAGATGACGGTGTAGGAATCGGTACGATATAATAGTATCGTTTGTATACGGGTAGTAAGTTCTGGACATAAGTAACGGTGCAGAGATTTTAGAACTTAGGACTTCGGTTCTAGTAGAAAGGGAAGATACTTGAAAGTGTATTAATGGACAAAACATATTTCCTTAATGAAATACAGAAAACCAAGGATCTCTCGTCTCAAGTTCAAGATAATAAGTAAAGGTACTACACTTTGACGTGGACTGTACTTCATCCAAGAAAAGTAGTAACAACAACAAGTCAGTGATTTAGTACAGTCTGAGGAACACTGGGGTACTTGACGTTGTGTGGTCCGAAGGGAAAGAAAACGATAAAGACCCTCTAACGAGTTTGAGTACGGGTGATTCAATCACTAAGGCAGATTCGTAGAGTAGAAGACAGTGGGAGAAGAGGAGTACGGAAGTTAGAAAGGGTCGTAGTCCCAGAAAAGGTTATTCACCCGGGAAGTGTAGTCCACCTACTTCATAACCTCGAAGTCGGAGTCGTAGTCAGGAAGGTTACTTACAAGTCCTGACCAAAGAAAATCCTAACTGACCAAACTAGAGGAATGTTAGGTCTGATAAGAGTTCTTAGAAGAGGTCGTGGTGTTAAGTTTTCTTAGTTAAGAAGTCGTGAGTCGAAAGAAATATCAGGGTCAGGACGTCGGTCTGTACTGATGACCTTTTTGGTATCGAAACGATTCTGTCTGGAAACAATTGTTTCACTACAGAGACGAAAAATTATATACAGATCCAAATAGTGTCGAAAGGAAGGTTCCTGGTTCACAGAAACTTAAAGTACGGAAGACAATGGTAGGTACCGGTAAAACCTCGGGTTCTCATCTTTTAGACAGTGACAAAGGTAAAAAGGGGGTTGATAAACGGTAATTTACTACCCTGACTTACGGTACTAGAATCAAAGAACCAACAAAAACGAAAACTTACAACTCAAAATTCGACCGAAAGGTGAGAGGAAAAAGTGCGAGTAGTACTCCGAGAAGTCAAGGAGAAGTGAAAGAGGGTAATCTCACCATAGTAGACGTATAGACCCCAACGACTATAAAAAGGAGAAAACTAAGGTCGAACACTCAGTCCGTACAAGTTCGACCAAAATCTTTTCCCTCTCCTTGGTCTCTAATTTAACGGATTGTAGGCGACCTAGTAGTTTTTTCGTTCTCTCAAGGTCTTTTTTGTAGATAAAGACGCAATAACTGATACGGTTTCGGAAACTGACACACCTAGTGTTAGTTGACACCTTTTAAGACTTTCTCTACCCTTATGCTCTGGTGGACTGGACGGAGAACTCTTTAGACATACGTCCAGTCCTTCGTTGTCAATCTTGACCTGTACCTTGTTGTATGACCAAGGTTTATCCTTTTCCTCACACAGTTGCGACATATAACAGTGGGACCAATAAATTGAAGATACGTCTCATGTAGTTCTCTTTGCGATCTGACCTTCTTTGTGTTCGAACTTAGTTCTAACGACCCTCTTTATAGTTATTGGAGTCTATGCGTCTACTGTGGTGGGAATACCGTCTTTCACTTCTCCTTGATTTNTTTCCTCACGCAGTTGCGACATATAACAGTGGGACCAATAAATTGAAGATACGTCTCATGTAGTTCTCTTTGCGATCTGACCTTCTTTGTGTTCGAACTTAGTTCTAACGACCCTCTTTATAGTTATTGGAGTCTATGCGTCTACTGTGGTGGGAATACCGTCTTTCACTTCTCCTTGATTTTTCGGAGAACTACTTTCACTTTCACCTCTCACTTTTTCAACCGAATTTCGAGTTGTAAGTCTTTTGTATCTAGTACCGTAGACCAAGTAAGTGAAGTACCCTTTATCTACGCCTTTGTCGTCTTTGTCACAGTTTGAAATAAAACCCCCCCCCCCAGGTTTTAGTGACGTCTACCACTGACGTCGGTACTTTAATTTTCTGTGAATGAGGAACCTTCTTTTCAATACTGGTTGGATATATCGTATAATTTTCGTCTCTGTAATGAAACGGCTGATTCCAGGCAGATCAGTTCCGATACCAAAAAGGTCACCAGTACATACTTACACTCTCAACCTGACACTTCTTCCGACTCACGACTTCTTAACTACGAAAACTTGACACCACAACCTCTTCTGAGAACTCTCGACAAACCTGACGTTCCTCTAGGTTGGTCAGGTAAGACTTCCTCTAGTCGGGACCCTAAAGAAACCTTCCTTACAACGATTTCGACTTTGAGGTCATGAAACAGGTGGAGTACCCTTCTCAACTGAGTAACCTTTTCTGAGACTACGACCCTCCCTAACCCCCGTCCTTCTCTTCCCCTACTGGGTCCTACTCTACCGACCTACCGTAGTACCTGAGTTATCTGCACTCAGACTCACTTGAGACCCTCAACCACTACCTGTCCCTCCGGACCGAACGACGCTAGGTACCCCAGCGTTTCTCAACCTGTGTTGACTCGCTGACTTGACTTGACTTGACATTCAGTACCTACGGACCGTAAAGTGTACTACATATGTTTAATTTAATCGTATGTTTAATTTAATTGTGCCACCGTTGTATCTCGGAACTACTTGAGGAAATAGTTAAACTTAGTCAAACGACAAGGTAGAGGTCAAGATTCACAACGAAGAATGGGACTTGTATCATCTATCCTCACTGGGCAAAAGAGTCCTCTATCCATTCCATCAGACCATAAGGGTAGAGAAATTCTTAAAGGGTGGTAAACGACACTAGGTGTGTCAGTTTTCTAAAACACATCAGTTATTTCGTCTTCATCTACAAAAAGATCTTAAGGGAACGAAAAATATACTAGGTTACCTGTAACCGTTAAACTAAAGACCAAGGAAATGAAAAGATTTAGGTCGAATATGTAGACCTTTAATAACCAAGTGTATGATAACTTCGGATCGAACCTCCTAAAACTCGTGCGGAACGATGGTACACTTTACTCGTGTTAACATCCCGTCAAACTTATAAGAAACCGTAATGGACAGAAACTCTAACCTTACTTTTGATTCATCTCATTAGTATGACTAAGTCTTACTGATGTTCAAGGGAGGTCCATTATTCATTTTATTTTAACATTGAAGATTTTATTTTTAATTCGTTAATAATTATTGGATGTTATTTGAGTAATGAAAACATCATTTACAACATCAATCTCTTTCTAACAACTTTTACTCAACGAGTCAGTACAGGCTGATGAACGTTGGGGTACATGAATACCTTAAGAGATCCGGTCCTATGATCTCTTCCATCGGAAAGGGAGGAGGTCACCTAGAAGGGGTGGGTCCTTAGATTCGTCCCAGAGGACGTAACATCCACTTAAGAAATGGTTGACTCAATAGTCCCTTCGGGTTTCTAACAAATTACCCTTAAAGAATAAAAATTCATATATACTATCTACCCCTTGTAGTTACTATCCTCTTCTTAACCTAAACATTTATTATTTTACACGTTCGTAAGAAGAAGAGGAATCCTCTCTCTGAGATCACGTAACTGAATTCTATACCTTATTTCTCTCCTTTGAGTTTTATACTCTTTTAGTGACTTAAATAGTAACTTTATTTAGATAGAAATTTAGTGGTATACTGTGATAATACACTGTCTCCAAATTTCATAGTCTACGTTTGAAAGTAAGGTTTACTATAAAAATTTTTATTATCCAAATGGGATGGTAAAGAAAAAAAAAAAAGGATAGTTTCATGGACTTCATATAAATAGTTTACTTACCTTAAAACATAAAACAAGATCTTCAACATCGTATTTATTTTAAACTTCTTTTTATACCAACCATTGATAAACCTACTTTCATTATCCAATAAATATCACTACCATGATATACGATTCGAATGAAAAATAAATACATGTCATCTCGATTAAGAGAAACTACTTGTCAAAATACTCAAATCTGTATACGTACGTCAGTATATTATTTGTGGTGGTGTCAGTTTTATTTCTTAAGAGTTCAAGGGTTTAAGGGAGTGCCACCAGGGAAACATCAGATGTAAAGGGGACTTTAGTTGAAGACCTTTAGTAACTAGTCGAAAAAAATTGGATATAAAATGGAAAAGGGTTTTACAGTGTATTCACCTAATTATTGTACACATTCGAAAACCAAACAGGAGAAAGTAAATCGTACTATGAAAACTCTAAGAAGTTACAACAAGGTAGGTAATCGTCAAGAGCTTGTCTTGAGATAACCACTCGTAATGTAAGACATGATGTTAAACATATGAGTAAGTAGTTCTTAAAAAAGTGATTCATGTAAAGTCTAAGCTTATATTTCAATAAAGATCCCAATTTTTGTCTTTAAACCCTTATAAATCCCGGATGTTGTATATTCCATCAAATAAAACATAAAAATTAATAAATTTATAAACTATCACTAGATTGAATTGTTATAAAATAAAATATGAAAATAAATAATATTAATAAAAACAGATACAGTAAATAAAATATCTTAGAGTCAAGGGAGTGGTCCCTAACTTGGACTCGGTTCTGTCACTTTCGAACCTCACTTAGTAAACAGGTGGTCCAATGAGGGTTGTTAAAAAATTAAAAAATTTAATTAAAAAATGACTTCAATAAGTTATGTAATTTTATCACAATTTATAATATATTCTTTCCTATTTTTACTATATATTTATGTATATACTATATCTTTATATATCTTATATACATATATAGTAGTACTATATATGTAGTATACATTGATAATGATTTATATATATATAAATATATGTCACATGTATATATAAAGTGGTTGGAAGAATAGATAATTTAAGTATTTAAAAATTAATATTAGAACAGAAGAAAGAAATCTCGTACAAATAAGTCAAGAAATTTTCTGTATTAATAACTTCAAAGTAATTATAATATGTACATTATGATATTGTAAAATTAGAAGGAATGATTTGATTGACTTTCAGAAGTCCCGAATTCACGGAAGTTAAATTACGTGTGATCAATTGTCTTAAGGGTAGTTTTTTTAATAAACCCTGGTAAATTTTTACCGTTGATCGGTTATTATATGAATTGGTTCAACAAAAAATTTAATTAGATAGGTAGAGAGTTTAATCTAATCTGTTCAATTTGTTAGTATGTCATGACGATAGACGGACCTTAAACTGGAAGAAATCTCTTTACGTATACCTACCTATAAATGTGTAGATTATAATTAGTAAACGGTTTAAGTAGATAGGAGTTATCTATAATCTTGTAATACGTCTACACAGACAGTGTAAGGAGTATGGAAATAAATATAACCGTAATATGTTAATTTTTATATTGTATACAACATTTTAATAAATAAACATTTAAAATTTCATTTATTTTAGTCTATTATTCAAAATCTAGTTGAAAAATTGTAAATAGTAAATGTTCCATTCACACTGTACATATTAGTATACATTATATTAGTGTAATTTCTCTTTTGTACAGTTCAAAATTACCTTAATTTATGACCTAATAGTGTCGACCAAGGATTCTAATTAACGTCATGTTTCCCCTTTCTTTTAACTCATTATGACAAGTAACTATAATTATTTTGTTAAATCCTGTTTCGTGCACGATTCATACCTACCCTCGAGTAAAGAGTTAAAAAAGTTGATGTAGTAAAGTTCCGATAAAATGGTTAGTTTTGTTTTGTGACCTTTACTTTTATCTGTTCTTTATAATTGTACCGTTAATGAGTGCTTTTTACTCGTCAAAGATTTCAACCTAAGTTTTTGAAAGTGGTTTTGAAAATCTCCTTTTGTTTTAATACTTGTATAATGAATAGAATAAGTGATATAAGAAAAGTACACATATAGTCTAAGACACGATCTTTTAATTATAATAACTCCCTTTTAAATCCTTATAATAATCGTTATAGTAACTCCGTTTTATGATCATTTTAAAACTACAGCATCTTACTTACGAACCCTTAGTACTCTAACATTCTCTACTTATATTTGGTAAGATCTTTACCCACCTCCTTTTTATCTTTTATAAGGGGTCTTTCTAATCCACACTTCTGCTTCGGTACTCGTCGTGAATCAGTTGTTTCCTCCTTCATCTTTCAGTAAAGTCTTTTTCCATTTTCCCATACTTTCAATACCTCTATATTCTTTTCGTGTCACTCAAGTCCTTAAAGTTAATTAAGTTATACTGACTTCTACGAGTATAAATTCATACTTATCATCTTAATTTACTCTATTTATCTTTTTCAAGTCAAGTCTATCCTGAAACCTTAAATAGAATCTTCGTTATTTCTTGGTAAATTATGAAACTCACGTCCTTCATTTATTAGTCTTAATGTTTATCCTAAGTTTGGAAGAATTTTACAAAACCTCCTTCAGTGAGACTTCTCTCGTTCTGACTACGATAACGTAATTTAAGACGACGAATCTTAAAGTGTCACACGAAAATCATCTTAATAAATGGTTACTCTAAGAGTCGTGCCTTTTAAGACAATTTGTGATATGTGAAAGATCATGACAACCTTTAAGTGTTTAATAAGACTTCCTAGGATGTTAATTCTTTATATATCCAAATTATCTCAGGGGTTAGAATGTATAAAAAGAGAAAGAAAAAATAAAAAAATTGTTCTTTAGTCTACCTTGGGACTAAGGAGGAACTCGATGTTTTGACATAGAGATTCGTAGATGACGAGTATGGGGACATCTACAAAGAGTACGAATTGTACAATATTTACATGTTGACTTTTTACAAAAATTTTACTTTCTAGTAGAGTGACGTGATCACTTTTAGTAGATTAACGAAGAGTTGAATTTGAGGAGATTTGTGTCTTCTGGAATTGATCCTCGTTCCAGACATTCTGGAGTTTTCGATTACGGAAAGACTGGAGTTGGAGACAACCGTTGGGTGAAGTCACAAAAACGGACCTCTTAGGGTCCCTGTCCCCTCGGACCACCCGACGGTGGATACCCCAGTGTGTCTCAACCTGTGCTACCTTCACTGAATCGTCGTCGTCGTTCGATGAAAGTCTGAGGTCAAGTTAAGGTCCCAACCCTTCTAGGGGATCTCCTCCTTTACCGTTGGGTGAGGTCATAAGTACGAACCCTTCTTAACTACGAAAACTTGACACTACAACCTCTTCTGAGAACTCTCAGGGAACCTGACGTTCCTCTAGGTTGGTCAGGTTAGATTTCTTCTAGTCAGGACCCACAAGAAACCTTCCTGACTACGATTTCGACTTTGAGGTTATGAGACCGGTGGAGTACGCTTCTCAACTGAGTGTCCTTTTCTGGTACTACGACCCTCCCTTACCCCCGTCCTCCTCTTCCCGTGTTGTCTCCTACTCTTCCGACCTACCGTAGTGACTGAACTACCTGTACTCAAACCCACTTGAGGTCCTCAACCACTACCTGTCCCTCCGGACCGAACGACACTAAGTACCCCAACGTTTCTCAACCTGTGCTGACTTGCTGACTTGACTTGACTTGACTTGACTTATCGGTAGTTTGTGTGATATACAATAATCAGAAAAAATTGGTCGATAGAAAAGAATTAACTAACATTTATTCGAGCAACTCCCGTCAAGACAGAGAATCATGTCATAATCTTGTAACAGTGTGTCTCGTTCGAGACTGAAGATTTATTACAAGTTTTATAAACAGTTAATTATAAATTTATGTTAGAGTCATTCCCTTAAATGTTTCAAGTTATCTACACTCTATTAAACTAAGAAAATCTATAATTAAATTAAATAATTAACAAATTCCATAAAGTCACCGAGTCAGTACAGACTAAAAATTCCATAAATGACCTGGCTTATTTTACAGTTCACAAATAAAATAGTTATTCCCTGAGCCCTATTTCATTTTTTGACTATTTAAATTTTTAGGCACTAGTCTAACCTTGGATTTATTAGTAAGATGAAATAATACAACTACACTTTTTATTCCAGTTTAATTTCAACACTCAATACTCTCTTCTCATCAAATTCAAGGAAACTACACCGTCTTACGATCTCTATAACCAATGAAAATTCAATTTTACTTTATATATTGAAGGGTTAGTCCTTCTTTTATTTTATGTCAAGTATGTAAACAAGTTGTTTAGTCACAAATGACTCTTAGAGGATACACCTTCCGTGTATAACTGTGAGTAAACATACTAATAATGAGGGAGTTTGTCCCATAGTCCAGACATAAAAAGGTCTAATAGACAATTTTAAATTACTTTATAAAACGTTCGAAGTTTTTTACGTCAAAATTTTTAATTTAATTACGTTGATCTAAGTGGTATATTATTTTTGTATTTCTTGATTTATCCACTTTTCAATTCAAAGTATTTTAGATACTTTTATATAATAATTAGTATTGACAAATCAATACTTTCAAGAAGATTTGTAGGATTGGTCATCCCATTCTCTTGTTTGTTACTCTTTTTTTTTTTTTAGTAATCCAAACCTTTGTTTCTCTGTTGTAATAACAATAAACATCTTTTACGTTGACACATATATCTTTCAAATTTACTGATATAATTATTTATAATCTTTTGTAGATCTCAAGGTGTTCAAACCGACTTACTTCTTTTGTTTGTTCGTTTTTTCTAGGTGTCTTTGTTTTCATTATCGTAAGGAAATGTAGTTTATATTTTGGTGTCACATATTTATCTTATTGTATG
Source organism: Capra ibex (assembly GCA_006410555.1). NCBI lineage: Eukaryota > Metazoa > Chordata > Mammalia > Artiodactyla > Bovidae > Capra > Capra ibex. The sequence goes on along the minus strand of SJYO01041852.1, from coordinate 41,426,978 downwards.
AACGGGGGTCTCAATGAACCCCGAAGGGACCACCGAGTCAACCATTTCTTAAAAGGATGTTATGACCTCCGGTCCCAAACTAGGGATCCAACCCTCCTAGGGGACTCTTCCTTTACTATTGGGTGAAGTCATGAGAACGGACCCTTTAGGGCACCTCTCTCCTGTCTTCCCGGACTCAATTGATGTTAGACACCCCATCTTTCTCAGTTTGTACTGGATCACTGATCTAGTGGTAATAGTATTGATTTCAATGACTTCGTATTTAGATTGTTTTATTAACACTTTACTGTAACTTCGTTGTTATTTCTCAATACTTATTTGTTTGGTATAATATGAGTCCCTACCTGAGTTACGAATTTTTTTTTTTTTTTTAACAGGACATAGTCGACTGATATTTATGAAGTGATAGTTCGATGCATATTATGTATATTGTTATATTGTCTAAGAATTTCTATAATTTTTATTTATTTAAAAGTTTTTATGTTGTATAAAATATTATATATATATGTGTATTATATACCGAATTTTAACACATACACACATATACACAAATAACAGATGTATAACAGTTCTTATTATCATTACTTTAATTTCTGATTAAAGTTAATCAGAAATTCCTTGATTTCCCAATTGATTAATTGGTTAAAGTTTAGTATGATTACCCTGAGATAGTCTGATAACGTAGAGTAGGACCGTCGTTTTTATCCTGTTTTATAGTACTTTTGCCATAATAAATCTTTTAATACGTACTTCTTCTGAAAAAAGATGAGAATGGAAACTTGTAATTGGTTCGTGTTTCTTCGGAACTTTATATAATACAACTGTAGTCGTAACTGTTTTTTCATCAATTGTAAAAAAATTTATTATTTAGAGGACCTTTACGACTATTTTTGGTAACTAAAATTCCAACTCTTTAAAGGCCCGTGTACTAAAACTTGTCTAAAGTCCCACGTGTCAAGGGAGTTAACTTTTCTGACTAACTTTGTTAAAACTACTATTAAGTCATCACATAATCCATTGTCTATTTATTTATATCGGTTTAAAATTGTCACTAATATACAAACGTAACACGAATCAGTGAAGAAAGAGGAGGACTAACATAAAAGGAGAGACATATTATTGACACTAGTAACAATATCAAAACAAGATAGACTAAATAAAGAATACGTTGTTTTTATGAGTTAGTTTTCGTTTAATCTATTGGGTCGTACCAATGGATAAATTAACTATACTCCTGAAAAAAATACAAAAAGTTTTTATCCTTACTTATTTTTATTAAGATCAATCTATTAATTAGACTGTTATTCATGGATGAAACGTTGATAAAAGATAAAATTATAATGTGGATGTGAATGAGATTCTAATATGGTGTACGTCTCGAAGAGACTCCCTTCTAGAAAGCAAAGGGTGTGACTCTTGGTTTGTGTGTAAGACACTAAGAGTAAATCTTCAAAGTATATAGGATACTGAGAAACTGTATGTATATTTTGTCAGAGTGGTAGTACAATAGACGTATTAAGTCAGTAGGTTATTGATAAATAATTTATAGGTAACATGGTCCAGACCTCTATATGTGTTTCTACTTGGTTTGTCTGTAAACAGAGACAATAATTCCTCCATGTCTAATCATTTTTGTGTGTAGTTTCTTTATTAATGGACGGAGAATAATCGGAATAGTGGAACCTTTTCATTGAGGTTAGGCTTAGATTGTGTATCAAACTTTACCCCTATTATTTCCCCATCATAGATGGAGTACTTCAACGTCATTACTGATTTTCTCGATTACTAATAGACTATACGTCACACACTCACGTACGACAGAGAAGTCAGGACAGACCGAGGAACTCCGGGATACCTAGGATAAGGAGGTAGCTTAAGAGACCTCTCTTAACAGGAGACAGGTATCTTAAGAGGTCCGTTTTTATGACCTCGCCCAACGGTACGGTAGGAGGTTCTCTTGAAGACCTCGGTCCCTACCTTGGGTACAGAGAATACATAGACGTAACCGTCCGTCCAAGAAATGATGGTCACGGTGAACCCTTTCTTTCACTTCAGAGAGTCAGCACAGACTGAGAAACGTTGGGGTACCTGACATCGGGTGGTCTACGGAGGTAGGTACCTTAAAAGGTCCGTTCTTATGACCTCACCCAACGGTTGTGAACCCTTCCGGGACATGAAACACTCACAAGTCATTTATAACTGTAATAAACGATTCAAGATCCCGAAATACCAAAAAGGTCACCAGTACATACCTACACTCTCAACCTGACATTTCTTTCGACTCGTGGCTTCTTAACTACGAAAACTTGACACCACAACCTCTTCTGAGAACTTTCAGGGAACCTTACGTTCCTCTAGGTTGGTCAGGCAGGATTTTCTCTGGTCAGGACCCACAAGTAACCTTCCTGACTACGACTTCGACTTCGAGGTTATGAAACCGGTAGAGTACGCTTCTCAACTGAGTAACCTTTTGTGGAACTACGACCTTTCCTAACTCCCGTCCTCCTCTTCCCCTGCTGTCTCCTACTCTACCGACCTCCCGTAGTGGCTGAGCTACCTTTACTCAAACTCATTTGAGGCCCTCAACCATTACCTGTCCCTCCGGACCGTACGACACTAAGTACCCCAACGTTTCTCAACCTGTGCTGACTCGATGACGTGACTTGACTTGATTTCCGAAGGGACTACCGAGTCTCCCATTTCTTAGACGGTCGTCACGTCCTCTGGACCCAACCCTTCTAGGGGACCTCTACCCTTGTCGATGGTATGTTAGGTCATAAGACCAGGGCTCTTAAGGTCCCTGTCTCGTCGGAACGTCCGATGTCAGGTACTGAGAGAGAGTATTTTTCCGACGTCCTAAAATTTTGTTTACGTCTGTTTAGGTCTACTTTTCTTTCGCAGGACTTCTTCCCTCTTATTTCAACTCTGTACTATTATATTACCTTTACTCTATGTCTGAAATCTTAAAGAGTCCGACTTCTTTGTCACACAGACTTCTGGGACCCGATTTTCTTTTATACCGTTGTTGACCTTCCCTTGAAGTTCTCAGGTCACTTTTATTGTTTTCTTCCTGTCACTTGTTTAAAGTCCTTTACAGGTAAGTTTCAAAACTGTAGAACTTACGGGGTATTACGGAAACATAATGTAGGTTCCCTTTTACTCTAAGACCCCTTCTTTTAAGGAACGAAAGTACAGGTAATCAAGATTCCTGAAGTACCGGTCACACACAACCGTTACCATACGTTCGTAACTTTGGGACCGTCACCGGACCGTGACGGGGAAATTTGAAGAAAAGTCTTCTTATAATTTTAATTTTACTACAACACGATACCTCAGACACCTTTAAGACATTCGAACCGAAGAAAGGTTCGTGTTAAAAGAAACAGTCGATAATGTCATTCATCGGGTCCGTTGAGTGGAGCAAAACCGTTACTGTGACCGGGGACCGTAGGAAGAAACGACACAGATATTAGACTGATCCTCAACAACTATACTAGACTTCCTGTAACAGTCCACCTCTTTTTTTATTATTTTTTACTATTATTTATACCTATTCATATGATTTTTGTGTTAGAGTACTGGTTCGACTTTATTAAAGATCTAAATCGTTACTTATACTATAAGGTAAAGGTATTTATAAAAGGTGTACATATACTGACTATCTTCAATTTAGTATAAAGAATATATAAGAGATTAAATAAAATATTCTTCCTTATTTTACAACCTTTCTTAGGAAAATAAAGTATTTTCATACTCACTTATCCTCCAAGAATTTTTTATGACTGTCGGTCTAAAGTTCTATGAATTGTAGTGAATCATTTATTTTCGCAAATGTCTTTTTTATATATAATTTATTTGATTTCCGAGATCTTTGAAAGACCTCAGTAAAATTTTACGGTTGAAAAAACCATACCAGACAATCTAAATTATATTTTCGATAATTTTTGTACCCCGGTGTCGGAAGGAAGACTAAGATATTACCATCATTTTTAATCACAAGATAAACTTAAAAATTGTATACATGAAATGTTTCCTTAATGTACAGGATAAGTATAAAAAACCGAATTGTAAATTTTAAATTAAAGTTTATGTTTAAATCCACTAGAATTCTATAAAAGTAAGTTGAAGGAGTTGTCTTAAAACAGAAAAATTTTACGTGAACGGATTTTCTTATAAATGATGTATAGTTAAAAGAGAAGTTTATATATGTGTTTTATATATAACAAAAATTGTAAAGAACACTGTTGTCCATAGAATGACATGTTTTATTTAGAATGTGTTCTGAACAAATAAATAAATATAACTAACTACTCTTGTCATAATATTTTGTGGACATGGGGTTAAATTTTTTTTTACTAAAAAAAGTTGTAGTTTAAAACAATCTTTTCGAAGAAAATTATTCTATCTTCTCTAAGGGAAGAAATTAATAATAAAGAACATGAACACTTACTTCGACTGAATAACGACCTTACCCTGACTTGAATCATAGGAAAAATAAAATAAAAAGGTATAAAATCTACATTAAAGGATCCGTTAGATACTTTTATTCGTTTGTTGTTGTTGTAAACCTTGACCCGAAAGTCAAAAGACTTTAGGAAAACTCAGTATCTCGTTTATAGTGACTTATTAATTAATAACTTTTTTTAGAATTCCTATACAGTTGGTTACTGACATAATCCATGAGGAACTACACAAACCCGAAGGTAGAACCGAGTCTGTCATTTCTTAGACTAAACTAATCCCATCTGTAAACCTTTGGTGAATCGACATTTTGAAACAGTGGGTCAGGTAAAATAAAGGTATATAAAGAGACAAACTACTGGATCTCTTTAAACGTAGATGTTGTTACCGGGTCTCAATTCTAAATTATGAAAACCTTCCACACAAATGTTAACGTTCAACTTCTTGTGTACTCTTTGTCTCTCCACCCACTCCTCTTCAACGTGGAGTAATACCTCACACAAGAATTCTGTCACTAAAAACTTTTTTTAGTATGTACTTCAAACTCTATACTTGTGACTAAGAGAAATTTCGTTGACACACGTTTCATACGTAATCTTTCGAGAAAAAATTTTTTTTTAATTAAATAAATTAACCTCCAATTAATGAAATGTTATAACATAACCAAAACGGTATATAGTTGTACTTAGGTGGTACCCATATGTACACGAGGGGTAGGAAAAATTTCTAGGGAACAAGTCAACGACAACTGAGGTACTTGACGTCGTGTCGTAAGGAGGGACAGGAAGTGATAGTGGGACTCAAACGATTTTGAGTACAGGGAACTCAACCACTACGGTAGGTTGGTAGAGTAGGTGACGACAGGGGAAGAAGAGAACTGGAGGTAGAAAGGGTCGTAGTCCCAAGAAATAGTTAGTGGTTTTGTGTCATCACCGAAATGTGATATGGTATGTTCTTCCGACGATAAGAGTGAAAATAACATTACATTTTCTTTGTGAATTTAGACATTTTGTTTTGGGTCTGAGAAGAGGTTAAAACAATGACCTAACTTAATGAAAATGTAGTCAAATCAAGTCAAGTCAACGAGTCGGTAGAGTAGGAGACAGTAGGGGAAGAGGAGGACGGGGGTTAGGGAGGGTCGTAGTCTCAGAAAAGGTTACTCAGTTGAGAAACGTACTTCACCGGTTTCATGACCTCAAAATCGAAATCGTAGTAAGGAAGGTTTCTTTAGGGTCCCGACTAGAGGAAGTCTTACCTGACCAACCTAGAGGAACGTCAGGTTCCCTGAAAGTTCTCAGAAGAGGTTGTGGTGTCAAGTTTTCGTAGTTAAGAAACCGAGAGTCGAAAGAAGTATCAGGTTGAGAGTGTAGGTATATACTGGTGACCTTTTTGCTATCGGAACTGATCTACCTGGAAACGACCGTTTCATTATGAATCTATTGTAATAATAAAAGGTACTAATTGAGCTTTTTGAAACCAGACTTTCCTTTCTATATCGAAAGATTTCTCACACACACGTACGAGTCTACACGGGTTGAAAAACGGTAGAGGTACATGTTATCAGGTGATCCAAGTAGACGGGTACCTTAAAAGGTCCGTTCTTATTCCTCGTCCAACGGTAAAGAATGAGGTCTCCTTGAAGGACAGGGTCCCTTGTTTGGGTGTAGAGGAGCACAGAGGACGTGACGTCCGTTTAAGAAATGACGACTCGTTTGCCCCGGTGTCAAACACTGACAGGACAACGACATTTTGGGAGGGTAGTGACAGTGAACGAATTCAAACCCTACTTAAAGTAAACACATTACGTAAACAGGTTAGAAGTAGTGTCTCAGATCCATTTTCCATCAAGGTACTTCGATATCTTCTTGAACTCCTTACTCTATTTCTATGGTGACGGTTCTCGGAGTTCTAGGACGAAATTGTGAGAGGACTTTAACACATATGAATTAATTCGTTTTCTAAAAATAAGAATTTTTCTTTTTTTTTCTGTTGTTTTTTCTACTCGAGATCAAGAAAAATCGAGTTAGTACGGACCTATTTCTGTTAGTGATCCTAGGAAAAAACTGTACAAAATAAAGTCATTAAAGTTGTCNTAGACGGATACCTTAAAAGGTCCGTTCTTATTCCTCGTCCAACGGTAAAGAATGAGGTCTCCTTGAAGGACAGGGTCCCTTGTTTGGGTGTAGAGGACCACAGAGGACGTGACGTCCGTTTAAGAAAAAAAAAAAACCAAAGGTAAAGGAAAAGAAAGAAAAAAAAAAAAAATTTAAAAAATAAAAAAAATTTAAAATTTTAGAAATTAAGAATGTACGCAAGGGTTTGTACTTGGGGGGAGGGTGGAGGGAGGGGTGTTGTAGAGAGACCCAGTAGGGGTACGTGGTCGGGGTTCGTTCGACGTGGGATGCAGTCTGTACCTGACCGCTAAGTTAAGAATGTACTGTCATATGTACAATCTTAAGGGTAAGAGGGTTTAGTAGGGTGGGAGAGGGTGAGGGAGACTCAGGTTACGTCCGTTTAAGAAATGACGACTCGTTTGCCCGGGTGTCAAACACTGACAGGACAACGACATTTTGGGAGGGTAGTGACAGTGAACGAATTCAAACCCTACTTAAAGTAAACACATTACGTAAACAGGTTAGAAGTAGTGTCTCAGATCCATTTTCCATCAAGGTACTTCGATATCTTCTTGAACTCCTTACTCTATTTCTATGGTGACGGTTCTCGGAGTTCTAGGACGAAATTGTGAGAGGACTTTAACACATATGAATTAATTCGTTTTCTAAAAATAAGAATTTTTCTTTTTTTTTCTGTTGTTTTTTCTACTCGAGATCAAGAAAAATCGAGTTAGTACGGACCTATTTCTGTTAGTGATCCTAGGAAAAAACTGTACAAAATAAAGTCATTAAAGTTGTCTTCTTGTATTACGGTTTCTTTTTAACATGGTTTCAATTTGTTTGTTCTTTCCAAAATAGGTCTTCAAAACGTTATCTCCTCTCCCTAACTTGAGTTCAAACAATATCGGTTTCAATTCTTACAAAAATTCGTGACCAAACCCAACCCCAGTCACCTGTCATCCCCCTATCTCACCTCTACTCGTCCATCTTTTCATGATCTCCTGTAATTGTCTTCACAACCAGTTACATTAATCTGGGAGACACAAACGATTCGTCATGAATAGACGAACTAGTGATGGAAGGGTGACTTCGATCTCATGTCCTCAAAATGGAAAGAACTTTCAATACGAATTTGTACTACCGAGGTTCCAGGAATTCTTTTTACTTTAACAGTTCTCCTATCCTTTCACAATAGAGTTTTTTCTTTCTTAAATGTTAACAATCAAAAGTTTTCGTTTACGAGATTCTTATCCCTCCAGTTTCTATTATAAGACCTTCTTTGGACAGATTTCAAATTAGTTTGACTCTCCTTAAGATTTCTACAGAATAGTCATTCGTCGAACCTTTTATACACATTATCGACTTCAAAGTGGAAACTATGATTTATTGTATTATTATTCTTTACTGTTTACAAGAAATTTGTCCATTTTAATTTCCAATCCTTTATTCAAACCTATATCAATACATCTAAACTTTAGTAAACACAATTTAATAATTTTATACAATTTTACCAAATAACCCAAACCGAAACCAACGTTCACTTGTTTTCCATCCATTCTCCTGTTCTGGTAGTCTCTTTTGATAACGGAAAATTTTTTGTGTCGTCTGTCGTTTTTCTGATAAGCTCTTTTGATCTAAAATTATGTTATCACTCTCATTAGTTGTCAAGTCAATTAATAATAAGGTACGAGTTTTTAAGTCACCTTGAATTACGACAACATAAATTTGTACTGTTAGATAAAGGAAATATAACTAATATATAATTAATCTTTATAAACCAACGTTAGAAACAATCTCGACCTTAAATTTGAGAACTCGGATTACCTTGTAAAATTCTAAGTCGAAGTGAAATTGTGTATCCTTTCGTATATATGTCCCCATTCAAGAAACTTTGCTTTAGTTCTAGTAACATAATTATCTTTCCATCGAGGTGTCCAGAAGTTTTTAGACAGAAGTCACTCTAAGTATACGTTCGTTAGTTTGTTTCGGTGCTACCTATTACTTTTCATAAATTTTATGGGTGAGTCATACGAAGTAAACTGTGATAATGTCCGGAAAATAAAGAATTTAATGAATTTTTTTTTCGACTAAATCTCTAGTTTTAATTTTATAAATAACCTTTCGACAATTATAACTTATGTCAAGATAAGAATTTTATATTTTTAACATGGGTTGTCTAAAACTGATAGTACTTTTGTTTATGATTTAGGATATCATTTTATTATGAGCTACTTCGTGACGGTAGAAAACCAACATATTTAATTCCTATATCTGTGATATTTCTTCAATTCATATTCTTACACTGTATGGTAGAATTTACAAGTCTTTGATACCGTTTTATTATATCGTCCACCTTTTGTTAATCTAAAATCAGTCATATTCGCGTTTATCGTCTTCCTAAGAGTTTCCTTTTAATTTCTTTATGGTTAAAGATCGGACAACCACACCCGTCTTTTATTCTATCTCGATTTCAATAAATCTTTAGGACAATATACTGAGAAACGAGGTGTACTACTTTCAGCGAATACTATCTTTTATTTGTTGAAAATTTTATTACATAGATATTTTTACACACTAAACCTTCATCTACACACTGTGTCACGAATGACTTCTTGTTAATAAGTCGTTCACAGTTGAAAAAATCTTCGGTTTAACCACGGTGATATTATTTGGTTATTATCATAAAATTTTGTAAATAATTTAGGTCCGATACAAACGTAATGTACAATATTTAGATTATATTTAGGAACTTTTAGGTGTAAAAAAAGTAAACAAAAGGTTAACTACTACATCTTAATTCGTAAGATTGTCAATGAGGTCTTAAATAATAACAAAAGTCATAAAACTAATACAAAAATGTTCTTGTTAACCTTTAGAATTCAAAGAACGATTCAATACTACCATTCATATACCATCGTAGTGTAGATATAAACTCTTTAGTTCCACAGACAGATTGTCTCGAATATAAATATTCTTTCAGTTAGATTCGTCTAACGGATTAAGACAAAATTGACTTAGAAGGGATATGTTTAATTAAACGACATGTCTCATACAGTCAATTTATGAAATATAATGTGTGAATTAACCAATAATTTGGATTTAATATATTTCACTTTTGAACGACTCTTTAATACATCTAATATACCGACAACCATATATATCACACACATACACATCAAAGAGTCAACACAGAACGAGAAAACACTGGAGTACCTAATGTCGGACGGTCCGAGGAGAGAGTTACCCTAAAAGGTCCGTTCTTATTACCTCACCCAACGGTAAAAGAAGAGGTCCCCTAGAAGCGTTGGGTCTCTAGCTTGGGTTCAGAGGACGTAACCGTCCACCTAAGAAATAACGACTCGGTACTCCCTTCGGGTAACAAATCTTATCGAGGGATTTTTTATAGTCACGGATCATGTCCCGGACTCTATACTTCTTAAGTTGACAGTATACTTACTTACCGAATTAAGTCCCGGTCCTGGAGTAAAAATTCGATTTCTTAACTAATTGAGACTTTGGTTTGAAAGGAGGACAAAAGGACGATACTTGATAGCAACATTGAAAGAACTAAGACTAAAAGAGTATGAATATCAATTTTGGTTGGATTGAACATTTACCTAATAGTTTTGGGTTACATAGAGTCGAATTGTTTTTTACACGACTTAAATAACACATATGAGTAACAACGAATCGGAGATTCAGTGTAAGTTGATAAAAGTTGGGGTACCTGACGTCGTACGTCCGTTACAAGTAATTTGAACATATGAGTGACTTCAACGGATTTAGAGAGTTGGAAGAGGAAAGTCTATTCAGAATAGATTTACACTGAAGACACATACACACACACGCGTGAGTTAGTACAGACCGAAAAACGTTGGGATACCTGGTATCGGGTGGTCCGAGGTGACAAGTACCTTAAAAGGTCCGTTCTTAAGAACTCACCCAACAGTAAAGGACGAGGTTCCCTAGAAGGGTTGGGTCCCTAACTTGGACGTAGAGACCACAGAGGACGTAACCATCTGCCAAAAAAAAAAAGAAAAAAGAAAATGGTGGTTCAGTATGGTTTTCAAATAGGATTATAATGGAGTAAATGGACTTAGTGTCTTGACGGTTTACTACTATACCTACAATTAAAATATCATGGAATAAACACACATACACAATCGGTGAGTCAACATAGACTGAGAAACACTGGGGTACCTGAGGACAGTCCGAGGAGACAGGTACTTTAAGAGTTACATAAAATTAACATTGTCGACTTTTTCGTACGCTTCCTCTGTGTATCTACCATCCCCAATAGACAACATCCCATTTTCACTTCAGCAAGTCAGCACAGGTTGAGAAACGCTGGGGTACCTGACATCGGATAGTCCGAGGAGGCAGGTACCCTAAAAGGTCCGTTCTCACGACCTCACCTAACGGTAAAGGAAGAGGTCCCCTAGAAGGGCTGGGTCCTTAGCTTGGGCCCAGAGGGAGTAACGTCCGTCTGTGAAATATCAGACTCGGTGGTCCCTTCGGGGTCCTAATATCGATCATGAGTATATATGAGAGAAACTTGGTTATTATAGAATAGACCTGTCAAGACGTAGTAAGTGATTAAGAGCCGAAGGGACCATCGAGTCGACCATCTCTTAGACGGAGGCTACGACCTCTGAACCTAAGTTGGGGACCTAACCCTTCTAGGGAACCTCTTCCCTTGTCGGTGGGTGAAGTCATAAGAACGGACATCTTAAGTTACCTGGAATATACCCCAACGTTTCTCAGTTCCATGTCAGTTCACTGAAAGTGAAAGACAAGGTATGTGGTTTGTATAGTGGTGAACGTCTTGTATAGTGAAGGTGTTTAGTTTCAAAAAATGTAGTAAACGTCTTTTAAGAGACAAAACACATACGACCTAAGTAGTTGATAAAGATAATTAATCTTATCTTAAAGTAGGATTATACAATGAAGTGTCTTCACACATTACGATATTTAGTTCCTATTCAAATGAGGTTATAGACGGTACGTTTTATGGAAGAATCCAAGAATTACGAACACTGTCTGAAGAACTACGACACGTCTCTACTCACTATGGACCTGAAGGTATTGTTTACTTTTCTCCTTTCTAAGGTCTAATTTACCTCGGTCTTCTTTATATAGTTTCGGGAATGGGACTATGAAGAGTTAGTATATATAGGATTCAATTTCAAGAAACTTTAGAAGATTACAATTATATTTACAAGAATAATTCCATAAGGAGTATTAATAAGTTTTCTATTGAAATTTTTCAGAAGGAATTTTTACCAAAAGTCTAGAAAGTCAGATAAAAGACATTATACGAGGTCACACTATTAGACCCCTTACGTAAATTAAACTCCTTCATTGGTTTTTAATTAGACTAGTTTGAGACAACTAATATACTAAATTATTTTTATCTGTTTCTTTAAAATATTTTTACGTAATAATGATGGTAAAAGAAAAAAGACCAGTGTGGAACGTCGTACGCCGTAGACTCAAGGGGATACTCCCTAGTTCGTGAGTGAGGGACGGAAACCTCTCACGTCAGAATTGGTGGGGTGATGGTCCCTTCAGGGAATGGTAAAGTGTACCATTGGTATGTCATAAAGTTTACTCATAGAAGTAACGTTAACTTATTTAGTTAAATGTGTTAGGCAACTCGACCTTTTACAACGAACGAGAAGACGACGAAAACGAGTACTGATTTATTTACTGTATTTCTTTTTCAATCTTCAATACAAGAAACCTAAGATTTACATCTTTTACTCTTGTTTCTTTCATCTTCTAGACCAACTACGACAGTGACAAAAGTCACTTGAAAAACGATCTGACTGTCTCTTCACATAGAGATCTGTTGTCCGTCCTTTATCTATATCTATACTAGACGTCTTTTCAGTACCATCGTTTGGGTCGTGGAAACTAATAATTTTTTACACTGTTACCGTCTTTATTCTTTTATCCAAAATGATTTACTTCTCGTTCATTTTCTTTTAATACGACGTCAATTTAAAAAGGATATTCACTTTACTTTCTCTTACTAATAAAGTAGAACAAAGTTTTTACCTTTTTATTATGAAAGTTGATGATTGTTTTGTAAACTTCCATTTTCAAAAGTAGTCATGTGGAACCCAAGTAATGATAGATAGTACGTAGGAGACTTTAAGTTTATTAAAATAGGTAAACGAAGTGGATGAAAATTAACTTAACGTATGTTAAGTTAACAACCTTTCCTATAAACTTAAAAGAGTCTTCTTTTTATTCTTTTATTTACAAAAGGATGATTTTACGTTACTTAATGACTTGATCGACAACACTATAAGAAACAAAAAGGATTTAACAGTTGTACTGAAGTCACCCTTTATTAAATAAACCGACTCACTTTCTCTGTGTGTTTTAACTAATCGACAAACGTTACCGGAAACAGAAAACTTTTGACAGCTATTCACTGGTAAAATCTGTAACCGTACTCTTTGGTGTTCCGTGAAAGTAAACAAACCGACAGATCAACGGAGAACTTGTCGACCTTACAGAAAATCACTAAGAGAGAAAGGACATTATCGTATCGTTACGGTAGAGTAAAAGACCCGGACTAAGTTTAGTAGTACGAAATTAAAGTGTTTCTGATTATTAAGCCGATGTATCTAATCTGCTGATGACTACAGGATCTTCATGTAAATATCTAGTTCGTTAGTATCGGGGTCAAAAGTATTTACAGACGTTTAAACACTACGACACACCATTATTTTTGAAGAAACAGTAAACTCAAATGGAACTAGTAGGAAAGAACTTTTACTTCACGAAACCTTAATCCTTAAAATTTGTCCTTACGTCGTTTAATTTAAAAAAAGAGTACTCTTTATATCAACACAAAATAGAAAAAAACCAAGACAAAGTCACTTTAGTCATAAAGATTAGTCCAGAACAAATCGTATTACTTGAGACTTATCCGGGGGACTAGTCTACTGTAGTGAAGTTCACCTACTCTACACTGAAAGTAAAAATAAAGGTGATCTTGAACGGACCACTGGAACTTGTTTGATGAATTGGAGAGTAACTGAATAAAAATAATGGACGTTTAACCTATATTATCTAAGTCGGAGGGAGTACTACCATGACTTTCTATCAATTGTACAAAATTTTTTACGGGAACCGGGGATTCCTTGGTGCGAGATTTTGTCGTCGATATAACCTTTAGTCTGGGATCTAGTGGAAACGTTGGAAATTTAACGTGGTAAATACGTGTAACAGTACAGATCGGAAACGAGGATTCTAACTAGAGTCGGGTAAAATTGGAATTTTCGTAGAGAAGTCATAAGAACCAACTAAATTTTAATAGAAAGTCACTTTGTGTATCAAATACTATTCACTAAACGTTTGGGATCTCTTTAATCTCTAATTTTTTTTTTTTTTTTTTGTGTCGTTGAGATCTCTGACCCTTTTTCGTTCGTAACGTCCTCTGTGTTCTTTACACCCAAGTTAGGAACCAAACCCTTCTAGGGGACCTCCTCTTTTACCGTTACGTGGGGTCATAAGAACGGACCTTTTAAGGTACTTGTCTCCTCGAACCACCCGACGTCAGTACCCCAGACCAGTGGTTCCCGACTTATACTGTCTCGGTGACTCGTGTCGTGTCGTGCGTCATGTAGAATCCACAAAGGTTTCCGTTTCGCTAATTAAGGAAAGTCTATATTACCATTTTGAGGTGTATGTAAATCTCGTTTCTTGTAGGTATTCGTAAAAACAGTGAAGAGTCAATAATAGTATCTAAAATACCTTAGAAAAACCTTACGTTTGTGGAGGTCTCTCGATTATTTAAAGATAGAAAATACCTATAGACTTAACCATTACTTCGAGAGGAAAGTGCAATTTGTGGAACCCCCAAATCGTCTCAACTCTAAAAATGGGTCACAAGACCTGTTGTCAGTCAAAGTTTTACTTTGACAAAGAGAACGCCGACGATATGAGTTACCGTAGACGTACACGGTGCACTGACCTTCGCCACGTAACACAGGACACTGTTCGATTCGGTGGTCCCTCTGTAAATTAAGGGGAATAGGTGACCATTACTATACGGACCCCAAAAAGAATGTACTATTATACAACTTAGTCAGATCATTTCATTTAGTCAAATCAGTATACGGTCATTTCATTAAGAGTTTTAAGAGGTTCGGTCCGAAGTAGTTATGCCCTTGGCACTTGAGGGACTGTAAGTTCGACCAAAATCTTTTCCGTCTCCTTGGTGTCTAGTTTAACGGTTGTAGGTGACCTAGTACCTTTTTCGTTCTCTCAAGGTCTTTTTGTATATAAAGACGAAATAGCTGATACGGTTTCGGAAACTAACACACCTAGTGTTATTTGACACCTTTTAAGACTCTCTCTACCCTTATGGTCTGGTGGACTGGACGGAGAACTCTTTAGACATGTGTCTAGTCCTTCGTTGTCAATCTTGACCTGTACCTTGTTATCTGACCAAGGTTTATCCTTTTCCTCATGCAGTTCCGACATATAACAGTGGGACGAATAAATTGAAGATACGTCTCATGTAGTACTCTTTGCGACCTGACCTCCTTTGTGTTCGATCTTAGTTCTATCGACCCTCTTTATAGTCATTGGAGTCTATACGTTTACTGTGGTGGGAATACCGTCTTTAACTTCTCCTTGATTTTTCGGAGAACTACTTTCACTTTCTCCTCTCGATTTTTCAACCGAATTTCGAGTTGTAAGTCTTTTGCTTCTAGTACCGTAGACCAGGGTAGTGAAGTACGCTTTATCTACTTCTTTGTCACCTTTGTCACAGTCTGAAATAAAAAACCCCGAGGTTTTAGTGACGTCTACCACTGACGTCGGTACTTTAATTTTCTGTGAATGAGGAACCTTCTTTTCAATACTGGTTGGATCTATCATATAAGTTTTCGTCTCTGTAATGAAACAGTTGATGCCAGGCAGATCAGTTCCGATACCAAAAAGGTCACCAGTCCATACCTGCACTCTCAACCTGACACTTCTTCCGACTCACGGCTTCTTATCTACGAAAACTTGACACCACAACCTCTTCTGAGAACTCTCAGGGAACCTGACGTTCCTCTAGGTTGGTCAGGAAAGACTTCTTCTAGTTGGGACCCTAAAGAAACCTTCCTTACTACGATCTCGACTTCGAGGTCATGAAACCGGTGGAGTACGCTTCACAACTGAGTAACCTTTTCTGAGACTACGATCCTCCCTAACCCCCGTCCTCCTCTTCCCCTACTGGTACCTACTCTACCGACCTACCGTACCACCTGAGCTACCTACACTCAGACTCACTTGAGGCCCTCTACCATTACCTGTCCCTCCGGAACACACGACGTTAAGTACCCCAACATTTCTCAGCCTGTGCTGACTCACTGACTTGACTTGACTTGACTTGACTTTCACTTTGTCGTTGAGACAGGTAAGACAAATATATAGAAGGTTACCGAATTTAATATCAATCGTTACCGAAGGGACCACCGAGTCTTCAATTTCGGAGACGGACGTAACGTCCTCTGGACCCAAGTTAGGGACCCAGTCTTTCTAGGGGACCTCTTCTTTTACCGTTGGGTGAGGTCATAAGAACGGACCTCTTAGGGTACCTGTCTCCTTGGACCACCCCATTTCAGGTACCCCAGCGTTTCTCAGCTGTGCTGACTCACTGAAGTGAAAGTGAAAGTGAGATGAAATGGTTAGTCCTGTATAAAATCAGGGTTTCATAATGGTATAACGAATGGTATAACGGTCTAAAAGATTATGATTTTTCGTTACGGTCTACGAAATATGAGGTCTCTATATTCTGAAGATTAACCTTACCCAACGGGAAGAGTACTTAATAATAATAGTCTTAATAAACACTTAGTCGGTTATTTATTGTGTAAGGTCGTCACTACTTTCAGTCACGATGGGGTGATAACTTTCTTCCATATACTTTAGAGAAAGGTTAAACTTACCCGTTTGCTTAGTAAATGTCGTCACGGTCTTTCTAGAAAGTTAATGAACAAAATTTTATTTGATACAGGAGGAATTCGACCACCCGTCCCGAAAGGTGTCAGATTCATAATATATGTCAGAGGAATATAGTTAGAACAAAAACTCAGTGGACGAACTCTTTCATTCCAATCGGAATTCTTAAGATACTTTAGTACAAGAATTAGAAAAATTTTTAAAAGTAAATAATAAATGAAGACTGACACGACCCAGAAGTAACGATGCACTTAAAAAAAGATCAACACCGTTCATCCCCGATGAAAGGTCGACGTCACTCGTCTGAAAAGAACCGTCACCAAAGAGAATAACACCTTGTACCCGAGATCCCGTACGTCCGAAGTAGTCGACACCGTACGCCCGAGTTATAGACACCGAGGACTCGAGATCTCGTGTCCGAGTTATCAACTCTACGTACCCCAGTCAACGAGGTACCGTACACCTTAAAAGGACCTAGTCCCTAGTTTGGGTGCAGAGGACGTAACCGTCCCCTTAAGAAACGGTGACTCGGTGGTCCCTTCAGGACTTTAATGTAAGAATATGTTACAAAAAATACGAAAAGGAAAAGTAAAGGGAAGGTGAATAGATTAAGACTTATTTCGGAAAGAATTTTAAGTGGTATAATGTAATAGGATTACAGACAGAAGGAAAGGACAGTAAGAAGAAGTAACTTCTTTATTCTTACTATCTTAGAGGAACTCCTAAAAAGTCCTATTTCCTTTTATTATAAAATTTATTAAATCGTGTTAAAGATGTATTATAATGGAATCCAAGAAGAAGTAAAATTTACATACAAAATTTAACATGTAGGTTCTCAAATTAGTACCAATTCATTGATTTTATTCTGAAGGTAATTTTTTTTTTTGTCATCTTTAACCGATTTTATGGATCTTGAGAAAGTTTTTAATTTTTTTCGTTTATTTCTAATACTGTGACTCTCCTCTTCTTGTTCGTTTCAATTGGACTGATAGTTGGGTCGGAAGACAGACTTCCTTCAAAGTCGTTGTATGATGTCCGTTCTTCTTTGATTCGTCCAGAGCTTTGAAACAAGTCCGTTCTTCTCTTCTAGCGTGAAGTCCCTCTTCTCCTTCTTCACCGGTTTAAAACGTCCAGTATTATTCCTTTCCTTGAAATATACTTCAAAGTCTAATTCTCGAGATAGATCTTATTAGATGTCCATAAGGGAACTTAGAAACAGAATCATACTTCGATACGTACGAATCCCTCTCTTAGATTATTCTATTTTTCCCTTGTAGATCCTTCAGTCGTTGGCGGTTCCTCAATATTTGACTTCAAGCTGGTCCTAAGTGTGTACTAACTCTCTACAAGTATAAGACTTATTGATCCCTTCTTTCTGTAGGAACTTGTAAATTACGTAAGTTGTCTTTGTGGTCTCTCCGGTAAAGAATCATTATCCTGACACTCTCGGGATCTCATTTTGTGGATGTCTCATTTTGTTGACATCCACAAATTTGACATCTTACAAATTTTATTAGCAGTTTTTTCTACTTCTATTAGGTATTGATGTAGTTAACAGACTCATTTCTTCTGACTTTTTAAAACTTTCTTTTCTTGTTAATATTAAGTTGGTATATCTTGAGTGTTATAGATAATGAGTAATTTTTGATAATCTTGTACACTCTATCCTTTTAATATTTTACTCTTCTTTTACCTAATTATCTTTATCTACGTTTTCACCGTTAATACTAGTTTAATTGTATGTTCCTTAAATTTTATTAACGACATTTATATAAATTCTTAGTATTCTTCTTCTATTACATATTTAATTTTTTCTTAAACTTAAAAATATTGACCTTTTTATAGACTTTACTTTTAGACAACGAACGAAAATCGTCTATTAATCTGTAACATTTTGATTTCTATCCGTTTAAACTTCTATTACACTTTCTTTAGTATACTTCATTTCTTGTCTTTATTTTTTTTTATAATAACTTATTTTGAACTGTCTGGAACTCACCGGATACTCTTTTATTTTCGATCATCTGAGATGTTTAATAAAATGGACCCCTTTCTCCCCCTTTTTTTGGTAAATTTATCTATTATCGATTTTAGGTAGGTAAAAATTAATTTTTTTTTTGATTTTCTAAGTTCTTCGAGTTTCTCTTGTAAGTACCATCTCATTTTTCTTGTCATAAACTCTATTGTCATAAATTTGTGGTTCCGACCATTATTAACAATAAGTTTTTAACAATAAGATAGGGACAGTCCTTCCTAGGGTATACGGTACCCTGTCGATTCGGACACGTAGTGTTGATAACTCGAGGAGGAGATCTGGGACGTTGGGTATAGGTGTCCCCGGACACGAGATGTTGTTCTCTTCAGTGGTGTTACTCTTCGGGTACGTGTTGTTAATCTCTCATCGAGGGTGAGTGACGTTGATCTCTTTGAGTGTAAATCGTACTTCTAGGTCGTGTCGGGGAGAGGTGGGTTTTTTCTGATTACCTAGTCTTGTCCCTGGTCATTATTCCTGTAGGAATGTACGATTTGACTGAAAACTTTTACCGTGGTTACTATTTGTTACCCCTCTTCTCACAGAGAAGTCTGTAATGACTTGCAAGAGACTCCCCGTATTAACAGAATCCATCTCTTGGTAACCAAATGTCCTGAAGTGTATGGGTGATCCGTCTTATTTCTTTTGAATGTACATGTTCCTTTTCTCTTTTTGAGGATTCTGAAAATAAGGACCCCGGTGAGAAACAAATCACGTTCTTCCATAAACATATATAAAGGTCCATGTGACGTTAAGGATATTCGATTTGAATTATTAGTACGTTACGAAGATAGACATTGAGTACAACAGATTATACGTAGGTTATGACTATGACTAGACACTTTAGTAAAAAAAAAAGAGTAATTTTAAAGGGAAAGATAAAGTCGACGAGTACTTAAAAACAGGAACCGAAACAACAGTGACCTTTCGTTCTCATCTACGATAAGGAAAAGAGTTTCATGATCTTTAGTTAGTAGGAACAAATATTTAAAATCGTTTACTTAACATTACTATAGAAGAGTTGTAAAATACCTTTATATATGGTACACGAAGTAAACAAATTTGGTCTCAAGCATGTGACCTTGCCTTTTTTTTCAAAAATTCTTTTATATAGAATCGGTTGTCATCGTTTATAGATCTGTTTTCCACTTACTTTTTCGTTTCAATATCCTAAATACTTATATCTAATTTCCTTAAGAACATAAAAACTGTTTAAATATATAAATATCTTCTATTCCGTTCTCTACCCTTTATTTCTAGACCTGTTCACGTCTTTGTTGCATAAATAACCTCTTCATCAGTTCACCCGGACTCCTTCTTAATGATGTTTATTTCGATCACATCCACTACTTTAAAGTCGACTCACTAAAGTTTAGGATTTTCTACTACGACACTTTCACGACTTGAGTTATACGGTCGTTTAAACCTTTTGAGTCGTCACAGGTGTACTGACCTTTTCTAACCAAAAGTAAGGTTAGGGTTTTTTCCCGTTACAGTTTATTACAACGACGACGACGATTCAGTGAAGTCAGTACAGGCTGAGACACACTGAGGCATCTACCGTCGGGTGGTCCGAGGGGACAGGGACCCTAAGAGGTCCGTTCTTGCGACCTCACCCAACGGTAGAGGAAGAGGTTACGTACTTTCACTTTTCACTTTTCACTTTCACTTCAGTGAGTCAGTACAGGCTGAGAAGCGCTGGGGTACCTGACGTCGGATGGTCCGAGGAGATAGGTACCCCAAAAGGTCCGTTCTCATGACCTCACCCATGATAACGTGTTAACGTGAGTAAAGTGTACGATCGTTCCATTCGGAGTTCTAGGAAGTTCGATCCGATGTTGTCATGTACTTGACTCTTGAAGGACTACTTGTCCGACCTAAGTCTTTTCCGTCTCCTTGGTCTATAGTTTAACGGTCATAGGTGACCTAGTATCTATTTCGTTCCCTTAAGGTCTTTTATGTAGATGAAGACGGAGTAAGTGATACGATTTCAGTAACTCACGCATCTAGTTTTGTTCGACACCTTTTATGAATTTCAAGACTCTTATAGCCTGATAGAATGGACAGAGGACTCTTTGGACATACGTCCAGTTCTTCGTTGTCAATCTTGGTCTGTACCTTGTTATCTGAACAAGTTTTGATCCTTTCCCCTTATTGTCCCGACATATAACAGTGGGACGAATAAATTTCAATACGTCTTTCCCTTTCCGGTCCGACCTACTTAACGTTCGACCTTAGTTGTAACGGTCCTCTTTATAGTTGTCAGAGTCTATACGTCTACTATGGTGTGATTACCGTCTTTCACTTTGTCTTGATTCCTCAGGGAACTATTCTCGCTTTCTCCTTTCACTTTTTTGCTCGAATTTTAAGTCATAATTTTGTTTTGTGTATGGGTGATTCTAGTACCGAAAACCAGGATAGTGAAGTATCGTTTATCTTCCCCTTTTCCACCTTCGTTCCTGTCCAAAATAAATGAACCCGAGGTTTTAGTGACGTCTGTCACTGACGTCGGTACTTTAATTTTCTGAGAACGAGGAACCTTCCTTTCGACACCGTTTGGATCTAACATATAATCTTTCGTCTGTGTAGTGAAACGGTTGTTTCCAGGATTATCAGGTTCAAAAGGACATCAGTACATACCTACACTCTCAACTTGGTATTTTTGTCGACTCTTGGTTTCTTAACTACGAAAACTAGACACCACAACTTCTTCTGAGAACTCAGGAAACCAGTCGTTCCTCTAGTATGGTCAGTTAGGACTTCCTTTAGTCAGGACTTATAACTAACTTTCCTGACTACGATTTTGACTTCAAGGTTATAAACCGGCGGACTACGTTTCACGACTGTGTAACCTTTTCTGGTACTACGACCCTTTCTAACTCCCGTCCTCTTCACCCATCGTCTCCTAATCTATCAATCTATTATAGTGCACTGAGTCATCTGTACTTAAACTCGTTTAAGACTCTCTGTCACCTCCTGTCTCCTCGGACCGATGTCAGGTACTCCAGTGTTTTTCATTCTTCGTTAAACCACTGACTTATTTTTGTTGTTTAAATAAACCGTTTATGTAAATACAATGTTTCTTTATAAAGGGGATTTAGTCGTATCTTGTCAAGACTGAGGACTGTTTTCTGTTTCCTGAACCTTTTTTATAAATTTTTGAACAAAACTATTCAACAAAAATTAATTCTTTAAAATAAAACTCTAACAGAGAGGATTACACCGTCTCAATTTATCTGAAAATTACAATCATGAAACAGTAAAAAGAACATGTAAGCTATAAAACCACATATACAGGAAAAATCGACAATTTTATGGGTTTTAAGATACAACTATGGATATTTAATGAAAAAAATTCAAATCGTAAAAATTTTTAATATTTGAAACTCCTGGATATAAAATTTTTTTAATGACTTTTATGTATGGTACAGAGAACCTTCAGTCGAAGAGTAAAATTCTTTGGTCAATTTTTCTTGAAAACTCTCCTTCTTTAAACGAAAGGTTAGTCGGAAACACTCTACTTAGATAGGGAATTCAATTTACTATTACTGGGAATGTACATAAATCTCCAACTTTTCTACTTTCTTACAATAATCTTCTTTTCTTTCGATCCCACAATATTTAACGGTATTCTAAGTGGAAAAACCTATAACAAGAACCGTTCGAAGATCTCAGTAATTATAAAGGTAACTTTCTCGATTTTATACACTTAATCTTATTATCAGGGATTAATCTGGTATTTTACTAGTGACATCCGTTCCATTTTTGAGATGCACAAGTTAATAGAGTTTATTAAAATAACCTATATAAGATAGTGTATAGTACAAAGATATTACTCATTACATCACTTTGTTTTTTCTTTTGTTTCTCAAGTAAACGTCTTTTGAATTAGTTTTATAATCCATTTTTCACTTACTTTACCCATATTGTTTCTAAAATAAATTTAAATATTTAAGTTCTTCTGTTTACATTTTAGACATGAAAAGGGAGTTAAAGTCAATAAATATGAAAAAACCCGAAGGGACCACCGAATCTACCATTTCTTAGACGGACGTTACTTCCTCTACGACCAAGTCATGGACCCAATCCTTCTATGGGATCTCGTCCTTTACCGTTGAGTGAGGTTATAAGAACGGACCTTTTAGGGTACCTGGTCCCTCGGACCACCCGATGTCTGGTACCCCAACTTTTCTCAGTCTGTACTGAATCGTTGATTGTGTGTGTATGAAAAAATCAACATAATCAAAAGATAATGTCTTCCTCCTATAGTGTCACAATTCTTTTGTACTATGACAAAGTTTGAGACCTAAAATTATTATGAAGGTTTTAAAATCTCTTTATACCTCTACATAGACCTACATAAATCTCTTTATCCTATCTTAATTGATTGTTGTAACGTACTATATGACTTCAAATCGAACATAGTAATCTCGGTATTCTTAAACCAAGTTATACTAAGCTTAGAATCGTTGAGGTGAGATTATCGTCACGAATCCTACTTTTCTTATTCAGATCATTCTATGTTTTACTTAAAATTTCCAAACATTACTAGGTCTACTCTTTCCTAGTCAAGTACAGTCAGTGAGTCAACACAGGGTGAGAAATTCTGGGGTACTTGACGACATAAGGTCCGAAGGGACAGGTAGTGCTTAAGGGTCTCGAACGAGTTTGAGTACAGGTAACTAAGCCACTACGGTAGGTTGGTAGAATAGGAGACAGTAGGGGAAGAGACGGACGGAAGTTAGAAAGGGTCGTAGTCACAGAAAAGGTTACTCAGTCAAGTAACGTAGTCCACCAGTTTCATAACCTTGAAGTCGTAGTTAGGAATGTTAATTATAAGTCCTGACTAAAGGAAATAATAACTGACCAAACTAGAACGACGTGTCCCTGAACCCCGACCACGTGACTCTGCTGGGTCTCCCTACCATGCCCCTCCCTTCTCCCTCACCCAAGTCCTACCCCTTGTACACATATGGACACCGTCTAAGTACAACTACATATCGTTTTGGTTATGTTATAACATTTCATTAATGGGAGGTTTATTTTATTTATTTAAATATAGTTTTTTATTTTATTTACGTAGTCAAGAAACCACGAGTCGAAAGAAATATCAGGTTGAGAGTATAGGTACGTACTTATGGCCTTTTTTGTATCGAAACTGATCTGTCTGTAAACAACCGTTTCATTACAGAGACGAAAAATTTTACGACAGATTTAACCAGTATCGAAAAGAAGGTTTCTCCTTCGCAGAAAATTAAAGTACCGACGTCAGTGACAGACGTCACTAAAACCTCGGGGAGAGGGGGGTTTATTTCAGACAGTGACAAAGGTGACAAAGGGGTAGATAAACGGTACTTCATACCCTGACCTACGGTCCTAGAAACGAAAAACTTACAACTCAAAATTCTGTCGAAAAAATCAGAGGAGAAAGTCAAAATAGTTCTCCCAGAAATCAAGGAGAAACGAAAGACGACATTCCCATCACAGGACAAGAAACTGATACACTCCAATAATTATAAAGACGGTCGTCAGAACTAAGGTCGAACACGAAGTAGGTCGGGTCGTAAAGCGTACTACTTAAGACGTATCTTCAATTTATTCGTTCCACTGTTATATATGGGAACTGTATAAAGAAAGGGATAAACGACAAGGTACAGACCAAAATTGACGAAGAACTGGACGTATGCCTAAAGAGTTCTCAATCTCTTCCATTCCACCAGACCATAAAGGTAGACAAATTCTTAAAAGGTGTCAAACAACACTAGGTGTGTCAGTTTCCGAAACCGTATAAGTTATTTCGTCTTCATCTACAAAAAAAGACCTTAATAGAACGAAAAAGACACCAGGTTTCCTACAACTGTTAAACTAGAGACTAAGAAGACGGAAAAGATTTAGGTCTTACAAGTAGACCTTTAAGTGTCAAGTGTATGAAAACTTCGAGGTGAACCTCTTAAAACACGTTATAAAACGATCGGACGTTCTACTTACGTTAACATGACATCAAACTTACAAGAAACCGTAACGGAAAGGAATCCTAACTTTCCTTTTAACTGGAAAAGGTCAGGAAAAGGTCACGACTTAAAAGGTTTAAACGACCGTGTAAATCACGTCGTGAAAGTGTCGTAGTAGAAAGTCCTAAACTTTATCGACCTTAAGGTAGTGGAGGTGATCGAAACAAACATCGCTACCAAGGACCCGGGTGAAGTGAAACGTGAGGTCCTACAGACCGAGATCCACTCACCAGTGTGGTAGTACTAAAAGACGTAGTAATTGTAGAAAGAATATATCAAGAAGACACATAAGAACGGTGAAGAAGAATTATAGTAGACAAAGACAATCTAGGTATGGTAAACACAGGAAATAACACGGGTAGAAACGTACTTTATAAGGGAACCATAGAGATTAAAAGAACTTCTCCAGAGAACAGAAAGTGTAAGATAGTAAGAGATAAAGAAACGTGACTCTTTCCGAAAGAATAGAGAGGAACGATAAGAAACTTTGAGACGTAAGTCTACTTACATAAAAAGGAAAAGAGGAAAGGAAAATGAAGACAAGAAAAGATTCGAAAGACATTCCGGAGGAGTCTGTTGGTAAAAGAAAATACGTAAAGAGAAAGAAAGTCTACCGAACCTAGTGGTGGTGGAGGACATGTTACGGTGATTGGAGGTGGTTATCGAGAAGTCTATGATACAGATAGTTTAGATTAGGGTACTTAGACAAACAGTGAAAGTGACATATTAGAATTCCGTAAACTAAATCCAGTATGGACTTACCAGATCACCAAAAGGGATGAAAGAAATTTACACTTAAAACGTTATTCCCCAAGTACTAGACTCGGTATCAGTCGAGGGACAGAATAAAAACGACAGACATATATCGAAGAGGTAGAAGTCGATAGTTATATTAGCTAGACTAAAACCATAACTGGTGGACCTACAGGTACATGTCTCAGTAGAGAACACACAACCTTCTCCAACAAACGATACTGGTTACGTAAGAGAACCGTTTTGAGACAATTGGAAAAGGGACGAAGTAAAACATGAGGTTCAGGTTTGAAAAGACGACGAGGTCCATAGAGAACTGAAGGATGAAAACGTAAGCTCAGGGGATACTAAGTTTCCTATGGACAAAACCCATTATCAAGATCTTCTTGAATATCCAGAAGTATCTTGGAAAGTTGAAGTTGAAGAAGTCGCAATCATCAACCTCGTATCTAAACCTAATGACACTATAACTTACCAAACGGAATCTTTACTTGTCTCTAGTAAGACAGTAAAAACTCTAACGTGGGTTCCTGACGTAAAGTCTGAGAAACAACTGGTACTCCCGATGAGGTAAAGAAGATTCCCTAAGAACGGGTGTCATCATCCATATTACCAGTAGACTTAATTTAAGTGGGTAAGGTCAAGTAAAATCAAGTGACTAAGGATTTTACAGTTACAAGTAAGAACGGTAGAAGATAAACTAGTGAAGGTCAAACAGAACTAAGTACCTGCATTGTAAGGTCCAAGGATGCGTTATAACAAGAAATGTCTTAGTCTGAAATTAAGGTACTGGTCAGTGTAGGTGTTGACCCACAACAAATACGAAACCGAGTCCGAGAAGTAAGAAAGACCTCGATAAAGAGATGCGAAGAGGTCATCTTATAAACCATGGATGACTGGACCTCTTAATTAGAAAGATACGGTATAGAAAAAACGGAAAAGTATGACAAGTACCTCAAGAGTTCCGGACTTATGACTTCACCAAACAGTAAGGGAAGAGGGCACTTGACGTAAATCAATCTTGAGAGGTGATACTGGGCAAACAGCCCACCGGGATGTACTGTACCGAGTATCAAATTAACTCAACCTATTCGACACTAGATACACTGGTGAAACCAATCAAAAGTCACTAACACCAAAAGTTAGACAGACGAGAGACTACCTATTCCTATTCTCCGAAGACCTTTGAAGGACTATCCTCCCTCACCGACACCCCCTTAGACCTAGAGCAAGACTACCCGTCCCTGTGCGAGTCTTTTAGAAATTAGGTTAAAAGATAAATACCCACTTAGACACAAGGGAAGGACAACAAACCGGATTCCGGTTTGATACCATCCCCATTACCGACATTACCACCGGACGAAGTCTTCTTGAATACGATCGTGACAAAAGAAGTCACGGGGACTGGGTCGTCGTCCGGTGTGAGTTCGGTACGGAGATGGTCTCTGAGGACCTGTGAGTGTTCGTTCAAACCGAGATAGACAAAACCCTTAGTGACGAGGAAAGAGAATCCAGGACAAACATGTCCTGTGTTCTAAAATGAACACAGGAGTATCTCAGACAAAGGGGTCAGGACACCTTCTCAACATTATTTTAAGGTGACCGGAGGTTTCAGTTTAAGGGACCCCCAAGAGTCAGGGAATCGGTCTAGGGGTCCAACCTATTAGACCACACCCAGGATTTTAAAAATATTGTCACGCTCTTGAAGAAACCGTATTAACAAGAGGTCAATCACCCAGTAGTCGAGTCACCGAGATACCACCCCGATTACCACTGTAGGAGATTTTCCTGAATACGGTGTGTACCACGGAGAGTCCAGACGATGTCGGTCTCGGGAACAAGGGTGTGATCCGGTGACGACTGAGTACGGAGACGTCCTCTGTGAGTTTGTGAGTTTCAGTTTAGACCGAGTCAGAGACACCCATAGACCCAGGACCACATGTGTGTTCCAAAACAAACTCAGGAGACTCGTAACGACCACCCTTACCCAAAAATAAAATTTACACAAAAAATAACCTCTTCCGTTACCGTTGGGTGAGGTCATGAGAACGGATCTTTTAGAGGACCCACCTCCTCGGACCATCCGACGTCAGGTACCTTAGCGCTTCTCAACCTGTACTGGCTCGATGAAGTGAAAGTGAAAAGTGAAAGTACGTAACCTCTTCCTTTACCGTTGGGTGAGGTCACAAGAACGGACCTCTTAGGGTCCCTGCCCCCTGGGACCACCCGACGACAGATACCCAAGTGTGTCTCAACCTGTACTGACTTCGTAGAATCGTCGTCATCGTCGTCACTAAAAATAACCCCGAAGAGAAACAGGAATCTACACCCTATAGAAGAAGAACACCCTAAGTTTTAAGACAGTTGCCAACAAGTCATCACTCAACGTTAAAGCCTTAAGAGTGTCCTCTTTTCGTCACGTGTAGGAAGATGAGACGGTAGAATTAAACTCTTTCTTATCCTAGTATTTTAAATATTTGACCTCTATTTAGTGTATACCTTCTACGTTTACTACATTCAGTCAGAACCATATACTATTGACTATTACTCCCAGTACTTCCTTTCCTATTGAACACCCCTCAGACACACCTTGATAAGTGACATTACTGTTTTTTTCCTCTCTTACAAAACTACTCTCTTCTCACTCTAAGAACACACCCTCACTTACTCTCTTCATTTTTCCTTCCGTCGATTTCGTCTCATAAGAAACTACTTCGTACTGAATCTCCTTTCTTAGTTATTGGGTGTAAATCGTTTATTAAAAGGTCATGTCAATTACAAGGTCCTCTAGAACACATTACTGATCTTTCCGTGAATGAAGTCCTACACCTTAATAAAAGGAAATTTAATCTCTTTTGTCTCATTACGATTCTAGGTTCCCCCTCCCTTCGATTTTTACGTCTTCTGGACCCTTCATTATTTCCTGATTCCGTGAATGGAATCTCCAGATTACAATACCCCTTTGTTCTTGTGTCGACCTACGTAACAGAAACTTTATGTCCTTTATAAAGAAATGTACCAACATGGTATAACTTAAAGTAAACATATTCGTAAACCTATTCGACGGGTGAATCGTATCGGACTTTCCAGAGTTAAAAAAATTTAAAATAATAGTAACTTTATGTCTAGTTCACTACACTCTCTACTCTCCGCTCGAAACCTTCTTAACATTACCGAGATTTTACGTTATAACAAAGAATAATGTGATCTACTCGGTCCAACCACTAATCTATGTAGGTTCAAACCATGACCCGTTCTTCAATATGTACACTAAATGTTTTTCCTTTCCCGTACTAATTGACTTTCTACTTCTTCTTTGTTATAAAAATTACAATTGTTCGATATAAACGGTTCTAACAAATGTGTTACCTCATACGGACAATAGTTTTTAATCATGTAACTGTATTTCATTCCTTGTGATATAAATTAAATAACAGTATACAACAATTTTAAAGAAAATAAATTGATATTTTAATGTTCAAAGAAAAATAAAAAATAAATAAATGAAATTTTTTTTAAAAAATAAAAATGAAATAAAATGTTATGACATAACAAAAACGGTATGTAACTGTACTTAGGTGGTGCCCACATGTACACAAGGGTTTGTACTTGCGGGGAGGGTGGAGGGAGGGGTATTGTAGAGAGACCCAGTAGTGGTACGTGGTCGGGGTTCGTACGACATAGGACGCAGCCTGTATCTGACCGCTAAGCTAAGAATGTACTATCATATGTACAATGTTACGGTAAGAGGGTTTAGTAGGGTGGGAGAGGGAGAGGGAGACTCAAGTTTTCAGACAATATGTGTAGACACAGAAAAAACGATAGAACGTATGTCCCAGCAGTAACGGTAGAAAGATTTAAGGTATATATACACAATCATATGACATAACCACAAAAAGAAAGACCGAATGAAGTGAGACATATTAGCCGAGGTCAAAGTAGGTAGAGTAGTTTTGTCTAAGTTTACATAAGAAAAATTACCGACTCATTATGAGGTAACACATATACATGGTGTCGAAAGAATAGGTAAGTAGACGACTACCTGTAGATCCAACAAAGGTACAGGACCGATAATATTTGTCACGACGCTATTTGTGACCCCATGTGCACAGAGAAAGTTAAGACCAAAGGAGCCACACATACGGGTCTTCACCCTAACGACCCAGCATTCCGTCAAGATAAACGTTAAAAAATTCCTTAGAGGTGTGACAAGAGGTTTCACCGACATGATCAAACGTAAGGGTGGTTGTCACATCCTCCCAAGGGAAAAGAGGTGTGGGAGAGGTCTTAAATAACGAACGTCTGAAAACCTAGTGTCTGTAAGACTGACCACACTTCACCATGGAGTAACACCAGAACTAAACGTAAAGAGATTATTACTCACTACAACTCGTAGAAAAGTACACAAACAATCGGTAGGCATANACAATCGGTAGGTATACAGAAGAAACCTCTTTACAGATAAATCAAGAAACCGGGTAAAAAACTAACCCAGCAAATAGAAAGACCTTAACTCGACCTGAGTAGTTCTTCGTTTCTCTCTTTTTAGTTTAGTTATGTTAATCTTTACTTTTACCTCTCTAGTGTTGTCTGTTATGTCTTTATATTTCCTAGTATTCTCTGATGATAGTCTTTAATATACGGTTATTTTACCTGTTACACCTTCTTTACCTGTTTAAGAATCTTTTCATGTTAAAAGGTTTTGACTTGGTCCTTCTTTATCTTTTAGAATTGTCTGGGTAGTGTTCGTGTCTTTAACTTTGACATTAGTCTTTAGAAGGTCGTTTGTTTTCGGGTCCAGGTCTGCCGAAGTGTCGACTTAAGATGGTTTTTAAAGCTCTTCTCGATTGTGGATAGGAGGAGTTTGAGAAGGTCTTTTAACGTCTCCTTCCATTTGAAGGTTTGAGTAAGATACTCCGGTGGTAGTGGGATTATGGTTTTGGACTGTTTCTACAGTGTTTTTTCCTTTTGATGTCCGGTTATAGTGACTACTTGTATCTACGTTTTTAGGAGTTGTTTTAAGATCGTTAGTCTTAGGTTGTTGTGTCATTTTTCTAGCATGTGGTACTGGTTCACCCGAAATAGGGTCCCTACGTTCCCAAGAAGTTATAGGTGTTTAGTTAGTTACATTAAGTGGTGTAATTGTTTAACTTTTTATTTTTGGTATACTAATAGAGTTATCTACGTCTCTTCCGGAAACTGTTTTAAGTTGTAGGTAAATACTATTTTTGAGAGGTCTTTCGTCCTTATCTTCCTTGTATGGAGTTGTATTATTTTCGATATATACTGTTTGGGTGTCGTTTGTAATAGGAGTTACCACTTTTTAACTTTCGTAAAGGGGATTTCAGTCCTTGTTCTGTTCCCACGGGTGAAAGTGGCGATGATAAGTTGTATCAAAACCTTCAAAACCGGTGTCGTTAGTCTCATCTTTTTCTTTATTTTCCGTAGGTTTAACCTTTTCTTCTTCATTTTGAAAGTGACAAACGTCTACCGTTCAAAGAAAAATTTTTATATCATCAACGAAATGTTATAACGTAATCAAAGACGACATGTTGTTTCACGTAGTCGATTTACATATGTGTAAGGGAGAGGGAGAATTTGTAAAGAGGGTGATGGGTGGTAGGTGGTGGGGGTTAGGGTGGGGAGACCCAGTAGTGTCTCGTTGTTGGACTCGAGGGACAAGATATGTCTCCGAAAGGTGATCCATAGATAACAGATGTGTAGACAAGAGAAACAGACACAGAGATAAAGACGGGACGTTTATACGACTAAACTTGGTAAAAAGACCTAAGGTGTGTAAACGTGTGTAAGGTGTGTAAACCAAACCCTTCCAGGGGACCTCTTCCCTTTCCGATGGGTGAGGTCATAAGACCGGACCCTTTAAGGTAACTGACATATCAGGTACACCTACGTTTGTCACTCTGTACTGACTCGCTGAAAGTGAAAGTGTGTAAACGCAATTATACGCTATAAATGGAAAGAGAAAGACTGAATGAAGTGAGACATACTATTAGAGAGTAAGGTCTCACCCAACGGTAAAGGAGGTGCACTAGAAGGACTGGTTCCCTAACTTAGACACAGAGAATTAATAGGACGTAACCGTCCACCCAAGAAATGGTGATCCCGGTGGACCCTTCGGGAAACTAAACTGTCCAAATCTAAAAAAAAAAAGAGAAACTAGGGGTTGTTATAACAACAGAATACCAAAACCTATCAGAGTCAAGTCAAGTCAAGTCAAGTCAGTGAGTCAGCACAGGCAGATAAACACTGGAGTACTTAGCGTCGTGTGGTCCGGAGGGACAGGTAGTGGTAGAGGGCCTCAAATGAGTTTGAGTGCAGGTAGTTCAATCACTAAGGTAGGTCGGTAGAGTAGGAGACAGCAGGGGAAGAGGAGGACGGGGGTTAGGAAGGGTAGTAGTCCCAGAAAAGTTTACTCAGTTGACAAGCGTGCTCCACCGGTTTCATAACCTCGAAGTCGAAGTCGTAGTCAGGAAGGTCACTCGTGGATCCTGACTAGAGGAAATCCTACCTGACCAACCTAGAGAAATGTCAGGTTCCCTGAGAGTTCTCAGAAGAGATTGTGGTGTCAAGTTTTCGTAATTAAGAGACCGCGAGTGGAAAGGAATATCAGGTTGGGTGTAAGTATGTACTGGTGACCTTTTTGGTATCGAAACTGATCTACTTTGAAACAACCGTTTCATTACAGAGACGAAAAATTATACGACAGATGCAACCAGTATTGAAAGGAAGGTTCGCAGAAAATTAAAGTAACGACGTTAGTGGTAGACGTCACTAAAACCTCGGGTTTTTATGTTTCAGACTGTGACAAATGTGACAAAGAGGTAGATAAAGGGTACTTCGCAACCTTGGTCTACGGTACTAGAACCAAAAGACTTATAAATCGAAATTCGGTTGAAAAAGTGAGAGGAGAAAGTGAAAGTAGTTCTCCGAAAAATCAAGGCGAAGTCAAAGATGGTATTCCCACCACAGTAGACGTATAAACTCCAATAACTATAAAGAGGACCGATAGAAATAAGGTCGAACACGAAGTAGGTCGGGTCGCAAGGAGTACTACAAGAGACGTATCTTCAATTTATTCGTCACTATTAGAGTGGAGTGAGATTTCTCGTTTGTCAAGTAGACAGTGTTGATGGTCGTGGATACATTCGTCGTCCTCATTCCGTACCGAGTTTCTACCGTTTCCTTCATTACGAGAACTGTATTATAGTAACTTGATCTTTCTTAAGTGACCTGAAGTCGTCAAAAGATACCTGGATATTAGGTACCTCGGATAAAATAACCGTCAATGATTTTCGAGTGGATTTACAATCTATAAAAACAAAAATTAATAATTCGTCTGGTTAAACCGTACTTTATTTAAGTCGGTACCCGAAGGGAACATCGAGTCAACCATTTCTTAGACGGACATTACGTTTTGTGGACCCAAGTTACGGACCCATTCCTTCTACGGGACCTCTTCCTTTACCGTTGGGTGAGGTCATAAGAACAGACCTTTTGGGGTACCTGTCTCCTTGGACCGTCTGATGTCAGGTACTCCAGTGTTCTTAGTCTTTGCTGAATCGTTAATTTGGTGGTGGTGGTGTAAGTCAGTATAGAAGTAAAGGACTTCTTTAATTAAAATTAAAATAAAGAATGAACTTCCTAAAATGTGTAAACGAAATCATAGAATAATATTACATGTCTTTATAACCTGTTTGTTATAAAAGAGTGTCCACGTCAATTGTAAAGATTTTAATTAATTTAGTCTATAAAATTTTTTACTTTTATGTCGAGAAAACGGAGAAGTCTGGATGAGAGATAGGAAGAGGACAGAACGTATACCCTTCCTACTAGACACACCTCAGGTTGGTGTCCAAAAACTGTAACCAAAGATCAAGCTAGTCAGTTACTTCTTGAGATCATTAGTATCCCCCTACTCCTATCACTTCAGTTCTACAAATAAACGAACTGACGAAGTACTTATCTACTGGGACCTCTTGTAGAAGTCCGGAGGAGTTGTTTTGAAAAGGAAGTGATTGATAGGGGTCGGGATCTGCAAACTTGAATCTCTAAATGCTCAAAGTGTCTATGATTGAGGACTGTTAACGAGATAAAGAACTCGAAAGGAATATGTACTAAAAATTCCGAGGTAAATATTTATTTGGGAGGACTTTAAGAGTATTCAACTCTACGGTAGACACAAGACAAACTTTGAAATAACTATTTTCACCTTTCCAGTAATGTAATTGACACCAAAGACTATAAATAAAAAACCTATATAAAAATAAAGATAAAAAGTCTGAAAAAAAAAATAAAGATGAAATAATATACGGAAGGTAACGGGTGAAAGAGAATAAAGAATGTAAAATGAAATTATCTAACTCCACCAAGAGAGGGAAAAAAAGAGTAATGTAAATAAGAAAAATGAAAAAACCTTCAATCTCTGAGAATGGGATTATAAGGGGACTATTGGTATTAATAAAATTGTACTTATAAGTTTATTTCTTTCAAATTTAAATGGTTGTAAAAATGAGTGTAACAACTATTATGTTTGTTGAATCTTATTAACATAAGACCGGCGGGAAATTTTGTAAAAAAAAAAATTAACAGTAGGTCATAAAGTAAGATATGGGAGGATACGGGGTTTTTTGGAATATAATTATAGTACAAAAGTATACTATCAAGAAATTCATGAAGACAGTTAGATCAATGGTAATAGTAATAAAAGTGAAAAGGATAATCGTATGGTCAAGAGAATGGACCTTATTAAAAAGTATCCTATGTCAAATTCTATAAAAAATCGTGGTATTCGAGTAAGAAACAAAAGACTTTCATAAATAAAAACGGAAGTAGGTATTTTGTAACAAAACGAGAAATACTTTTAGATCCAACTTTTAAATAAAAGGGAGTCGAAAGACTCTCATAAGAAAAAAATTTATATTTAAATAAATAAAATTAACTTCCAATTAATGAAATGTTATAACGTAACCAAAACGGTATGTAGTTGTACTTAGACGGTGTCCATATGTACACAAGGGGTAGGACTTGGGGGGGAGGGAGTAGGGAGGGGTATGGTAGGGAGACCCAGTAGGGTAACAAGACCGGAGATAATATCCTCCGATCTCTGACCCTCTCTAACTCTTTTACTCTATTAACTCTCGAATAGGTAGTTCAACAGTAAGTAATCATTTATTAAATGGAAAATAAAAACCATTTAAATTATAGAAGTGAAAAAAAAAAGAAAACCAGAAGATATCCAAGGATTCTACATATACCTAGAGAACAAACAAACACACACACACACACACACACACACAAAATTGATAGAACGAGCCATAAACAACTTAAAGAACCAACAGTAATAACCGATGAAGTTATTAAGACCTCCAAAGAATCAGGAATTTCGAAGAAAACCTCAGAGACATAATAGAGTAAAAGGAATAACTAATCTGCGTGTAATCTAGAAGAAGGAGATAGAAGGTATAAAGTCTTAGAGAAAAAAAGTGTCAAAGTTAAAAAATTAAGAAAAAAAGAAGAGAGACCAAGGAAATAAACCTAGGTCGAAAGTCCGAACATTTAGATAGATCGATATAGACAAGTAATTCGATAAGAGACTACAAACATATTAATAAAAATGGTAACAATCAAAATGAAGATTCCAAGAAAGACCATTATAAGTCTATTTGAGTTAGTAAAGAAAAACAAATAAACGGGAATAATTATATATATTCGAAGATAAAATAAGGAAATTCGTATAATCAGGAGACTAAAATCAATAGGATATTCGTCTCTTTGAGTAACATAGTTTAAACATAAATAATATATATTGAAAAAATAGTGACAAATAGAAAAACATAATAGTCAGTATACCTTAACGGGAGATAGATGAATCTAAGAATTCGTTTTAGGTCCTAAATTAAGAATGGAGATGAAAATTAGGAGGTGGGATTTATTTCGAATTAGTTAAGACTTAAAAATTATGATGAACTCGAACAGATTAAGAGAAGTATGCATGACTGTTAAAATGAAGAAAGAAGGGTTAAGACTACGGAAAAGGACTTGCACACAAAGAGGGTAGGGATGTGTTTGGATACATGAGTAAGAGTAATCGATTAAGTATACTCAGTCGTTTAAATATCTTGATGGAGATTAAAGTGTCTACAACCGAGACAATCCACTGAAATGACGTTTAATAGTTTCGTAATACGTGAAATAGACAGTGATATGAATGGACTCCAATCCAAAACAAAAAACTAAGGAATGAATAGAGTCACGGAAGGGATGACATAAGACACGTGGACTCTTCTCATCATCATAAGATAATGTACTTGACCTGTAAGACTTTCACTTTTACGATCAGTGAGTCAGCACAGGTTGAGAAACGTTAGGATACCTGACATCGGACGGTCCGAGGAGACAGGTACCCTAAAGGGTCTCTTCTTATGGCGTAACGTGCGTCTAAGAAATGGGTGGCTCGGTGGTCCTTTCGGGGACATAAGACACGTGGACTCTTGTCATCATTACAATGCAATGTACTCGAACCGTGAAATTTTTTCCTGTGTATTAATTTAGGTTTATTAGACTACTTCTTATGTCTTTAAAGAATCTTCGTTAGTCGGAGGTCTGTATTATGATAAAGTACCGAGTGTACACGATATATGTATTTTAATTCAGTTTTATTGTATTGACTCAAACGAAAGTTTGTGAACCCTTCCCTTTACCCTTATTTCATATACTTATTACGTCAAACTCAATCATAGGCAATGGAGGACAGTGGGGACGAACTGGAGTCGTGAAGTCTAAAAACACATCTTTGTCTGAAGAACTTAACAAAAAGAGACCACAAAACAACTTCATTTTTCACCATATTATATAAAGTCTCTGACGATGTTGTTGTTAGATGTGGAACCGTGTATTAAATTTAACCATTACATCCGTAACTACGAAGGAGAATTAAAAGAAAGAAAGAAAAAAAAAAGAAAAGCTTCGGACGGATCGGAAGTGAAAATTATTCACACGTTTCTTGTTAGTCCTCTACCGATTTGTCTGTCAACATAAAAATCTACCCTTTTTACAGTAAACGTTTTAATTCAAATTCCCATTCTTTGTACTTAAGTTCAGTGTCTTTTGACTAATTTTATGTAGGATCGGACAAGAATGGTTAGACTGATAGTACAGTGAATTGTAAGACTTACCCGATTTTAGATTCATATTCGTTTTCATCTGTCTTTTCTTTACTCAAAGAAGTACCTTTTCGATACTCATTGAAGAGTAGAAGAGAAAGAATTTGTGTTGTAATTTTAGGATGTCTTTCTGAAACCAATTTGTTCGATAAGACTTTAATTAATGTTATTGGTTTTCTTATTTTTATATATTTCTCAAATTTAAAACGTAGTAAAGATCTTGGGTTTCGTACTACAGGAAATTTAAAGTATAAGAAACTCTTTGGAGACAAAATATGTCACAACTTTATTTATCAGAGTGTAATTTTTTTTTTTTTTTTGTTTTGAAAAAAAAAAAAATTTATTTCTCCGTGTCTTTGTCTCTTTTATNTTTTTTTTTGAAAAAAAAAAAAATTTATTTCTCCGTGTCTTTGTCTCTTTTATCGTCTTTTTATTTGTATGACCCGAAGGGTACACCGTGATCACCATTCTTTGGGTGGACAGTTACGGTCGCTTCTTCCTCTGAACCCAACCTAGGAACTCAGTTCTTCTAGGGGACCTCCTCCCGTGTCGTTGGGTGAGGTCATAAGACCGAACGTCTTAGGGTGCCTTTCTTCCTGGACCATCTGATGTCAGGTGTCTCAGTGTTTCAGCCTGTGCTGACTCGTTGATTCGTATCGTTTCTATTTCTAGATCAACTGTTTTCTTGTATCACTTACTTAAAACACTCATTTTCCATTTTACACCTAAATTTTCGTTTAACATTACTGAGGGTATTATACAGGTGTACATGAATATGTAAGTTATTTAATATGAGTTGTCTTGATCATGGTCAACAAAAATTTATCTCTGTTTTTACATTCTTTTGAAATATTATATTAGAGATAAGAAAAATATATTTGTGAGTAAAGGTTAATATTCTCGTTTTCTTCTTTACTACTTCCTTTTAACTATGAAATTAAAATGGTAATACTTATTGTCAATATCTAACTTTCGATATTTTAATTTTCTGTGCCTTTAATTAACCGTTTTATCGAACTGTCCTGTTTCTCAATACATAAAATACATAAAAGATACATTTTACGGTGGTCTTTTAAAATTCTTTTTATATCATTATTTTTAATATATATAAACTTAAGTGTTTTCTTAAAATTTACCGTTTGTTTAGGTATTTATGTTTTTATAATAACTATATGGTATGTAGAAAGTCTAATGTACCAAACGTTTTACCATGTATGGGTTATCACAATTATACTTTCCCCTTTATCTCAATAGAACACGTGATGACTACCCTTATTTTTAATTGGGTCTGACAGATCTTTTTAACCATCACAAGTAGTCTTCGGAATTCTGACTCATATAAGGAAATAAATATTTAGGTGAAATATTCTCGATAGTTTTCCTTTGTTGGCACTTTCCTATAGTTCTCACCGGATATAACCATAAACAATGTTAAATGAGAAGTGGTAAGAAGATTGCAGATTACAAAGAAGAAGGGTATGTGATTTCTGGTCCTCAATTACTGTTAGTAAATAAAAGGTCGATATAAAGTTTCCTGAAAGAGAAAAACAGAGAGAGAGAAGTCACTACATAATGGTTCGGACCCGTTGTGAGTTGTGTCTGTGTCTAAACTACAAACTACTGTCGGACGAAGGACCAAGTGCCTGTCGGTTGAAGAACGACACAGGAGTGTACGGTATTCCTCGTCTCCTTCAGAGACGCCGGAGAAAGTATGCCCGTGATTAGAGTAAGTACTCCCGAGAAGGAAGTGCCGGACTAGTGGAGGGTCTACGGGGTCAAGGTTTATGTTTATGTCTCCTAATTCAAAGTAAGTTTTATACCTAAGTCTAGTCCGTATTTGTAAGTCAGATACCATAATGGAGTGATCAAGGAACACTTCTATTTCACTTTATTTTATAAAGTTCTTAAATCGCGTCTCTTACCGTTATGACTTAAAAATTACAATGTTACCTTAATCTATTTTCTCTCCTCCTTTATTTTTTAAATAGGACTCTTCAAATCGTATTGGTTTACCTAGTTATTAATTAATAGTTATATTTGTCCCGACCTCAACTTGAGGGAGTGTTCAAATTCACACCACAAAATTTCAAAAGACAGGGCGAGTAATGGAAACTAGAGACGAGAGGTATAGGAACAATTTTTTGGACAGTTAAATTCTGAACTTCTGTTCTAGTTTTATTTAAACAGACCAAGTAGGGTCACGTGGTCGGGGTTCGTACGACATAGTACGTAGCTTGGATCTGACCACTAAGCAAAGAATGTACTATAATATCTACAAAGTTACAGTAAGAGGTTTTAGTAGGGTGGGAGAGGGAGAGGGTGTCTCAGGTTTTAAGACAAGATATGTAGACACAGAGAAAACGACAGAGTACATGTCCCAATAGTAATGGTAGAAAGATTTAAGGTATATATACACAATCATACGACATAACAACAAAAAGAAAGACCGAATGAAGTGAGACATATTAGCCGAGGTCAAAGTAAAACTACATACCGTTTTGGTTATGTCATAACATTTCATTTTATTTGAATTTTTTTTTTTTTCAACAGACCAATCAACTACCCCTCTTTTTTCTGTCTTTTAAGAGGGATTACTTTCTTGTAACCTTAATTAACAGAAGGATATTTTACATAAAATTACAACTATAAGTTCTTAAAAATGTATTCCTCTATTTATATGACAACCGTTAAAGCACCCTACAAACAATCACATATGGACTCTTAAGACTATACGTATTAATTATATTAAATTGTTAAAATGAATATAAAATGACAACCATTATTTCTGATTTGATGGACTTTTAAATCAGTATTTTACCTCTGATTGTCCCCTTACAGTAAGGTAGACGTTATCAGAGAGACTGTTCATTAAACACAACTAGTGCGTTGTAAAAAGATTGTCACAAGAACGACGTCACAGACAGTTTCCGGGTAGTATGAAGAGATATTATTTGAGATAAAAGATCTCGAATACGTAACCAGTCTGTTTATTTGTCACCGTACCGTAAAAAGAACGTCTTACACCAGAACAAGACTTTCGTTAAAAGGAACATATTAAAGATAAACTTTTAGGTAAGTAAACACTGTCAGCACATTTCTCTTGTAATTAAAATCATCAAACCCCTAACAAAAGGAATCACCCGATACACTGTAACGGATACTGTCGCATCTTTCTCACTTTGACGAGCTATCGTCGGAGAGTTCTTGTCCCGATAGTCTCTCTGACTTTTTATCCGAAGTCCTGCAAACTACACCGGTGAACCTCTAGGGTACATAGTTTTTGTTTTATACGAAATCTTTATTGTACAACTCGAAGGGTCACCATTTCTTAGAGGGACGGTTATGTCCTCTACGATCTCTGTACCCAAGTTAGAGACTCAACCCTTCTAGGGGACCCCATCCCTTACAGTTGGGAGAGGTCATAAGAATGGACCTTTTAAGGTACCTGTCTCCTCGGACCATCCGATGTCGGGTACCTCAGTGTTTCTCAGTCTGTGTTAACTCACGTATGTCTGTGAGCGTATGTGGTATCATCCCCGTCGGTGGAAATATTTCACGGTTTGAGAGAGACACTTCACCCGACGAAGGAAATTGTGTCTTCCCAAAGATCAACCTTGAACCCGTAAATGTTTCTAACTTTTACCACCTATGTCGGTCCTAAAAGTCAAAAGAATTAGGATATTTCCGAGAGGAAGGTATATGTTAACGTGTCTCTACATAAAGACGTTTTAACGTAAAAGGTCCTTAGTCCCTCTAGTACAACAGATTTCTTTAATAGAACTTGATGGACAAAGGTTTCCACTGACACTTTTATGTTTAAGAATCCCAGGTTTGACCAGAGAGACATTTCTTACTTCTGATAAAAAAGTTTACCTTTAAAACACAATGAATGTTACCCCATTAAACCTTCGCTCCTATCATGTTAATAATTTTATATACACAAAAAGATTTTTATGTAATACTTACTTACGGTAAAAATGTTGAATCATACGTTAGAGTCTTTTCCTAAATTAGAAAGAACTAGAATAAAAGGAAACATGTTTCATATATAGGTCACTTAAAAGGTCACTAATCAAAGTTCTTCGACCAAAAGTATGTTATAAGGTTTCATAAAATAAGAGTTTTGACATACTAGTCTTTTTATAAATTAAGGAACTTTTTACTATATAAGGTATTTTATGTGAACTCTTGAGAGGAACCATAACCATTACTTCCTCGCCAACATCCGTCCCGACTCCAGTGTTTATATTAAAAATAATCGTCCGAATTTAATAAGGTGATATAAATTTCGTTCTTTACACTACAAAATTAAAAAAAGGACGTTATTTAACTTAACTTCGGTATTTATGGTTTCAAAGGTACCCTAAAAATTTTCGAAAGAGAAGGAAAATACAAGAAACAGGTTTAGATTCCTAATTCACTAGTATCCTTCGAGGGACTATGTGATAGGAACCATATTTCTCGATGACAATACTTAGAAAGGGTTAAGGTCTGACGAATAACACCTGTTGTCTTCTTATAAAGAAAGGGTCCTACATATACGGTAAGAGGAACCTTCGACACTTATACAAGACAATGTCAAATTACCCCTTAATGTAAATTTTCATCACAATTTT
The DNA here is from genome assembly GCA_006410555.1 of Capra ibex. Classification (NCBI taxonomy): domain Eukaryota; kingdom Metazoa; phylum Chordata; class Mammalia; order Artiodactyla; family Bovidae; genus Capra; species Capra ibex. The sequence goes on along the minus strand of SJYO01041852.1, from coordinate 41,385,836 downwards.
ATTGACTAAGTTTTACTAAATACACCTACTTGAGTTACATTAGGATTTCCAAGAAATTTACATCTTATCCCTTCGTCTTTTTAATCTCAGTCTTGGACTTACTCTCTCTGTCTCCCTCTCTCTCTCTCGTTGGGAAGTATATCCTTTCGGTACCAAGAGTTTGAAGAGAGACACTTCTGTGCATCGTAACGGTGTCCACAGTGTCCTGTAGTAAACGTCTTTACTCCTTATGTTTATCTACCTGACGAAGGAGTCTTCCTTCCTTTTTCCCTTTTATTTGGATCAAATAAAATGTCGTTTTTATTCAGTCTTACAAGTAAAAATAAAAATAGAAAAAAAGAAAAATTAAAATAAATAAAAAAAAATAAAAAATTTAAAATTTTAGAAATTAAGAATGTACGCAAGGGTTTGTACTTGGGGGGAGGGAGGAGGGAGGGGTATTGTAGAGAGACCCAGTAGTGGCACGTGGTCGGGGTTCGTACGACATAGGACGTAGTCTGTATCTGACCGCTAAGTTAAGAATGTACTATCATATGTACAATCTTACCGTAAGAGGGTTTAGTAGGGTGGGAGAGGGAGGGAGAACTCAGGTTTTCAGGTAATATGTGTAGACACAGAGAAAGGGACAGAACGTATGTCCCAGCAGTAATGGTAGAAAGATTTAAGGTATATATACACAATCATATGACATAACCACAAAAAGAAAGACCGAATGAAGTGAGACATATTAGCCGAGGTCAAAGTAGGTAGAGTAGTCTTGACTAAGTTTACTTAAGAAAAATTGCCGACTCATTATGAGGTAACACATATACATGGTGTCGAAAGAATAGGTAAGTAGACGACTACCTGTAGATCCAACAAAGGTACAGGATCGATAATATTTGTCACGACGCTACTTGTAACCCCATGTACACAGAGAAAGTTAAGACCAAAGGAGCCACACATACGGGTCTTCACCCTAACGACCCAGTATTCCATCAAGATAAACGTTAAAAAATTCCTTAGAGGTGTGACAAGAGGTATCACCGACATGATCAAACGTAAGGGTGGTTGTCACATCCTCCCAAGGGCAAGTAAAAATCGATGTACAAAACTCTTCAGAGGATACAATCTAAAGTTAATACTTACTTCTTGTTTTTTTCGTTGTCTGGACATTAAAGTTTAATTTCCTCACACACACACTAACGCACACAATCAGTACAGACTAAGACACTGAGGTACTTGACATCGTGTGGTTCGTGGAGACGGGTAACTTAACAGGTCCGTTCTTATGACCTCACCCAATGACAAGGGAAGAGGTTCCCTAGAAGGACTGGGTCCCTACCTTGGACCCAGAGGATTTAATGTCCGTCTTAGAAATGGCAGACTCAGTGGTCCGAAGGGACCACTGAATCCGTGTAAACTAAATACGTATTAACCTGAATACGTGTTAATGACTGTCTGGTCAGGGATCAAATATAAAATCTGGAAATAGAATTAGATTTGATAAGTATATGATATATTTTAAGTCTGTTGGAGTGATATAAATGATAATATTTAAAGGAAGGGAAAAGAAAATAGTCACGAAAGTATCTCAAATAAAGAAAATAGATCTGAAAGGAAGAAAAATTAGGTTAGTTAGTTTCCCTACTGAATGTGTGTGACGGAGAAAACTTCGGAAGATCTTCTGACCTTTTCCAGTCAAAAGTAAGGATAAGGTTTCTTTTCTTTACGTTTTCTTACGAGTTTGATGACGTGTTAACGTGAGTAGAGTGTACGATCATTTCATTACGAGTTTTAAGAGGTTTAGTCCGAAGTCGTTATGCACTTGACACTTGAGGGACTACAAGTTCGACCTAAATCTTTTCCGTCTCCTTGGTCTCTAGTTTAACGGTTGTAGGCGACCTAGTACCTTTTTCGTTCTCTCAAGGTCTTTTTGTAGATAAAGACGAAATAACTGATACGGTTTCGGAAACTGACACACCTAGTGTTAGTTGACACCTTTTAAGACTCTCTCTACCCTTATGGTCTGGTGGATTGGACGGAGAACTCTTTAGACATACGTCCAGTCCTTCGTTGTCAATCTTGACCTGTACCTTGTTGTCTGACTAAGGTTTATCCTTTTCCACATACAGTTCCGACATATAACAGTGGGACGAATAAATTAAATATACGTCTCATGTAGTACTCTTTGCGACCTGACCTTCTTTGTGTTCGATCTTAGTTCTAACGACCCTCTTTATAGTTATTGGAGTCTATACGTCTCCTGTGGTGGGAATATGGTCTTTCACTTCTCCTCGATTTCTCGGAGAACTAGTTTCACTTTCACCTCTCGCTTTTTCAACCGAATTTCGAGTTGTAAGTCTTTTGCTTCTAGTACCGTAGACCAGGGTAGTGAAGTACCCTTTATCTACCCCTTTGTCACCTTTCTTTGTCACAGTCTGAAGTAAAAAACCCCGAGGTTTTAGTGACGTCTACCACTGACGTCGATACTTTAATTTTCTGCGAATGAGGAAAATTTTTTTCAATACAGGTTGGATCTATCATATAAGTTTTCGTCTCTATAATGAAACGGTTGTTTCCAGGTAGATCAGTTGCGATACCAAAAAGGTCACCAGTACATACCTACACTCTCAACCTGACACTTCTTCCGACTCACGACTTCTTATCTACGAAAACTTGACACCACAACCTCTTCTGAGAACTCTCAGGGAACCTGACGTTCCTCTAGGTTGGTCAGGTAAGACTTCTAGTTGGGACCCTAACGAAACCTTCCTTACTACGATTTCGACTTCGAGGTCATGAAACCGGTGGAGTACTCTTCCCAACTGAGTAACCTTTTCTGAGACTACGACCCTCCCTAACCCCCGTCCTCCTCTTCCCCTACTGTCTCCTACTTACCGACCTACCGTAGTGCCTGAGCTACCTGCACTCAGACCCATTTGAGGGCCTCTACCACTACCTGTCCCTCCGGACCGCACGACACTAAGTACCCCAACGTTTCTCAGCCTGCGCTGACTCGTTGACTTGACTGACTGACTCTTCGGTTTATCAAACTGTATGAAAATAGGAGGATAAAGTAGGACTGAAGGGTATTGTGAAAACCTCGAAAATGAATTGAGATAAGATATAATACATTAATTAGTAAAATACATTAATACAAAGATAATTAAATAGAGAAAGTAAAATGACGTTATAAAGAGGTTCTTCTCTTCAAACCTAATAAAAAGTATTTAATTCTAAATGAAGTGTAACCTAATAACCGCGTTCATCTAACTTGCTACACTCCTTTTAAGATCAGTACGTTGACACCAGTTCCCTCGTTCTAAAGATTGATGGAGGATAGACTTGTACATGTGACTTCTGTACTTAGTATTAAGGTCGACTGAAGTCGGGAACTCTCCCTCTAACCGTATTAATTGTCTGCCGGAATCAGTACCTTACCAGTTACCCAAAAATCTCCAATAGACTTACTAACATATGGTGGTCGTAGACCCGGTTTGTCATCGTCCCTCTTGTTCAGATTGTTTCTTTTTTTTTTTTTTTTTTGAGTCTTTACTTCGATATCGGGTAAATAGTCTTGACTCTTAATTTTATTAATAATATAATCATTGATCTCATTAAGTTATGACTAATGTCTCGAGACATTTTAAGAGAGAAACCAAGGTATTTAACTCCGTTCCGATCTAAGGGTTCTATGTGAAGAATACCTTCTTAACTTTTCGCCAAAAAAGTACAAGTACTTTTGTAAGGAAAGGTACATAGGGAACCGTTAATTTTTATTATAAAGATAGTTTAATTATTAATTATTTGAATCTTATTTCTACCGAGGTGGTAGTCCTGATGATCATCCCTTTTTCTTACAAGTGGTTTCTTTGTTCACTTTTCTGTGTATGACAATTGTTACTATATATAAAACTAGAAAAGTCTAACGTAATAGAATGTACCTTCTCTAAAAGAAGGAGATAGGGAGGAAGGAAAAGAAAGAAAGAAAGAAGGAACGAAGAAATAAGAAAGAAAAGGAAAGAAAGGAAGAACGTTCAAACAGTGAATTGTTAGTTTTTATGTATTTTATAAATTCACGTTTAATACACATTAGTTAAAATCTTTATATCGTAACTACCATTCTCGTCAGATTTTTTAATTTTCATTAACTCAAAGTAACGTGTAAAAAACTTGTACAATGTCTATAGACACACCTGTGACACCTGGTAGACACACCTTTAAAGAACATCTTTAAAAGTTGTCAAGAATGAAGAAAGTCATACATTACATTTCACTGTCCTGTTCAAAGAGTGGTTATTCCAGTAAGTGTAACTTCTATAGTACTTTTTTTTCTTTCCTTTTCTTTTTGAGTTAAAACAAATTGTCCCGTTACACTTTGTTACTGTTGTCTTTTGATTTGTCACCCGGTCGACTATTACTCTACTTCTCCCCACAAACTCTCACGATCTTTGTTTTCACTGTGAATCTCTCGTACATCTTCGGGTTGAAGTTTCATAATTGAAAAACTTTCCTTACTTGGGCTATACGGTAGGGTAATATTCCGAAGGTTTTTACTCCTTTGACAAATAGTTGTTTCAGTATAACGTCAGGTGTTCCACTTCTTCACTCCTTAACTTCGACGGTTGACACTGTTCTCTATTGTATAGATTGAAAATTAGTGTCAAGATATGTACCTATAAATGTCACGGTCATTTCACTAAATGAGTCACAGAACATATCTTTCTAAAAAAAAAAAAATTAAGTGGTACTGTGCCTTAGAGAAAGTCAACTTTGTTTAACTATAAAATCCGAATTAATAATAATAGTAGAGATAACCGGTAATGTGTTCTTATAGTGTCGGTAGTTCTTGTGGACTTCGTAGATTTCAGTGATTTTAGTTCTTTTATAAAACAATACTCGTATTATATCTTTATATTCTGATTTTTTAATTGAGGTAATTGTTAAGTATCGTTCGTACTTTAAATTCTACTGACCTTTGATTGGAAAAATTACGGTGTTTGTTGTTTAGGGATTATATCGACATTTGTATAAAGAATTTTAATGGAATATGTCAGAAAGAATAGATGGTGAAGTGAAAAAGAACCTAAATTAGTCTCTTTTTATAATTGTCGATTGTAATGACTTATGAAACGTACATAATCGATACATGAGTAAATTGGAGGTATTTTTAGTATCTTCCATTCTTACTAATAAGAGGGTAAAATGACAGTTCGTAATGTATTAAAAGTTCCCGGTTTGTATGTACATCGATGGATGTTTGGGTCCTTAAGACTAAGGTCGTAACTGTTTATGGAGGTTATGTAAGGAGATCTGAGAGACAACCTACTCTACCTTTTGAAGAATCTTTTGTCGTTGATGTATTTGTGTCACCAAATAAAAAGTCTGTGTAATAGATGGCAATTTTTGTACACCATTATCGATCCGGTTGTAGGAAATTACACTACGAAATACCATTCTATACTTTTTCTTTAACTGAACTTTATTTTTTAGATTAAAATTTTATACGTAATCGTCAACTAATAATTTTTGTAAACCACTATAGAGTAAAAAATGGTATCTTTTCCTCCTTGTCTAGAAAAGGTTCCTTTTCTTTTACTTATATTTATCAACAGTCTTTGGGTCAATAAAGAGACACTACTAGATTAAATAAGAAGAGAAACGTATATACAAAAGAACTGAAGTGTTTGGTGTGTCATAAGTCTTCTACTGTGTAGTCTCGGGGTTTAAATGTAACTTCAGTAAATCAGAGTTTGATCTTATTAGACATAAGTTAAGAGTTAGTATTGTCGTTTTTAAGAGAACATAAGACAGACTAAAATGAGAATAGGTTCATTGACACCGGTTTCTTAACTCAGTACCCATTATGTGTTTGTTAACACCAAATAAAGGAATTTGACCTTTTATCCGGTGAACGACAGATATTATTTTCCCTTCATAAAGAACTATTACTACCTGTACTCAGTGGTAGAAGTCATCTTCTCATTTTCCGTAGTTATGATAAAAAAGGTCTACGAGAAAAGGTAGAATCCATCCATAAAGGAACATCTTAGTTCATAACCAATATTAAAGTCTAGTCGGGTATTTTAAAGAAACAGACATAGAATGTATACGTTTTTATCACTATATTGAAATCTTTTCTTCTTCTTTAAATCGGAATTGTTTCCCGAAGAGACCATCGAGTCGACCATTTCTTAGACAGATGTTACGTCCCCCGGACCCAAGTTAGGGACCCAACCCTTCTAGGGGACCTCTTCCCTTGTCGATAGTTGAGGTCATAAGACTGGACCTCTTAAAAGTACCTGACACACCAGGCACCCTAACGTTTCTCAACTTGTACTGAAAGTGAAAGTGTACACCAGAATATCTAACTACAGGGATTTAGGTTAGTGAAACATATAAAAAAAGAAGGGGATAAAGGATGGGAACTTACACGAAACAAGAGAAATAAAATTATCAGATACTAGAACCAAATTCCTTCTATCATAATTGAGAGAGAATTCTTCGACTTTTAATAAAAGTGAGTAAATAAGTCTCGACATTTGCCGTACTTGGTGGACACAGAGTCATCGTAATCCTCCCGCTCCCTTTGTCCTTATCGAAACTTTCTTTCCTACGTCTTGTGTCCCACGACGTAAATGTATGAAGTAAGTCAGATATAAATAAAATACAAAATTGGAGAGATAAAGACACCAAACCTTCGTGTGTATGTAAACTCCGTAGAACCATAGTTAGACGGACAATCAGGTTTTTACACTTTTGTGAAACGGACCTACGGATCGTTAGTTTATATCTTTTCTCTTGATAAAGTCCTCACTTAACTTACACTAGAAACTCCCCTTTGAGTATCTATAACTTCCTAGAACTGTAATTATAAAGAGAGAAAGACAGTTGTCGGAGCAAGGGGTGTAAGAACAGGAGTAAGAGTGGGTTAAGTCGTGTTCTTTATCCAACACGTGAAACCTCTTTTCTCGTGTGACTCTCATTCTTTTCCACAATCAAGTCGACTGTTACATTTATTCTACCACCTTAACGTCTTTATTTAATTAAAGGAACCTTCTACGTATACCTCATACCATAGGTTTGAGAATTTACGAGATAGTACTTCTTTCTATCTTAACTTGTAAGAGGGATCCAGTTCGTAACACCGACTCCACGTCGAAAACCAAGTCAATGAACACGTAGTCTTACTTGGTTCGGTAGACACTTGATTTTACTTTTGTCTTGACATTTACACTTCACTACGAGTGGACTATGTGATTATTGGTGAATATAGTCTCTGTTTTGATCAAGGGACTCCTCTCTTTGTAATGTAATCAGCAACTTATATTTAAGACTTTTTTCATTATACGTGAAATAACGTTTCCCGAGAACATTAGAACTCTCCGACGACGGATGAGATTAAAAGTAGAAGGTAAGGAGTGCAATCCTTAAATTAACTTTTTGTAGTTCTCTACTTTTTTTCAGTCAATCTATTTGTGTTAACATACCGTTTATTTAATACTTTTATTTTAGTTAGTATTGGTTCTACGTTTCAGTATACGTTCTTAATTTCAGTGTATTGTCTATATTAAATGGTACCAATCTTTTGTAGAATTAATTTGTATAACACCGTCTTTCAATCTTTAAACAAACAAACTAAAAAAAAAACATTATTTTCACACAGATCCACATGTTTGTATTATACATTATGGAAAAAATTAAACTATCCTTCTTCCCTCATTATATGTCAAGACTGATATTAAAAAGTAAATTTAGTATTAACGACTTCAAGAAGTAGAATTAAATCAACAAGTTCAGTTGATTGTACGTTAACTAAGAGACCCTCCTTACCGTGGTCCATTATTAACAGACCCAGGTCACTATTTATCTCTATCTCTAACATATATTTACATAATCTTACATAATTTTACATAATCTTAGAGATTGGAGGTTCGGGAATTTTTATTGACTAATACGTACATTCACACGGACACCCCACTGGGTATCAATCTGTTCTCCTCCATAATTCTTATTGTCTATTTATCGATTTTATCTACCATACTAAAAAAAATTTAGGTTTCTTTTAGTAGTTAATTTGTCTTAAAATTTGACCTTTGACATGTCTTGTTGAAACCAAGGTGTAAGTGGGTGAAGTTGAGTGGAAAAGTCGAACAAAATAATGGATGTATGTTAATATTAAATAAAGTCGAAATGTAGAAGACTTACTCTTTACGTAACCCTTGAGTTTCCGTCTCTCCAATATAAGACATTACCCTTTAAATCTTTTATATAGTATTACTGCGTCATAAATTTTTCATGAAACTTCATTCCAATAAACTCACACGCAAATTTTGTTGAATTTTTGTTTGGAACTTTTGTACAGATTAAACGTTCATATTGAAATTTCTTATGGTCTTTATTTCGTGTTTTAGAAGGTTCTTTATATTGTCTTAAGTTGTAACTTATATATGATCTTGACCTTACGTACCACCTACTAAATTACTTCAAATAATATTTGGAACTTTATTAGTGACTTTATAATTCTGTGTCGACGAATAGATTTTATGTTTTTGTAAAAATTTCCGGTATTTTTAACTAGGTATCTTTCGTCTTTTTTTATTCTATTTCTCCTGTCTACCCTGATTTTCTTTGTTTATCGTTATATTATACAAAATTTGGGTGGAGATAACAATTAACCCCCAAGGGGATCATCGAGTCAACCATTTCTTAGACCACCATAACAATACAATTTATATTTGTATTGTTAGTTTAATTTTAATCTCTAATATTTTTAACGTAATTTTATGTGTTTATGTATGACAGATGTTTTGGTATAAAAGTAAAATTTCAATAACCTTCCGACTTTCAATTTTTACATTCTTACATATGGTAGTTTCTTTAGTAATCTTCGTCTAACGCCCTAAAGGGATCACCAGAACTCTACTTCTGAAACGGAATGTCACGTTCCCTATACCCAAGTTGGGGACCAGTTCCTCGATTCTACGGTGTACTGAACACCGGGGTTTTGCTTTTGTACTTTGTCTTCGTCATCACATTCTTTAAGTTATTTCAGAATTTTTATTGTTAGGTGTAATTCTTTAGTAATTTTTTCATCGTCTGATCTTACCAATTTAATTATTATTCACCTGAAGTTTTATACTTTATACCTATCGATTGTTAATACCTATAAAGAATTACTATCACAGAATTAATAAGTACTTTTATCTTTTTAAGATTTACTTTGTGTACTATTGTTGAAACTTTTACATTTATTCTATAACTATTTTGACTTTCTTTTTTATATCTTTAGGTGTTGCTAATAGTATCTAAAGTTTTGAGGAAGGGGTTATTAGTTATCTTGTCCATCAGTCATTCTATCAATGTTTTCTCACCTAATTGTGGTAATTAGATGGTATTATACTAGGTTGTATGGTATATTGGTAACTTATGTGTAAAAAAAAAATTACCGTACCTTGTAAATGGTTCCATCTAGAATTAGATCCGGTATATGGTTCGGAGAATAAAATTTTATAACTCAAAAGTAGTATACAAGAGTTTATTGTTACCTTAATTCGTTCTTAAATTATTGTCTTTTTTTTTTAGACCTTTTACAGGTTTATCAACTTTTACTTTATTGTGTAAACATTTGATTTCTAGTTTCTTGTTTAGTGTTCTTTTTAATCTCTAATAAACACTGACTTACTTTTAGGTTGTATGTTTTAAAACACTGTACACGATTTCTTCACAAATTTTGAAATATACGTTAGGATATTAATGGATCGCCCGTTAACTTTGTAGTTATTTATTCGTGTGACGTTCATTGGACGCATTATAAGTGGGTAAGGACAGGTAAAATGAAGTGATTAGGGATTTTACATCTACAAGTGTGAACGGTAGAGAACAAACTTGTGAAGGTTTAAAGGAACTAAGTACCCGGATTGTCAGGTCCAAGGATACGTTAAAACAAGAAATGTCGTAACCTCAAATAGAGGTAGTTATCAGTGTATGTGTTGACCCACGACAAAAACGAAACTGTGACAGAGAAGTAAGAAAGAACTCAATCAAAAGGTAACTGAAGGTCATATATAACCTGTGGACGGTTGAACCCCTCAAGTAGAAAGTCACAGGATAGGAAAAACGGAATGTTCTTTACTTCATCAGTAGTATCAGTTGTCTCAGACTTATCGTCATGTACCTACGTTAGAGTTTTTACTGTCTTACCAGAGACAAGTAAAGGTTCTCTTTGGTACGTTATAGTATCATTAGGTTCAAAGACGAGGATGGTCATTACGACTTCTTTGACTTCTACTAACCAAGATACTTCTGGTTGTTTCTGAAGATCTTGATTGTGGGGTTTTATATAGGAAAAGTAATAAGGTCAGATCCCCTGACCTTACGTTTTCATCCTTCAGTTCTCTATGGACCTCCTTGTCCGTTTAACCGGGAAACTCATGTCTTACTTCGTCTCGTTTCTGATTGTCTTAAGACGGTTCTCTTACGTGACCAGTTTCGTTTGCACGAGAAGATTGTTGTGTTCTCTTCTGAGATGTATACCTGTAGTGGTCTACCAGTTATGTCTTTAGTTTAACTAATATATGAAAGGTCGGTTTCTACCTCTTCGAGATATGTCAGTCGTTTTTGTTCTGGCCCTCGACTGACACCGAGTCTAGTACTTGAGGAATAACGGTTTAAGTCTGAATTAAACTTCTTTCATCCTATTTGGTGTTCTAGTAAGTCCATACTGGATTTAGTTTAGGGAATGCGGATATATCACCTTTACTGTTTGTCTAAATTCCCTGATCTAGACTATCTGTCTCAAGGACTTCTTGATACCTGTCTCCAAGTACTGTAACATGTCCTTAGTCACTAGTTCTGTTAGGGGTTGTTTTTCTTTACGTTTTTCCGTTTGTCCAACAGACTCCTCCGGAATATTTGTCGATACGTTTTTGTCTTCCTTTTCCGTTTCCTCTTTTTCTTTCTATGTGGGTAAACTTACGTTTTAAGGTTTCTTATGGTTCCTCTCTATTCTTTCGGAAGGAGTCATTAGTCACGTTTGTTTATGTTCTTTTGTTATCTTACCCTTTCTGATCTCTAGAGCAGTTCTTTTAATCTCTATGGTTCCCTTGTAAAGTACATTTCTACCCGTGTTATTCCTTGTCTTTACCATACTTGGATTGTTTTTGTCATCTATAATTCTTCTTCACCGTTCTTATGTGTCTTCTTGATATGTCTTTGTTAAAAGTACTGGGTCTATTATTGCTACCACACTAGTGAGTGGATGTCTGTCTATAGGACCTTACACTTTAGTTCACCCGGAATCCTTCGTAGTGATGTTTATGTCGAGTACCTCCACTACCTTAAGGTCAACTCGATAAAGTTTAAGATATTCTACTTATTCGTTCTCTCAAGGTCTTTTTGTAGATGAAAACGAAATAACTGATACGGTTTCGGAAACTGACACACCGAGTGTTTTTTGATACCTTTTAAAACTTTCTCTAGCCTTATGTTCTGGTGGACTGGACAGAGAACTCTTTAGACATAAGTCCAGTCCTTCGTTGTCATTCTTCACTTGTACCTTGTTGACCAAGGTTTAGTCCTGTCCTCATACAGTTCCGACATATAATAATGGGACGAATAAATTGAATATACGTCTCATGTCGTACTTTTTACGACCTGACCTACTTCGTGTTCGACCTTAGTTCTAATGACCCTCTTTATATTTATTGGAGTCTATACGCCTCCTGTAGTGGGAACACCTCATTTCGTATTTTCTTGATTTCTCGGTGAACCGATTACACTTTCTCCTCTCACTTTTTCAACTGAATTTCGAGTTGTAAGTCTTTTGCTTCTAGTACCGTAGATCAGGGTAGTGAAGTACCGTTTATCTATCCCTTTGTCACTGTCTGAAATAAAAGAACCCGAGGTTTTAGTCACGTCTACCACTGACGTCGGAAATTTAATTTTCTGTGAACGAGGAACCTTCTTTTCATTACTGGTTGGCTCTATCGTATAATTTTTCGTGTCTGTAATGAAACGGTTGTTTCCAGACAGATCAGTTTCGATACCCAAAAGGTCATCAGTACATACCTAAACTTTCAACACGATATTTCTTTCGACTCGGGGTTTCTTAGCTACGAAAACTTGACATCACAACTTCTTCTGTGAACTCTCAGGGAACCTGACGTCCGTCTAGGTTGGTCAGGTAGGATTTCCTTTAATCAGGACTTATAAGTAACCTTCCTGACTACGACTTCTGCTTTGACGTTATGAAACAGGTGGACTACACTTCTAGACTGAGTAACCTTTTCTGGGACTACGACCCTTTCTAACTTCCACCCTCTTCCTCTACTGTCTCCTACTCTACCAACCTACCGTAGTGGCTGAGTTACCTGTACTCAAACTCATTTGAGACCCTCAACCACTACCTGTCTCTCCGGACGGCACAAAGTCAGGTATCACAGTGTTTCTCAGTCTGTACTGACCTACTGACTTGACTGACTGACTGATTAAAAGTTCTAGGTGAGAGAATTGATGAAAATTTATACGTTATACAAACCCAAGACACGACTACCTCAGGGAAATGAAATAGTCCATATGAAATAGGGAAATATCATAGAGTCTAAACTCCTTTACAGACGACCACCTTCAATTTTTAAAACTCGTTTCGATTGGATAAACTATTTCCTACTAAATGACTTACTATATACTCTAAAATAGTTATAGTAAATCTTTCTTAATAAGAGTCTCCACCACGATCACTATTTCTTGGGAGGACGGTTGAAGGGACCACCGAGTCTCCAATTCCGCAGACGGAGGTTACTCCCTCTGGGCCCAAGTTAGGGACCCACCCCTTCTAGGGTACCTCTTCCTTTACCGTTAGGTGAGTTCATAAGAACGGACCTCTTAGGGTACCTACCTCTTCGGATCATCCAATGTCAGGTGCCCCAGCGTTTCTCAGCCTGTTCTGACTCGTTGAAGTGGTGGAAGTGGTGGACGGTTACGTCCTCTATATTCTCTACATCCAAACTATGGACCCAACCCTTCTAGGGGAACTCTTCCTTTACCGTCTGGGTTATAGGAGCGACCTTTGGGGTACCTGTCCCTCGGACCGTCCGATGGTATGTACCCCATGGTTCCTCAGTCCATACTGAATCCCTGACTCGTGTGTGTACGTGTGTATGTATGTACGTGTGTCTGTGAGTATGTGAATCGTGAATGTTGTGTGTCTCTTTCTTTGGATCCCTCTCTTTATTTTGTCGTTCTAATCTCCAGTGAAGTCAGTACAGGTTGAGACACTAGGATACCTGACATTAGTCGGTCCGAGGAGACAGATACCCTAAGAGGTCCGTTCTTATGACTTCATCAAACGGTATAGGAAGAGGTCGTCTTTTGACCTCCATTATCAGTGATAGGACACGAGTTACGACCTAATCCCTAGATGGAAACACAGAAAAATTTAAGAGTGTCGTTAGAATAACTTCATCTCCCATAATTGCTCATCTACTATACTATCTTTCAAAAATAAAACTCCTTAGGTAGGTCCTTAAATCTACTACTCGTCTTTTTTTATTTACTAACAGGTACCGTGTCAACCCATCTATTGTCATTTGGTTTTCTTTGAGATTAGAAAAGGGTGACTTAGAGTCATTTTCATATTAGAATTGACCTTTACCTTTGTGTAAACATTAATTTAATATATCCATAACTTAAGTCAACTTTACAAAATAAAGATTCATTTGGGTCTTGATTAATAATCAAACAATAAGACGTCTTCCTCCTCTGTACATCCTTCTACCCATAACCATAAAATTGTGTTTGAAAATTTGTTTGTTTGTTTTTTACATAACTCTTCGTCCTTCCATGATTTATATAATAGTCTAAGTACAAAGTCCCGACCACTATCAGTTTTGACACTACACTGATTTTAATTAAAATGAGAAAGATTTGGAACAGAGACATTTGTAAAATGTCTAAAAAAAAAAAATACCCGGGAAAGGAGTCCATAGAAAAATTTTAAGGGAAAACTTCATGAAAAGTCATTAATTTTATTATTAAGTGTGAGGTAATATAAAAATAGTTTATGAGACAGAAAGTTAAATTCTAAATATAATTCAACCCATTCCTCTCTAAAATGGAGGTAATTGCTTTATATGTCAATGTTGTTTGTTCAACCAATCCAAACTGACATTACTGGGATTTTAGACGTAAAACTACAGTTAATACAGTAAGAGTACTACAGATCGGTATTAATTGAGTATATAAAAGTCAAATTTTAGAGACGAATTGAGTAACAAGAAGTCAAGAATGACTTAAAGAGACGTAAGGAGAAGATAGAAAGAGTTTTAAGAAAATCTCCACACTTAGATTCTACAAGGGAAATGGTCACATGGAGAAATGGTTAAAACTTGGTCAAGTAACACGGTAGAGATCAAGATTAACAACGAAGAACTGGTCGTATGCCCAAAGAGTCCTCTGTCCATTCTATAAGACCATAAGGGTAGAGAAATTCTTAAAAGGTATCAAACAACAATAGGTATTTCAGTTTCTGAAATCACATCAGTTACTTCGTCTTCACCCACTCTGACCCACAATAGAGAGATCATTCGTCAGTTCCCAACACAAATCTCTACCGACACGAGAGTACTACTGAAATACGTTAGACAGACAACTACCCACCCCGATACCAGGGTGGAATAACCAACAAAAACCGGACTCTACAGGGTCGTGACTTCCTACATCCGAAAACCCATCCCGATCCAGAGGTACGATTTTAACACTGGAGTCCCTCTCGAGTATGAGTATTTATAAGGGACCCCGAAGACGGTGGCCATAGAAACAGGAATCACTCGGTGTCTTTTGGGGACATAAGGGTCCTCTGGGATGTTATGTATGTCCATCCAGACCGGGTCCGATGATACTTCAGTGACGAAACCGGACCCAGACTTGAACATACGTAGAAGGTTCTCATCTCATAGACAAGGGGGGTCAAGACACCTTGAGGACGTGAATTCGGGATTACCGGAAGTTTCAGTTTACGAGACCTCCAGGAGGAAGACTACGGTCTGAGGGTCCGACTCCTCTGACTTCACCACGAGTCTTTTACGTTAGGATACCTTCTTGGAGACACTATTTTAATAAAAGGTCAAACACTCAACGAATGAAATTTCCATACTCTAAACTACTATGACACTTTAATAATCTTGGTACACTGTGCGTAGAACCCGTGTTTCGTATGTAGGGCTGGAACACGATATAATAACGATGAAGTATGAGGGAATAAAAATTTTTGTTAACTCGAACCTGTTGCAAGTTCCCGTAAACGAACTTCGAGATTACAATAAATGTAATCTTTACAGAAGTATCTTAGTTTAGTAAAGATTAAGTTAAAGTACAAGATGAAAATTTGATAATAATGTCAATTTTGTAGTTTATCCTCTTCCACATGCAGTTCCGACATATAACAATGGGACGAATAAATTGACTATAAGTCTCATGTAGTACTCTTTACGACCCGACCTCCTTTTTTCGACCTTAGTTCTAACGTCCCTCTTTATAGTCATTGGAGTCTATACGTCTACTGTGGTGGGAATACCGTCTTTCACTTCTCCTTGATTTCTCGACGAACTACTTCCACTTTCTCCTCTCACTTTTTCAACCGAATTCAGATTTGTAAGTCTTTTGATTCTAGTACCGGAGACCAGGGTAGTGAAGTACCCTTTATCTACCCCTTTGTCGCCTTTGTCACCGACTGAAATAAAAAACCCAAGGTTTTAGTGCCGTCTAACACTAACATCGGTACTTTGATTTTCTGCGAATGAGGAACCTTCCTTTCAATACTGGTTGGATCTGTCGTAATATTTTTAGTCTCTGTAATGAAACGGTCGTTTACAGACAAATCAGTTCCGATACCAAAAAGGTCACCAGTACATACCTACACTCTCAACCTCATATTTTTTCTCGACTCGCGTCTTCTACGAAAACTTGACACCACAACCTCTTCTGAGAACTCTCAGGGAACCTGTCGTTCCTCTAGGTTGATCAGGTAGGCTTTCCTCTAGTCAGGACCCACAAGTAACCTTCCTGACTACAACTTTGAGGTTATGAAACCGGTGGACTACACTTCTTGACTGAGTAGCCTCAGTAACTACGACCCTTTCTAACTCCCGTCCTCCTCCTCCCCTACTGTCTCCTACTCTACCAACCTACCGTAGTGACTGAGTTACCTGTACCCAAACCCACCTGAGACCCTCAACCACTACCTGTCCCTCCGAACCGCACGACGTCAAGTACCCGAGTGTTTCTCAGTCTGTGCTGACTCGCTGACTTGACTTGACTTGACTGGTATTTGATTTGTTTTACGTACTGAAAATTTTACTGTGTGGACGGTAAATAGAACTTATTAATCATTCGTTGTTTCACACACTTTAATAAAAACAGTCTATCTTTCATTTAACCATGTGATAAATCCCTTTCTGTCAATACTGGTATTTCTTATCTTTTGATTCAGACGATTAAAGTCATTCGATCATTGGAACTGTCTTCTTTTAATAAAATACCAATGTTATTATAGGTACTTGGGTTTCGGATTACATACCTACTTTTCTATCGTCTTTAAGAAAATCTCGTTAACGTAAATTTGTTCTCGTTAGGAATACACTAAGACCTGTACTGACCTTGTACGACATTTTATGACCAACCGAATATCGGTGAGTTGTCGTATTAATGGGAACTCCCTCGTCTCGTGTGTCAGATAGTCTTAGTTACTACAATAGACTCTCTTTTCAAACTCCTTTAACCCGAATAAGTAAAATTATTTCTTCGTAATTGGAAAGTACTGGAATAACTTCAATGTCTTAAGACTTTCGTTATTTATTTTAACTAGGATTATTTAAGAAGACAGATGACATTTTTAGTTATACTTCTCTTTTACTAGAGTTTTAACCCTTTGACCCCGGTCTTTACTTTAACTCCATATCCGTAAAGTAAGTGCCGTACCCTATTTACCGATGATTTCCATTAGTCTCGTCCCGTCGTCACACACTCATACACTCACTTTACGTCTTCCCACCCTCTCTGTCTCCTGAAACTTTCTTATCTTACGTTATCGAATATTACCTAATTCGGTGAATTTTGTAGTGATAGTCCTATATGGTACGATTTATAAATACAAGTATAGACTTACATTAGTTTAATTATTTCTTTCTTGAAGTCAACAATGTCATTGAAGGACCGAAGAGAAATTTCGTTCAGAGAAAGAGTCGTCAAAAGAAACTTTTGATTACCACTTTTGTAGTGAAAGTAGTGAGAAGAGAAATTTACCATGCGATAACGGTCGTATTAATTTAACTTTGAGAAACGGACCAGTAAGTTTGTAAGATCTAGACTAGTGTTACACGGAAAGATCTCAGTGAAGAAATCAAAGAGATGACTTCACGTATCGTTCTAAATATAAATTTTTGTGAACAGAGGTCTCTGAATTCCTTTTTTTTTTTTCTTTTGTTTAAACGTTTAAAGATGTTTCATTTATTTAGAAGTTATACTATCATATCGTATATATTATGAAGTTTAAATAAACTGTCCTTGAAAAAAAAAAAAAAAACTCACTCCTATCTCACCCTTGTATAGGTACTTAATCATAAGAAACCTTGTTAAAACCATTAATATTGAAACCTATCTTCGGATCTAGTTATAAATGATTGGATAAAATCACAGTGTCTCGGTTCTTATTTAACGTCCTTTCTTTCAAGACCTGAAGTGAAACTCTCTTCATTAAGAATCCATCCAACTATCCTCCTTCCCCAGACCCCGGGAGTTCTTCCTCTTTCCCCAAACCTCGAGAGTTCTTCTTCTTTTCGTGTAAAAAAAAAAAGATTTAACACAACAGAATCAGTGTATAAAAGAAATTCGGGTCTCGATTACCTAATGTGTTGTTTTGAGTAGAACGAGTTCCCATACAACAAGGAATTCGAGACATCATTACTAATATATTATTATTACATTGAACAAGCTCTTATACAAAGAGGAAGAATCGTTCTTGGAAGACTAATTAGAACAATAGAATTCTATATACAACACCCTCACCCAGACCATTTTTATATATTCCGAAACTATTCTGATCGTTTACCCCGTGAGAGGTAGGGGGAAGACTACAGATACGGTCTTCGAAAGAGACAGGGAAAATAATGAAACTATTTTAAGACGGAGTGTTTTCCAGAACTCACTAGTTCGGACCAGGGACCAGGGTTTCGATTTAGAAGAAGAAGTCTCTAGTGCTTAGGCTGATATTTGACAGTTGAAGTAGTGGGGTTTAAGTACATGAAATTAAATCTGTGTTTTATCCCTTTAAGTTTCCGAAGGAGACTGTTATAGGTTAAAGTGTTAAGGATACAAACAATACTACGAATACGTATCTTTTACTTATAATAACATAAGATTAGGTAAGAATAAAATTTAATGAACGGTTATAATTTCTGTTAATTTATTTTTATTCATGTAACGATGTTAATTAAAAGAAGTATTACTCGTGACTTTAATTCAAATTTATTTTAAACTTTACAAATACTTTATAGTTAAAATTCGTCTAAAATATAATACTAAATTTTTTTTTTTGGATGTTTTAATAAACCGTTCAAAACGGATTTCTTACGATCTTATAGAATTAATCTCCTTTATAATAAGTTCCATCCACGAATAAAATTTTACACAAGATGAAAAGGGTCATGAGAAGGTCAGAAGACCAACTCACAGAGAATTGACATGAGAACTGACCATATTCTTAAAACCTTTATATACCTAAGAGATCTTCGTACAGTAAAAGTAGATTTATTTACAACCAAAGAAATTAGTGTTACCTTTGTCACTCTCTGAATCAAAACCCCCGAGGTTTTAGTGACGTCTACCACTGACGTCGGTACTTTAATTTTCTACGTACGAGGAACCGTTCTTTGAATACTGATTGGATCTGTCATATAATGTTTCGTCTATGTAAAGAAATGATTGTTTCAATTAGATGAGTTTCGATATCAAAAGGATCATCAGTATATGACTACACTCTCAATCTGATATTTCTTTCGACTCGTCGTTTCTTGACTACGAAAACTTGACACCATAACCTCTTCTGAGAACTCTCAGGACACCTGACGTTCCTCTAGGTTGGTCAGGTAGGATTTCCTTTAGTCAGTACTTATAAGTAACCTTTCTGACTACGACTTCGACTTTGAGGTTGTGAATCCGATGGACTACACTTCTTGACTGAGTAAACTTTTGTGGGACTACGACTCCTTCTGACTTCTTCCTCTTCCCCCCTGTCTCGTACTCTGCCAACCTACCGTAGTAGCTGAGTTACTTGTATTCAAACTCATTTGAGGTCCCCAACCACTACCTGTTCCTCCGGACCACACGATGTCAGGTATCCCACCGTTTCTCAGTCTGTTCTGACTCGTTGACTTGACTTGACTTGACTTGACTTTATAACCAAAAATTTTCTATCTGCGGTAATTGGAATATACCTCCTTCTTCTAAATTGTAAAACTTAAAAATAACTAAAACTCTCGTAAAGAAAATTATAGGTAGGAAGACTTTCGAAAAGTTATAACAATGACGAAGTTTTATTAGTTATAAATACTCACACAAACCATTTAGACAAATACTAAAAGAAGTTTTAGATAACAGTCATCCAATTTTTAGTTTAAACATCAGTCTAAAAGTGTCAGGGATCTCTTTTAATATATCACGAAAAGGTACGTTGACTCTTTATAGAACCTTATAATTTATATACTTATATTAATGGAACATCTCTAAACAAAGATGTATTCTGTCTCACTCATAAAAAATATTAGATTTCTTATACACTTGGTACTTGAAGGACTACAAGTTCGACCAAAATCTTTTCCGTCTTCTTGGTCTCTAGTTTAACGGTTGTAGACGACTTAGTAGTTTTTTCGTTCTCTCAATGTCTTTTTGAAGATAAAGACGAAATAACTGATACGGTTTCGGAAACTGACACACCTAGTGTTAGTTGACACCTTTTAAGACTCTCTCTACCCTTATGGTCTAGTGGACTGGACAGAACTCTTCAGACATACGTCAAGTCCTTCGTTGTCAATTTTGACCTGTACCTTGTTGTCTGACCAAGGTTTATCCTTTTCCTCATGTAGTTCCGACATATAACAGTGGGACCAATAAATTGAAGATACGTCTCATGTAGTACTCTTTTCGACCTGACCTTCTTTGTGTTCGACCTTAGTTCTAACGACCCTCTTTATAGTTATCGGAGTCTATACGTCTACTGTGGTGGGAATACCGTCTTTCACTTCTCCTTGATTTTTAGGAGAACTACTTTCACTTTCTCCTCTCACTTTTTCAACCGAATTTCGAGTTGTAAGTCTTTTGCTTCTAGTACCGTAGGTCAGGGTAGTGAAATACCCTTTATCTACCCCTTTGTCACCTTTGTCACAGTCTGAAGTAAAAACCCCCGAGGTTTTAGTGACGTCTACAACTAACGTCGGTACTTTAATTTTCTGCGAATGAGGAACCTTCTTTTCAATACTGGTTGGATCTATGATATAAGTTTTCGTCTCTGTAATGAAACGGCTGATTGCAGGTAGATCAGTTCCGATACTAAAAANAAGTAAAAAACCCCGAGGTTTTAGTGACGTCTACAACTAACGTCGGTACTTTAATTTTCTGCGAATGAGGAACCTTCTTTTCAATACTGGTTGGATCTATGATATAAGTTTTCGTCTCTGTAATGAAACGGCTGATTGCAGGTAGATCAGTTCCGATACTAAAAAGGTCATCAGTGCATACCTACACTCTCAACCTGATACTTCTTTCGACTCACGATTTCTTAACTACGAAAACTTGACACCATAACCTCTTCTGAGAACTCTCAGGGAACCTGAAGTTCCTCTAGGTTGGTTAGGTAAGATTTCCTCTAGTCGGGACCCACAAGTAACCTTTCTTACTACGATTTCGACTTTAAGGTCATGAAACGGGTGGAGTACGCTTCTCAACTGAGTAACCTTTTCTGAGACTACGACCCTCCCTAACCCCCGTCCTCCTCTTCCCCTACTGACTCCTACTCTACCGACCTACCGCAGTGACTGAGCTACCTACACTCAGACTCACTTGAGACCCTCAACCACTACCTGTCCCTCCGGACCACACGACGTTAAGTACCCCAGCGTTTCTCAACCTGTGCTGACTCGCTTACTTGACTTGACTTGACTTGACTATCTTTTAAAAGAATCAAATATCATACTATATCTTTTCCGTCTCCCTGACTCTAGTTTAACGGTAATAGACAACTTAGTATCCTTTTCGTTCCCTTCCCTTAAGGTCTTATTGTAGATGTAGACGTAGTAACTGATACCATTCTGAAACTGACCTAGTGTTGTTTGACACCTTTTAAGAATTTGTCAACCCTTATGGTCTGGAGGAATGGACGGAGGACTCTTAGAACATACGTCTAGTTCTTCGTTGTCAACATTGACCTGTAACCTGTCCCTTTTTGGGTCACCAACTTTTAACCCTTTCCTTATGTCAGTTCCGAGATATGACAGTTGGACATTCGATTCAACGAGTCAACACAGGTTGAGAGACACTGGGATACCTGACATTGGAGGTCCGAGGAGAGAGGCATTCTAAGATGTCCGTTCTTATGACCCGATACAACTGTACTGCAAGAGATCCCTTAGAAGGACTGGGTCCCTAGTTTGGACGTAGAGAATACGGAGGACGGTCTCTTAACTAACAAACTGGAATTACTATTTTCGTTGTTTTTGAAGGAATTTGACGAGTGAATCAAAGTCCTGTTGGGGTATAAATGAGACGTAAAAATTTAAAACTATTTCTTCGGGTGAATGGTCCGGTAGTATTAACCCGGACCAGTTCCTTTTTATCGTTCAACTATATATGTATTTACAATAATATTCGTTGGTCCCGTCCGTTAACTTAATTTTCCGTCGACTTATACCTTTTCCGATTGACCGTATCTGTCTCCAGTTGTCTGAAGTTCAAGGTGGAAAATATTAGGTTAAAATATATTTCGTTTAATTTTTTTTTAATAAAACATCAATGAGGTCCTGTATTTAGGTGAAGGGTTTACTAAAACCAGAGACATATGATATCTTTTCTAGTAAGAACTACTCATCTTAAACCTACTAACCCACGCTAAAGTGATACGGTAGACAAAATATGTGAGGAGAAGGACATCAAGTTTCTCGCTCATAATGCTTATAGAGATTGCAAAATACAGAAAGACCTGAGTAGAGACCTGGTTAATTTTGAAATCACAAAAAGAGGAAACAGAACAATTATTTTGTCACTAATTAGTTTACGAAGTCTAAGTTTATAATGTAAAGTAACCAAACTTTATTAAGTTTAAATCAACGTCTTTCTCAACCCTGATGAAAATGTTATTTTGATATAACACTCTCATTATTTTGTTTCGTGATAATCCTATCACGTCTTCGTATTCAAAATAGTAGTATCGAGAAGAGTGTCTATTACAAAAGAGTAATTAAATAAATGAAGAAAACTGACACCAAAGGGTATTTTGATATTCCCAGTACTGTCACCTTAAGAAAATTTCGACCAACAACAAAACAAAAGAAGACAATATAAAACGTAGAGATAACGATCTAGTCACGAACCTGGGTTCTTTGACTCATAACCCCTTATTTATTTAGTAGTTTTTGACGAAATTTACTGAGTAGACACTCAGATCTTTCACAAAGTATACTTAGTTGTTCATATTTTTCCTATATACTTTTTCATAATTTTTAAAAGTCCACCTTAGGTAAAAATAAATCCTAGTTAAAAGATGTATTAAAATACGTTTTAATAAAATATCAGTTTTAAACTTGCTATCTACTTTTCGCAATATCTACTCCTTCGGTTCCGAGATTAAGAGGGGGAAAATTTTAACCTTATTTATACATGTGATTATATCAAGACAATCCATCAATCTTATCCTTTTTCCTCAGGTCTTACTGCCACCGATTTTCTGTTCGTTCACTTTTCGGGCACTTTTATCTTGTTTCCTTCCAGACTTCTGACCTCACTCCTGGAGTCCATCTTGTTTGTCGTGGGGACCGACCGGGTCAAATGTGTCCCGTCCGGGCCCCCTCCTCTTTTGTATACTTTTCTACCCGGTTCCCCGGCCCCGGAGAGAGAGTGTGTACGAGTAACAGAGAGAGGGAGAGAGACCGACAAGAGAAGTACAGAAAACCCAACCGTACGGGAATAAAAGATTTATTTTGACTAGGCAGACTTTTGATATTGTACCTGACAGGCTCTCGACCCTGCGGGGTTCCCGAAATTGCAGGTATCGAAGTTTAGAAACAACACTACTCTGTCTTGACTTCTCTAATGTGAGGGGACTGTCAAGGTAAAGTAGTATGACCATATTTAAGTCCTCATTTGGGGTTTCACAAACTATTGAAAACAACATTTTATCCTTAGGTTGTTAGTCTTTCCTGGGAACAGAAACATCACCTCAACTCCCGGAGAAGAAACATTCCTTATTTAGGGAAGTAGTCATTTAGTGTCCCTGGAGGTCCCTCCCCGGTTTTACACCGTCGACCCCGAGTCTCGTCATCGATCATATTTATACACATAGTCATAAGATTATAACACGATTAACTGTATCATTATGGTCATATAGTAAATACATTTATCAATATATTTTATTTAGTGACACGATTAAAAATTTTAAAAAAATCTTACAAACGTTTTAGAACTCTTTTATCATAACAGAAATAAAGTTACTATAGTATTATCATTATGAGAACTATAATTCATGAACAACGATTCACCAATTTTTCATGAAGTATACGTACTTTATTACAGAATCATCATAAAGAAAACTCATAAGGATGTTCAAATAAAATTTAACCGACTCAACCATTTCTGAGGGAACGTTATGTCCTCTACTGGACATTACGTCCTCTGAACTCAAACTAGGGACCCACCTCTTTAGGGGACCTCTTCCTTTACCGTTGGGTGAGGTTTTAAGAACTGACCCTATAGGGTACCTGTCTCCTAGGACCTCCTTATATCTACCACAGTATTCTCAACCTGTACTGAATCACCGATTTGTTGGTGGTAGTGACACTGATAGTCTCTTTTTAAGTCTTTTATGGTATACATACGAACAATAGTCGACCAGAGTAAAGTGCCACATCTTAACTTTGTAATTACAAATTTAGAGTCACTCTACCAAGTGTACTTGTAAAAATATTTAATAGTTTGAGTCGTTTCATTAGAAACGTAAACTCCTTTGTTACTCATTTTAGGAAATAGTAACTCTCACACGTTTGAGGACGTACGTGAATAGAAATACTTCTGATGAATGTACAAACTTATGTCTTTTTGATACAGTTTAATATGAGATCGTAACTAAATAATTACTTTGTAGAAGTCACCAAGTCTATATTCTATTTACGAAAGTTTAGTCTAACTGTAAGATCTTTTAACTTTTGTACTCTTCTTTTGTATCAAGTACTGTTTTGACCAAATCAAAAGTTTAACAAAGATTATAGACTCGGTTTTCCATATCAGTCAGTGAACGAACAAAAAGAAGTGATTTACAAGGTTGTAGACTTTACGTCGAAATTACATGTTCGAAATCTAAATTTTGAAAGAACCAATTTCATAAATGTTATAAGTCCTATTGAAAGTAAATAGTTGTGATATATTTAATCACTAAAACATAAAAAAAGCACACTATACTTAAATAAAATGTATCATTATTACGGTTAACACTAAATATTTGAATTTGATTTTTTATTGAGGTTTAGTTAACCTTATTACCTATTAAGGTAATAAAAGATTGGTCTTTGGTGAAATTAAAAATTTACTGTACTCAAGTCTACTTTTTGTCGTTTTTAATACAATTTATAAAAGTTGACAAATCAAAAATGTAATAAATGGAAAAAAATAAGATTTGGAATATCTTTCAATAAAAGAACGTATATACAAGAAAACTCGATTAGATCTAAAATGAGGTACTTTTAATACTCTACACAAATGAAATATAAACGTCTTCATTTTTATGACCATTTTTCTATATTCGTAATTTCATACAAATTTTGACTTCATAAAATTAATTTAAACATTAATTCTGACGATTGATATCTATAGAGTAGTCCCTTTATTAAGTTAATTGTTTTTAAGTTATTTTGTTGTGACTCGGATTTGAGTCAAATCACTATTATTTCGTATGTGTGTGTGTGTGTGTGTGTGTATATATATATATATATTTTACCGTCTATTAATCTATGTATTCGTTCATTAAACTGTAAATATTAAAAATATTTTAAACTTAATCAATACCTTATAAATCAGTATATGTGAAATTTTAACCCTTCATTCTTTCGTTATTCTACTTGCCTTAGGTCCTTATAAGATGATACTTGTTCCAAACGTATTTTTTACACAGGGTGAATAATAAGTAAACTTACACCTCTTTAAAAATTTCAATATCCTTTTCTTTTTAGAATAATCTCACTCGTAACCATTCACTGCCTACGTAGGTAGTTCATAGAACCGTCAGTGGTTCGTCGTCCTTCTCAAACGGGAGTTCAAGTTTAGTTATACAAACACAACATTCCATATTGTGTTTCCTCAATTCACAACGAAAGTTTTGAGACCTTTATATAATCAAATGTTATTTGAAACATTAAAGAACCAGACGTTATATTCTTGTCTGTATTAAGGGATCCTTATTATACACGAATGATCTATTATCTTCGAACTTGAGTTTCAATACCTCCTTTATAACCATCTTAATAAGTGATCTTTGAAACAAAACTATAAACACATATCTTCCATGTACCTTCATTATAGACTCTATTATCTTCTTCTGTAAACATTTTGGAAATGTAGATAGTTTTTCTACTATACCTGTCGAATTTCAAATTACGGTTCGTGAAAATATTTGAACCGGAAGAAAAGGTGTTTCCTTCCACAATCATTGTACTAAATCTCACACCTCCCCTCCACTATTATAAACCGTAAAGAAAACCTGTCTAAAGGTACCGGGACTTGTTAAGATTATAACTAAGATTGCAACAAACAATAACCGTGTACTATACACTAGTTAATTAAAAAGTTTACTTTCATTCGTATCAAAGACGAATAGGATTTACCTTTTTTTTTTTAGGAAAAATTATACACTTTATTCTTTCTTTTTTCAAAAGGATTGTATAAAGTTGTCTTACTAGGTGAGAAACCATGTAACAATACTTCCGTACAATTTCGTATTAGACGTTTCGTGTTATTTGTTTTCACGTTATTTTACTTCATACGGACTTCCAGATGTACATACTTTTTTATAAAAATTTCGTACGGTGATTTGTTAAGATGAGAGTCCTTAAGTAAGATTCCGTTATTAGTAACAATATCTATGACACGAACAAAGAAATCGAATATTAAGTAGGTTTTTAATCTTTTGGTGGATCTACACGTTGTCATTTCTTATAATTTATGTAATAACAAGTTGATATGTTATCGTATATTACGTCGATCGATTTTATCACAACCTTGGAGTTAAAATACTGTTTGTATACCGGGTGTCAAAACTGAAAAGTCCAATTTACTAAGAGACTTATTTTGTAGAGTTACTTAAAGTTCTTTGTGTCGACTTTAACTATCTTACACTCCATCAAGTCATACCAAAGAACTAATTTATACTTAACCGTTTTGTAAATACATATAGACACACACACACACATATCTACGTATATATACAATCAGGTGAAAATCACGTGCGGACTTTGGAACCTTTCATGGTGTGGGTGCATGTATATATATATATATATATATATATATATATATATATATATATATATATACCTCTCTCCGAAGGGACCACCGAGTGTCCCATTTCACGGACGGGTGTTACGCCCTCTGGGCCCAAGTTAGGGACCCAGCCCTTCAAGGTGACCTCCTCCTTTACCGTTGGGTGAGGTCATAAGAACAGACCTCTTAGGGTGACTACCTTCTCGGACCACCCGATGTCAGGTACCCCAGTGTTTCTCAGCCTGTGGTGACTCGCTCGAGTGAATTGAACATATATATATATATATACATATATATGACAAAAACGACATAAGTATGTATGTACACTGTTTTAAATCAAAAATTTACTCCGTGTCATTCTTTTATAGAGTTAACGGTTATGGTGATGAGAACACGAAGTCCCACTAATAAGACACTTTATTCACGATAAGGTTGTTCGTAACACGATGACACTGTCAACTAGACTATTAATTTAACGATTTTTACCCGTACATCGTTTATGTTACATCTATGTGACCCGTTAGATCTGTCGTATAATTTTTCGTCTCTGTAATGAAACGGCTGTTTCCAGGTAGATTCGTTTCGATATCAAAAAGGTCATCACTACATACCTACACTCTCAACTTGATATTTCTTTCGACTCAAAACTTTTTAACTATGAAAACTTGACACCACAACCTCTTCTGAGAACTCTTAAGGAACCTGACGTTACTCTACTTTGGTCGGGTAGGATTTCCTTTAGTCAGGACCCACAAGTAACCTTCCTGACTACGACTTCGATTTTGAGGTTATGAAACTGGTAGACTACACTTCTTGACTGAGTAACCTTTTCTGGGACTACGACCCGTTCTAACTTCCGTCCTCCTCTTCCATTACTGTCTCCCACTCTACCAACCTACCGTAGTGGTTGAGCTACCTGTACTCAAACTCGTTCGAGGTCCTCAACACTACTTATCCTTCCAGACCCCACGACGTCAGGTACCCCAGTGTTTCTCAGCCTGTGCTGACTCCCTGACTTGACTTGGTTTGACTACGACCCGTTTCCTTACTAAGTGTAGGTTTCACCTTTTCGGGTCATACATGTTCTAAAAAAGTGTAAGGGGTCTCACCACGTGTTAAATTTTAAATACTAAACGAATAAAGATTTTAAAAGATAAATTTAAAAACTCTAGTGCCAACTGGTTCCCATTGACTTTGGTGACTTTCGTTTTGGATCATACTCCCTACCACGAGAGAGAGTAAGAGATAACAACTTTTTGTCACTTTTAGTTAGAGACACTTTTTGTCTGACCCATCTGTGTCTCTTTAAACTGTCACGTCCAACAGAAAAAAAAAAAAAAAAAATTCTGTCTTTTTATTCTTCTCTCCATCCCTACGTTCTTCTCTCCTTCAACCCTTTCTTCCTTCCTCGTCTATTTAAAAATCAAAAACCACAAAGTATTTACACTAATTCACGATATAATAAAGAACGATAATGAAAAAAAAAGAAAAAACCAATCTGCTAAAGGTCTATGAAAGGGGTACAAAAACTACGTCACGTCATTTACAGAAATCTTTAAAATACCAATACAGCCTGAATGGTCTTTCTAGATATCTCCATGTAATACGTAAAAGTCGAAGACCTTTAAACTACCTCAGAGTACATAGTATGTTTAACAAATTTAATGGACTAAAGGTAAAAAATGTAAAATTTTTATACCGAAGGATAGAGTATCCCGAGGTACTTGTCGTTAAAAAGGGGGTTTCACAAACATTTATTTTTGTTATTTATTACGTATCATAAAATGGTAGAGAAAATACAGATTTACTGTCTTTTTCCTTCTATTTGTTGACAGATAAGACAAAAGAATAAGTTTTTTCCCACTCTTTATGTGTTGGTAGTGTATCTACAAAACATCGAAATAATGATATTTTAAAGAGTTACATGTTATTTAAAATGTATAAATTTTTAATGTTAAACCACTCGAAACTCTGTTGATACGTGAATAAGGGTATCAATTCCAGGGGAGAATTGTTCAATGTACAAAGGTAAATAATAAAGTATATACACTTTGTAATGTGTGTAAGATTTTAAATGGAGACGGGATTTTTTTACCTAAATCGAAGTAATAAAATATGTTGTTGTTTAAGATCGATTCTTTTCATTTACCGAAAGATTTTTCTTTTTATCTCTTTCTTGTTTCATTCTAAAATCACAACTTCGACACAAAAGATAGTCAGAATAAAATAGGATTTCAAGAACGAGAAAGTCAACGTAGTCTGAAGAGTACACACGCATGAGTCAGGGAAGTCAGTACGGTTTGAGAAACGTTGGGGTACCGGACATCGGACGGTCCGAGGAAACAGGTACCTTAAGAGGTCCGTTCTTATGACCTCACCTAGGGGGACTAGGTGACTAGAAGGACTAGGTCTCTAACTTGGGTTCAGAAAATACAGAGGAAGTAACTGTCCACCCAAGAAATGGTGATCTCAGTGGACCCTATGGGGTCTATAGAGTAACTTTATTGTGAATTTTAAGTATACTTTAATCAGCCTACGTATTTAGTACTATCGTTTAGATAGTAAACTTTCTCAATTAATCGAGACGAAAGAACGAATAACCAAATTTCAATAAAATTCATTTCTCTATAAAAATTAAACTAAAATATGACAAGAACAAAAGACGAAGGTCGGTGACACCAGTATCATGACTCACTGATAATAAGTAGTAGATGGAAAGATTTATACAAACATTCTTTAACCCAGGTTTTCGTTGTTTTAAGATAAAAAATTTATTTTCTACTTAAGTGAATACTATGACTATGAATACTATAATAGTCAATGATAAGTACATACCACGAACTACTCAAAAATTAGAAGTAAAATAAGACCGAAATACACCTGAATGTTTTGAACAATTTACGTTCCAAATTACGTTTTATATTAAAATTTACGATGTTAGTAATTGTATGAGGTCGAAACATATTATAACTTATTAAATTATATGAGGTCCAAACATATTATAACTTATTACATTGTTTTACCAATCAGTGGTATTTCACAGATCCCAAAAAGACACATCGAAAAATAGAACGACCTAAAGATTTCTGTACTATGTTCAAGGGAATTACGACTCTTGTTACTTCGTTAGACCAAGGAAATGGGATCAAAACGAGAAGAGATGGTCATAAAGTTGAAGACTTAGTCCATACACATCTGTACTCTACCAATCTATCGTAATGGTTGGGTTACCTGTACTTAAACTTGTTTGAGACACTCTGTCACTTCCTGTCCCCTCGGACCCTACGACGTCAGATACCCCAACGTTTCTCAGTTTGTACTGATTCACTGGTGGTTACACGTCTATTGTTCTATTACTTCGATGTTCTTGTACCTCGAAGAAACTGAAAACAATCAAGAGATGGAACCATTGTAGTGATACAGAAGATTTTGTTGACTCACAAAAGTCAGTCAAGTCAAAATATTGTAAAATTTGTTTGTGACATAACGACTGAGTGTCTGTAAAGTAACGAATAGTACTCGTAGTGTATTCTATACACTTAGTGTCGGTTCTCGAGATTTCTCGATACGACCCTTTTGTCGAACGGTTCCTTGTCGTAAGTCTTACATGAAAGGTAAGGAGATCGTAGATGAGAACAGAATATGGTATATATGTCAATGAAATAAAAAAAAAAATTCACGAGAGTCGTAAGTCCCTAAGACGTACACATAGTCGGATGACCTTTGACTTTCATATAATTCTACATTGGCCTGCAGGTCGACCTCTCCTCCGTTCTCTGTCTCCTCCTAAGGTCAGATTGTTTGGTTTAATTTTCAGTGGTCCTTTAGCGGATTAAATCCAAAGGGAGAGTTCACTCAAAATAACACGGTTTACAAAGAAAATGATTTTGTCCTGTTCGTTCCGAAAAATACGTTAATACACAGGTTTTATTTTGATTTAATATCATTGTTTATTATAAAATAAAATTATTATCACATTATAATTTATCTAAAGGACAGTATAAATACAAAAATACTATAGTTCGTTTACACTACTTTAAAATAATAAACCCTATAAGTCAGTGACCCTTGAATTATAGATGGTCGATGAATCTCACTTATAAAATAGAAGTGTTGTTAAAATATTTTAACCAAGTCAATAAGTATCAAATATTCACTTAAAAATTAAAGTTTTCCACTTATTGAAAGAAAAGTCATAAATTCGTCTTCGGAAAGACCATCGTTTCCGATACACACGATTATTGGATGGTGGAAAACTTTAGAATACTATCAGTGTAAATTGAAATAAAATAAAAAAGAGTTTTATCAAATAAATGAAAAGTAATTAAAGAATAAACTTTAAATTGAACTAAACTCCTTTCACAGGGAGACGGAAGTCAGAGTCCACCAAACTTTCTTGTGTATCTTGGAATATCTACTTAACCACTTACGGATGATCCCTCTTCTGTCTTACTTCAGGTCTCTGAACGAGGGTGTCCTTCTTGTTTTTTTTGACTCTACATCCTATTTAAGGTATCCACACTGTAGTACCTCCGCCTGACAATCACAGAGGGACGTTTTGTCTGGAAAAATTGACTGATCTTCCTCACGTAAATTGACTGTCAAAAACCGATGTTTTGTAAACCTTCAGTACCGTCACCAATTCAACTCCAGTGCGAGAAGGGTTTGTCGAAGGTCCGTTACTGTTGGCTTCTACCGTCACGATCAACGCCGTAAAGAGTAGTCACACCTGGAGGAGGTGCCGTCAATAGGGTCTCGAGAGACTATCGGACCGGGTTTGAAAGAGTCTCGACGTGACGACAGACTCCGATAAAGAAGGATTAGAAAAAAGAGTACGAGGAAAGTGTCTATAGTCTGGGCGTAACGTCACACGTCTGAATGGGTCGGACGTGAACGAGGGAGAAAGAAAATAGAAAGAATCCGTAAATAGATGAAAAAAAAAAAAAAAAAAAAACCATGAAAAATGGACCAGAAACACAAAGGAAGGTTTTCTTGCGTTAATTGTGTCATCGCAAAGACTCCATTAGTCAAGTCAAGTCGAGTCAAGTCAACGAGTCAATACAGGCTGAGAAACGCTGGGGTACTTAGCGTCGTGCGGTCCGGAGGGATTGGTAGTGGTTGAGGGCTCAAGTGAGTTTGAGTACGGGTAGCTCAACCACCACGGTAGGTCGGTAGAGTAGGAGACAGCAGGGGAAGAGGAGGACGGGGGTTAGGGAGGGTCGTAGTCTCGAAAAAGGTTACTCAGTCGAGAATCGTACTCCACCGGTTTCACGACCTCAAAGTCGAAATCGTAGTAAGAAAGGTTTCTTGTGGGTCCCGACTAGAGGAAGTCTTACCTGACCAACCTAGAGGAACGTCAGGTTCCCTGAGAGTTCTCAGAAGAGGTTGTGGTGTCAAGTTTTCGTAGTTAAGAAGTCCCGAGTCGAAATAAGTGACTCCATTATCTTCCCAGATTTATATTAAAGGACTAAGAACTTTCTCATTTACGATTCATAATACATGAAACATAAATTATTTCATAAAGACCTTCTGACTTTCGACTCAGTGAAGTCAGTACAGACAGACTGGGAAACACTGGGATACCTGATATCGGGTGGTCCGAGGAGACAGGTACCCTAAGAGTTCCGTCCTCATAACCTCATCAACGGTACGGGTGGAGGTCTCCTAGAAGGGTTGGGTCCCTAACTTGGGTACAGAGAATACATATGACATAACCGTCCGTCTAAGAAATGGTGATCACGGTGGAGACCTTCTGACAACTATCTGTTGACTT
Source organism: Capra ibex (assembly GCA_006410555.1). NCBI lineage: Eukaryota > Metazoa > Chordata > Mammalia > Artiodactyla > Bovidae > Capra > Capra ibex. Next base: position 41,353,294 of record SJYO01041852.1, on the reverse strand, counting down.
GAATATTTACGAGTTGTATTTTTATTGTTCGACTCTCCTCTGGGATAGTCTCTAGTTGAACTACGGTCAACTTCGTAGAGAGAAGAGAGAGAAGTACCGTAACCAAAAGTTCCCACAAAGAGATCCTTCAGTGGTATAGTTTTCATGAACAATCCTGCACTGAAGAAAACACAATACTAAGAATGGATAAAACACACTTCGAGTATCCTGAATTCGATTCAATATATTAAGTTCTACTTCAGCGGTATCGGTTACACTTGAAGGTATAATTAACAAAACTTTACAGGTCACATTCTATCACTTATAGGATCTCACTACTTAATTCTTGTAATGACATCTACTTCTTAAACAAATCATTAAAGAAAACAAAATTAAATAAAAAAAGGAAAAAAAAATTAAAAATAAAAACGAAATAAAACGAAATGTTATAACACAACCAAAACGGTATGTAACTGTACTTTGGCGGTGCCCATATGTACTCAAGGGTTAGTACTTGGGGAGAGGGTGGAGGGTGGGGTATAGTAGAGAGACGTAGTAGGGACACGTGGTCGGGGTTCGTAGGACATAGGACGTAGTTTGTATCTGACCGCTAAGCAAAGAATGTACTATCACATGTCCAAAGTCACGGTAAGAGGGTTTAGTAGGGTGGGAGAGGGAGAGGGAGTCTCAGGTTTCCAGGTAAGATGTGTAGACACAGAGAAAACGACAGAGCGTATGTCCCAGTAGTAATCGTAGAAAGATTTAAGGTATATATACACAATTATATGACTTAACCACAAAAAGAAAGACCGAATGAAGTGAGACACATTAGTCGAGGTCAAAGTAGGTAGAGTAATCTTGACTAAGCTTACATAAGAAAAATTACCGACTCATTATGAGTAACACATATACATGGTGTCGAAAGAATAGGTAAGTAGACGACTACCTGTAGATCCAACAAAGGTACAGGACCAATAATATTTGTCAAAACGTTACTAAAGTGAACTTTGTCTTCCTTGTTACCTGTCTCCATTGACTGTCTCGTTGTCTAAATCATTCCACATTGATATTGTTAGGATAACCCCTCTCGATCACTGAACTTCCAAGAAATGACCTCTTGAACTGAGGTGGGTCACTCTAATAAAATCTCCTTATGACGGTCCCCGATATAATCTCGTCTTCCTCGGAAGTAGGAGTATAAAACAACAACAACAAATTAACGAGTCAACACAGGTTGAGAAACGTTGAGATTTCTAACGTTGTATGGTCCAAAGTGACACGAAGTGAAGTATAAATGGTACTCTATTAAAGGATCTGGACTCCAGTGGTACTCTACCGACAAGTACAATTCTACTGAGAGTCTGAAGAGTTTCACCAGACAATGGGGGAAGAGAGGAAAGAAACTGATTGACACATGTTATTTGAAACATTAAACACTTAACTTATAACCAATGTAAAACATATAGAGGTTGGGGGACCAAGAATGGACCGAAATGAGACATTGTTTCTGATGACTTGTACAACAGTATTTTGAGTTTTAGTTAAATTTCCTACAAAGTGTGGGTCACGATCCTGACTGTCACTATAAAAACAAAAACAAAAGACGATCTATAATCGTAAAGACGATCCGATATTCGAGACGTTCTAGTTATTTGAGACGAATAAAACAAGTGAGTACATATTCTTAACGAATATTGTCACGGAGTATATGTCTTTTACAAATTGACTATAACCAACCTAGTTATTTATCGAAAACATACACTTCAATACGTCACACTTCATGTTATCTTAAATTTGAGAATTGAGACTTGTAAAACTCAATATTGGATGTGTAAAACGGTTATTCAAGTCAAGTCAAGTCAACGAGTCAGTACAGGGTGAGAAACCCTGGGGTACTTAGTGTCGTGAGGTCCGGAGGGACAGGTAATGGTTGAGGGCCTCAAACGAGTTTGAGTACAAGTAGTTCAGTCACTACGGTTGGTCGGTATAATAGGAGACAGTAGGGGAAGAGGAGGACGGGAGTTAGGGAGGGTCGTACTCAGAAAAGGTTACTCAGTTGAGGATCGTACTCCACCGGTTTCATGACCTCAAAGTCGAAATCGTAGTAAGGAAGGTGTCTTTAGGGTCCCGACTAGAAGAAGTCTTACCTGACCAACCTAGAGACACGTCAGGTTTCCTGAGAGTTCTTAGAAGAGGTTGTGGCGTCAAGTTTCTAGTTAAGAAACCGTGAGTCGAAAGAAGTGTCAGACTGATAGTGTAGGCATGTGTTGGTGACCTTTTTGGTATCGGAACTGATCTACCTGAAAACAACCGTTTCATTACAGAGAGGAAAAATTATATCTATACTTATTTATATGTGTTATCACTTCTTTCTATCTGTTTCACTTCTGTTTTACAGAAATGAAAACTATCTGTTCATTTCTTTCGACCTGACCCGTTCGGACCCTGATTCAAGAAAGGCACTTATATTACGACTGTTACACTCTCTCTCAGTCTTAGGTGTAATCTAATATTTATTCTTGTGTCGTTCGTGTGAATAAAATTTAAACTTGACTCTCGGTAACGATTCCATAAAGAATAAAATATTTTTTATAAGAGTTTCGAAAAGTATTACTGTATATCACTTTCACTTTAGCGATTCAGCACAGGATGAGAAACGTTGGGGCACCTGCCATCGCATGGGCCTAGGAGGCAGGTACCCTAAAAGGTCTGTTCTCATGACCTCTTCCAACGACAAAGGAAGAGGTCCCCTAGAAGAGTTGGGTCCCTAGTTTGGGTCCAGAGGGCGTAACATCCGGCTGCGAAATGACAGACTCGGTGGTCCCTTCAGGCATATTCTATTGTGCTTTGTCGGATAGAAAGGTACTTCGGTGTAGATTGTAAAATAAAGTTTGAAATGGAAAATTATTATAGATGAAATAAGTGAAAGGTGTTGAGCGAGTAAATACGGGTATCCGGAAAATTAGTACAAAAAACCATTCTTCAGTAATTAGTTATAGTACAGTCAGATCAATTATAACAAATTACTTTATTTACCTAGATCGTATACATGTATTGAGGGACCACCGAGTCACCATTTTTTAGACGGACGGTTACGTCCTGTGGTCCTAAACTAAGGACCCAGTTCTTCTAGGAGAAGAACCTTTTTCTTTACCGTTGGGTGAGGTCATAAGAACGGACCTTTTAGGGTACCTACCCCTTTGGATCTCACGATGTCAGGTACCCCAGTGTTTCTCAACCCGTACAGAATCAATGATTTGTTGTTGTTGTTTCGTACATATGTACGTACATGCATAAGGTTAATGGGAAAATAAAAGTACAGTCGACAAACCTTTTCGATAAACATTATAAAAAAGAGTATATTTAATAAACATAACATCTAGATACAAACTATCACTTTTACCGATGAATTAATTCCTACAGTCAGGATTACAAGAAGTCAAGACAAGGTGTAGGTCACATGAATCAAACACAGTCAGAGTCTTATATAAGATTATTTTACACCCTCATATCCTCGTTTAAGATACAGTGGTCACTCCTTATTCTCTATACACACAGTCTTCAATTTTGCTCTTATTCTTAAATCAGGAACACGATATTTCGTTTTACTTACTTTCGACCAACCCCATTTGTAGATCCGTACGAATCTTAACGACTTTGAAAGAGGGTTTAGAACGGAATAAGAACTGTGATATTTTTATCTCAGGATTAAGGTAAAAACTAATTTGTAAAGTATAATGAAAGAGTTCTAGAACAAATGGACGTGTGAATAACGGTTTCAATCAGTCGGATACCAGAAATAGAAATAGTCGGATACCAGAAACAGAAATTAAATCGTTACACACTTTCGGTTTGATAACGGTACTTCAGTTTTATATGTGTGGTTTTAGAAACGTCCTGTTTGATCGAAGATACGGTACGGTTTAGTAACTTTCCTTTAACTCAAATGTGAAACATTATCATAACACTTACTACCACCCAATGTTTCAAGTTATTTGAAATCTACAACGAGAATTTCTAGAAGATCTTATTAACCGTACATTTGGACATATAGAACTTAGTTATGAACTTCACACTTCACAAAAATGGAAGTAATAAACTCGCACACGTCTTGACTACAACTTGTTTCTTTGTAAGAGAGACGGAATAATAAAGTCGAGAGTATGAAATTTCTTCATACGAAAAAGTCTGATAAATTACGGTAGACACAACTAAAAACACTAAAACAACTACTAACATGACAAATTTTACCGGGGGTTCTTCTCATGGTTTAACCATAGATAATAGGCATTCATGTTCCTCCAACACTATATGGAACATTTCTTTTATACACGTAATCTATTTGAAACGAGTCCATACGTAAAATCACGACAACGGTGCTCAAGTTACTATTATTTAGTTTTTATACCATGTGACTCTTTTTCCTTTAAACGGTCAGACGTGTACTCCGATGAATCTTTTACGAATTAATTGTATGTACCACACACTAATTCAATATCTTTTTACCTTTTCACCGATTTAAACACCCAAGTATTCTATTGTTGAAAAAAAAATTCATATCATTTGGTATAAAAATACTCAGACTTTCAGACATATGTGTAGGGTGTACGAGAAGGTCCAGCATAAGTTCCGTATGTTCTTTACTGAATTTCTATTTTCTAAGGACTGAACTACGTTAAATAGAAGGTTAAGTCCCTCTTTACGTTAGTAGATCATTTGATTATTTTTTTTTTGTTCTACTATTGTATCAATATGGGAAGTCACTTTCTTGATTCTGTCATATTATCACCTACATCGTTGAAATATATATACATATATATGTATATATTTTCGGTGAAATCCCCTGTATAAGGTCGGTTCTATATTTTTTTTTTTTATACAACTTCGGTCGGTACACTTTCTGAAGAGACTTTTATTAAAAAGGACATACTCTAAACACTAATAAAAACATTTTTGTATAACGATTAAGACTTTACTTACTTCTATCTAAGTTGTATTTCACTTTATTTTTAGTTAAAGACATATAAAATCGTTTTATTTTGTTTCTTGTACAAACAGTATGGTTTATGTGACACATGTATTCATTACTCTGATAGTGTACTACGTCTTTTTCCTTCTGTAAATATTTTTGAGAGGGTCTAAACTTTGAAGAACTTCGACTTTTAGACCTCTAAACGTGTACAATAAACCTCAACATATCTTAGTAGTATCTTTGTCGAAAAGACTGTGACGAGTGTCAAGACGAAGATTCCGTTCAGTCTTTGTCCTTCATTTTTCTATATGTTTCTCCTTTTCATTACTTATTTCAATTGGTTTAAAGTTCAGAAAGTGAAAACTACATCCAGTTGGAACTTAAAATCTACTTATGAACTTAGTGTTAAGTAGATTTAATCCAGTAGGTAGGGACCACTGTCTACACAAAGTTTTTAATCGTAACTGAAAGTTCAGTAACTTTTCCAAAGATACTTTGAAACCTTCTCAAAGTTTTTTTAATTTATAAACTGAAGATAAAATTCATTCTTTATCTTCTGATATGAGGTTTAAAATTTTTCAGTCAAATAGACTTATATAAGGTTTCACGTTATAAAAACAAGAAGGGTTTTAATTTAATTACCGTTTGTAAGACCATAGATAAATATAATATAAAACAATATAGTGACTGAGTTACCTGTACTTATATTCGTTTGAGGTCCTCTACTATTTCCTTTCTCCTTGGACCATCCGATGTCAGGTACCCCAGTGTTTCTCAGTCTGTGCTGAATCACTGACTTTTTGTCGTGTAATATAATGCATCATTAATAATCCTCGAACATAATTTTGTTAGATTCGAATTGTCATTTAGTTTGACAAATAAGTTCGTAAGAAATTTCTATCAGTTTGAAACGACTATTATGAACACTCTCGTGACGTCGTTTACAGGAGTAAAAAGATACAACTCCATTCATGGACCGAAGAGAAGGTGGGAAGTGATATGGACTGGGTCCTCTCCTATTACCTAACAAATCAACCACTTAAACTCTCTGTTTTACTCCCCTCGTAGGAAAGGAATAGAATAACTACTCCAGTTAGACGGACGTATCTTCCATCTGACATGTTGAGATGTGGGACACGTTTAAAATCACCCCTTCGTAAGGGGGTAACGAGTCACCACGTCTTAGATGGACGTTACGTCCTCTGTACCTAAGATAGGGACTTAACCCTTCTAGGGGACCTCCTCCTTTACCGTTGGGTGGGTCATACGAACGAACCCTATAGGATACCTGTCTCCTCTGACGACCCGATGTTAGACACCTAAGTTTTTCCTAGTTTGTGCTGACTCGGTGATTCGCATAATTCCTTCCTGTGTGTCATGTGAGAGGGACACGTCCGGTGATGGTAGAGCGTAAGTCAAACTCTTAGAGAGATGAACCCTCCACTTCAAGTTGCCTCGGATAAACTGGTATAAATGTTGGTATAAAGGGTTTCGACTATATAACTAGAAGTAAAAAGATGGACAACGCGAAATGACGATTTTACTAAGATTTAGTTTTACGTTTCTTCTCCATAAGGAATAACTGGAAATTTATAGGGTCTTCATATCTTATTAAAATGTTTCCCTCTTTTACACTATCGTCCTCTTCAGTCAATAACCTCAGTCTCTTAGAATGTAAGTTTAGAGTACAGAAAATGGAGGACCCATTGTTGCCCGTTCAATACATAGAAAAATTTCGGGTACAAGAGGGTCAACGACAACAAATCAGCCATTCAGTCAGGACAGACTGAGAAACGGTAGGGTACCTGACGTCGTACGTCCCGAGTGGCCGAAGTGATAGAGGGACCTCAAATGCGTCTAAGTACAGGTAACTCAACCTTTATGGTAGGTTGGTAGAGTAGGACAACGAGGGAAGAGGAAAACAGAAGTTAGAAAGGGTCGTAGTTCCAGAAAATTATTCAGTCGAGAAGAATAGTCCACCGGTTTTATGACCTCGAAGTTGAAGTCGTAATTAAGAAGGTTTCTTATAAGTCCCAACTAAAGGAAATTCTCATTGATCAAACTGGAAGGAACGTCAGACTCCCTGGGATTTCTTATAAGAGGTCGTGGTGTTAAGTTTCCGTAGTTAAGAAGTCACGAGTCGGAAGAAATTCTAGATTAAGTTTACAAGAGGGTCATGTTTTATCTTTATGAAGACAAAGTGATCGTCCCGAATCTACTTTTAACTTTTTCATCTTTATTTAAGATGTTCTGTTTCTTCCAAGATTTACTTGTAAATAGTAGTTATAATTATAATATGAAATTAAATGATAACTATGAAATTTTTAGTTCCAATTAATTTTCAATACTGTACCAATTTCCTAAAAATACAAGTTCGATAATATTAACCATAAAAACGTAATAATGTTAATTATCATTAATTAAGAATAACTATAGAGCTCTTTTGGATACTGTGATGCAATTCTTTGTATATTACTATTTAAAGTTAAGTGAAGTATCTTAATAATACTTTAAGTTAAATAAAATTTATCTACTCTTACCATCTGTGAATTGATTTAACAGTTTATAATTTATATATAATAGATAATTTGGAAGAACTATACAGAATATAGTTAAAAGAATTGGAGAGTAAGTGAGAATGAGGAAATGGGTTAGGGTCCTCCCGGATTTATCTTGATTTTCTACCTCTTTCCCTATATATGAGAGATGGTTTAACTCACCCAAAAGAAGAAGAGAACCTCACTCTAAATTTGGTAGTCTTAAGGACTACCTTAAGGATTTAAAAGTTGAAATCCTGAACTTTATGTAGAATATGTTATCCGAGACGGCCAAGAGTTTGGAAGTCTAAACTTGACCTTGATATAGTGGTCGAATAGACCCAGAGGTCGAACGTCCACCGTCTAGTACTCAGAAGAGTCGAGGATGTTAGAGTACTCAATTAAAGAATATTACTTAAAGAAATACATATATAATAACCAAGACAGAGAGATTCTTCAGAATAATTATGTTTTTAGTTAAGTATCGAATAAAACTGAGTAACTTCTACATTTGTACTTAAATAAAACAGTATTACGTTTTATCTTCGTTATTTTATGTAAAACGTCAGTACCCCTCTCTTTATTTTATAAGTTTTTAGAACTTTATAATCGTATCAATAATAATTCTCAATTTCTAAACTATTTTTTATTAATTATTTACATTAACAAAGAAAAAAGAACTTTCTTTGTTCTCAGATCGTAAATCTTTCCATTTGAGATCTAGTAATTAAGGACTGTTGTGAAAAGGAATGTCGTATAACCAAAGTTTATATTATATTACCATAGGATTTTTAATGGGTTATGTTTCTCTGTTGTATTTTTATACTCTATTAAATTAAGAGGACATACATTCACTTTATATATCGACTAGAAACTTTCAAATTCGTCGGTCGGAGGACCGATGTATAACGGAAAAATAACCATCGAACTTATAACTAAATAACCTTAAGTGACACAAAAAAAAAAAAAAGAAAAAGAATTAGACCTCCTATTAGTGAAATGTCTTAACGCAGCCAAAGACGGTCTGTAGCTATACTTGGTCGGTGTCGACCCAAGGTGATAGAAAATCGACGATGGTACTACTCTGTTGCCGTAGGGTGAGGTCATTAGAACGGACCTTTTAGGGTACCTACCTCGTCGAACCAACCGACGTCAGGTACCCCAACAAGTCTCTTTCTGTGCTGACTCGCTGAAGTGTAAGTGAAAAGTGAAAGTACGTAACCTCTTCCTTTACCGTTGGGTGAGGTCACAAGAACGGACCTCTTAGGGTCCCTGTCCCCTCGGACCACCCGACGGTAGATACCCCAGTGTGCCTCAGCCTGTGCTGACTGTACTGAATCATCGTCATACTACTCTGTTTGACTGGAATCCAGAACCTCCCTTTCCAGAACCCCCTTACACTCTTCGATATTTTTTAATAAGTACTTCATTTAAGCACTAAATCCACTAAAGGGGGTTGGCAAAGGATGAATTGATGTAATGGTACATAAAATGATGAGTCCTTCGTCATTTAACATATTCCTTCCTAAAAGGGACGAGACTTTATCGTTTAATTTCATAAACTCCATAAGTACGAGTCTATTTACTTCGATTATTTATTATTACTTATTTAAAATTTTTAATGACGAACTTAGATTTTACATGGTCATTTCATCCGCCGAATTAATATTTCACATGTAACGTATGTACACGTTTAAAGTATTTTAGAATACTAATCTAAATACAAAGTTTTCACTGTAGGTTTATAGAATTGTAAAAAGTCTTGATATTTAAATTAAGTTTCATCGTTAAAAAGAGGATTACCACAAGTCGGAGGGGTCCTCACTCNCATTAGAACGGACCTTTTAGGGTACCTACCTCGTCGAACCAACCGACGTCAGGTACCCCAACAAGTCTCTTTCTGTCCTGACTCGCTGAAGTGTAAGTGAAAAGTGAAAGTACGTAACCTCTTCCTTTACCGTTGGGTGAGGTCACAAGAACGGACCTCTTAGGGTCCCTGTCCCCTCGGACCACCCGACGGTAGATACCCCAGTGTGCCTCAGCCTGTGCTGACTGTACTGAATCATCGTCATACTACTCTGTTTGACTGGAATCCAGAACCTCCCTTTCCAGAACCCCCTTACACTCTTCGATATTTTTTAATAAGTACTTCATTTAAGCACTAAATCCACTAAAGGGGGTTGGCAAAGGATGAATTGATGTAATGGTACATAAAATGATGAGTCCTTCGTCATTTAACATATTCCTTCCTAAAAGGGACGAGACTTTATCGTTTAATTTCATAAACTCCATAAGTACGAGTCTATTTACTTCGATTATTTATTATTACTTATTTAAAATTTTTAATGACGAACTTAGATTTTACATGGTCATTTCATCCGCCGAATTAATATTTCACATGTAACGTATGTACACGTTTAAAGTATTTTAGAATACTAATCTAAATACAAAGTTTTCACTGTAGGTTTATAGAATTGTAAAAAGTCTTGATATTTAAATTAAGTTTCATCGTTAAAAAGAGGATTACCACAAGTCGGAGGGGTCCTCACTCTTACTTAACCAAGTAAGATTTGTCTTTGTATCAAAACAACAACAAGATAGGAGAAGGAGATCGACGAAAATCTTCAAGGAATAATAAAAGGTTGTATCCATTCCTTGTTGAAATGTGACGAAAAAAATCAACACTCTTTCTAACGTGCCGAACCGATTTAACGTACAAGAGAGTAAGTATGAAAACCAAAACGTAAATGGGATTTTATGACGAGATTAAGAAATAGAGTTCGGAGAGATCTTACATAAGAGTTATGAGAATTAGATTTAAAGAAGTTAAAAGAAAAGGTTTAGGGACTACACAAAAACGAAATAGTTTTCATGAGTCTTTTTTTTCGTTGGTATTGGGCTTGTTGGATATTTTTTAATCTCCCGATGAGTTGAATTTATTTCTTCATTAACTTATTTATAATAATATTATATAAAAATTGTGTTTCGTGCACTGTAAAAGACAGTAGTTTGTGTATAGTAAAAAGATTTGGTTAAAAGGTCACTAGAATCTAGTTAACCTACAGGTTAGTAAGTTAAGTCAAAACTGTGATTTTTATCTCTAATCACGTTTGAGGTGTCCAATCCCAGAGTCAGAACACTCTGACGAGGATGATGTTTCCGTCAACATTTACTTCACGGTCGGATGTGTGTGAGACTGACTGACTGAGTATCTTAAGTCCTTTCACAAAATAAGTGACGAAGTCAAATAATATCTTCTATGTTGAATCCGTGTCGGTCTATCTTCTCTTGATATCCCTTTCGATACCACCTTCTCCTCACCTTCATGTGGTAGAATGGTCTTGAAACAACACAAGTGGTTGGGGTTTTGAAGGGTTTAGACAAATACACACCAAAGTAATATCTCCTGACTGCTACTCTAGTAACCAGTGACCACTAATTTAAGTTAGAGGTCCGGGAGAATTAAGAGGTTTTCAACTCCCTACCCCTTACTCTGACTTTTAAGATTCGAATATTTAGTGTACTAATAACTGAGACCAATGGTCAAGGACAATCTTCAGTAGGTCTCCGGGAGAATTCCCAGTGAAGTGATTGTGTTAGATATTTATCCATATAAACAAATGTGTATATCTATATAAACTAGTCTAACTGGGAGTTCGAGGTTATGAACCCGGTGAACTACTCTTCTTAACTGAGTAATCTTTTCTGGGATTACGACCCTTTCTAACTTCCGTCCTTCTTTTCCCCTTGTGTCTCCTACTCTACTAACCTACCGTAGTGACTGACCTACCTGTACTCGAACTAGTTCGAGACCCTCAATCACTACCTGTTCCTTCAGACCACACGAAGTCAAGTACCCCAGCGTCTCTCAGCCTGTGTTGACTCACTGACTTGACTGGACTAGTGTATATATATACACACACACACACACACACACACACACATTTAAATATATATCTCTCTCCGATGGGTGATATATACATCACGACCATCATTTCTTGGGTGGACGGTTACGTCGCCTGTATTCTCTTTATCCAAGATAGGGACCCAGCCCTTCTAGGGGGCTTCCTCCCTTACCGTTGGGTAAAGTCATAAAACCGGACCTCTTAGAGAACCTGTCCCTTCGGACTGTCTATGTCAGGTATCCCAAAGTTTCTTAACATGTACTGATTTTACTGAATCGTGTCGTATATATATATATACATATATATATATATATATGTGTGTGTGTGTGTGTGTGTGTGTACACAATACATGAATATGATATTAATATTTCCACTTTAAAACGTTGAAAGGGAGAGGTACAGGAAACACGAATTGAGAACTTTCCTTGTCAAGGGTGACTGAGAATTGTGACCTCTCACTAATCTATGGACTTTTTAATAAATCGAGGGGTAATAGAAAGAGAAGAAATATTGAATCCTATTACTGTCAAACCGGACAGCGGATCAACACTCCCTTCTCTTGTTATAAAGTTTTGCCTATGTGTTTCATTGTTTCTCCATCTGTACTGACTCGAACATACGTCCACGTATGGTATCCGTGAGAAAATCACAATACAATTTTTATATAATAAAATTATTTGTTTGACTAAGAAGATACGTATTTTTCCACCGTATCTCTTCTTAAACCGTGGTTTTTTTACGAAAGTACATACATACAGATATTCATCACTGGAAGATGTTACTTAATATAGACTGAATATATCATTTGTAAAACTTTCACTCCCACACATTGAAGGGTCCTCGTCATTAATTTCTATAACATTGAAAGTGGGACAAAAGAACCGAACGAGTAAGACCTCCTTCGGTCTAGGGTACGGTACTTCTATCAGTTTGTCGGGATGTCTCTCCGTATGTTTATTTCTCCTTGACCACGAAGGGTGGTCGTCGGTTGTGTCCGTTGTTATTAAACACTCACTATTCTTTCTCGGTGGAACCTTCCTTTAGAAAGTTGGAGTCCGTTCTAAAGACTACCGACGTCGAGATTGAGTGTGGAATGACGTTGGAGTAAGTTCGAGGACTCAATATTCTTGGTCGATTTAATCCTGAGTTAAATAGTAGGTGTCTGTGATTTGTTCTACTATTTGTTATTAACGGATTTCAGTGATAAAAACTCAATTACACGATACGTCGTTATTTTTCCATCACGTAATAAACCGGATTTTAAAAGTATTAAACTTTCACTTTTATAAATCTTACTGTCTAAAATTTTCTCAAATAGACATACCGAATCTTAAGGATTCTTCTATTTACCCAATTATCGTATACGTCTATGTAAATTTGTATATATAAATAAAAAATGTGTATAACTTATCCTTGTTTTATGAATTTAGAGGTATGTAAGATAGGATTAGTTACAATTTTGAGAAGACATTAATACTCTATCGAGGTAAAACTCGGGTTAATAAGGTTAAACATATCTTAGAGTGAGTATTAACGGACGAAAGAGGACACAGGGTCCAACTACGATTTTTATAAACTAAAACGATATTTAATATTATTACGAAATGTCAGTATTTTTAACGGACTATAAAAGTAGATTAATAGTGTATGATTTTATATTAATTCGTCTTTAATAGTTAGTAATGATTATTAATATATAAAGGTATTTTATAATTAATGTACATATGAAAATAAAAAAGTAAAGAATAAATTTTTAGGTCTTTTATATAAAAATCTTGACTTTTATCCAAAACAAGAAACACTACATTGAAAGAAGTTTGTACTCTCGTTTACGAAAAACTTAAACTGACGGACATACCTTTCTGAACTTCTCTGTCTTATCACTGTTGTTAATTATAAAATAGAAGAAAATTAATATTTGTAAAATAAATTCAAAAAGTTTTTATTAATTAAAGAGTGTTTGAATTTTCTTTGACTTTATAATCAAAACGGAGAAAACTTACACAAAAGAGGTGTTGACTGTAAATACTAAATATCGTATATAAATTAATTTTTTTATCTTTGACTGAATCTCCCTCAAACATGTCGGTTCCTTTCACCTAAAAGTTCAGCTTTATGTATATAATATTTCTACTCTTTTTATTTCGTAAAATGTGTAAATCTCAAAATGTCTTTTCGTCTTAGTTTACGTAGGACTAGTTAAGATTCTTTACAATGTCTTAGGGTTCTTTACAAGAGATGTTACGATATGTACTTCCTCCCACCGATTGTATCTCTATGAGTTTACCGTTTCGACTCCTACTTTTGCCTGAATACATGTCCCAATTCACTATATTAATAATAAATCAAATACATTCATTTATTCCCCTTTATCCATTTATTTTCAAGAACCTCATCTATAACAAAAAAACAAACCCACGGGTTCGATAAAATAATTCTGGACCGTAAAAAGACAATGAGATCGAGAAAGAGACACGATAGTGAAAACCAAAGAAATGTAACCAAATTAAAGTTCAAAGGAGAGTCAAAAACCCACGGTTTTACCAGTGATTACAGAGTGTGAGTGGAAGTCAGTCGGACGGTTTGTGTCATGGGTTTCTCACCGTTCCTTATACCACGTAATAGAGGAACCTGGTTGGTCTTAGTAAACGAGAAGGGACTCAACTATTGATACCCGTGTCACTACCTTGTGTCTTACTCGACTGAACTTAGAATGTAATAGGATTTCTTGGTGTTCACATCTCAATTAGGTAAGAATTTTTTGTGTACCAGGACACCGTCCACAAAGGGGTGGTTTTTTTCTTTTTTTCCAGTCTACTTCACCGATCTTCTATTTCTATTTATAACGAATATAACTATAAACCTTTATTCTTTGTTTTATCTACAATGACTGATATGAAAGAGACAAGGATTCCATTCATGATACATAACCTTTTATAAAGAATCGAAAATCTCTTGTATTCACATGACTAACGTTTGATCAGAGGTAAAAACCGTTGTGTGTGTATGTGTGTTTGTGTACGTGTACACACGCACACAAGTAAATACACGTACACACACACGATTCAGTGAAGTCAACACAGGCTGAGAAAACGTTGGGGTACCTGACATCGGGCGGTCCGAGGAGACAGGTTCCCTAAGAGGTCCGTTCTTATGACCTCACCCAACGGTACTAGAGGAAGTTCCTTAAAAGAATCGGGTCCCTAGTTCGGATACAGAGAATACAGGGGACGTGACCGTCCGTTCAAGAAATGGTCCACAGTATTTTTCAAAAAAAGGTCTCACTTAATGAGGTAAACTTTTTCAAAGATTTTTCTATTCTGAAAACTCAAATTATTTTAACAGGTGACTTCGTATATTCATCCCCATTTAACTTCAGACGTCGACGGAGAGGACTAGATGAGGGTGAGAACAGACTTTAGTAATAATTCGTATGAGGTGGTACTAATCTCAAGATCCATGGGACAGATTTGGTCATCGGATCATTTTTGAAACATTTCCTTTAATTATTGTTTTAAAGTTCCTGTGTCATTTATATTTTGTTAGACTTTTGTTGAAAAGACATTTGTTTTATACAATTAAGAAGGGACTATTAATAAAGGAGTGATTACGGAAACTTCCCGGAGGTCCACCGAACCAACCATTTCTTAGGTGGACGGTTGCGTCCTCTACGTTCTCTACGTCAAAGTTAGGGGTCCAATCCTTTTAGGGGATCTCATCCTTTACCGTTGGGTGAGGTCATAAGAACGGACCCTTTAAGGTACCTGTCTCTTTGGATCACTCGTTGTCAGATACCCCAGCGTTTTTAAACCTGTGTTGACTCGTAGGTACGTGTATGTATATTATAGAAACTTGTAATATAAAGGAAAAATTTTTACGGGAGTATTATAAAATTGGTGAGATAAGTTTACTACGGAGAGTCAACAGACGAGAAGAATTCCTTTGATCATCCACACACCTATTACAACGTTTTTTGTCTTATCGTTGTCCTTTGACATTTCTCTAACAACAGTAGACGGTTCTTTCTTAAATTTAAAAGAATGGTAGAAGACAGAGAGATAGGTTTTAATTGGAGGGAAAGTGTGGAGTTTTACAGTCGAGACAGACAAAATTCTCGACTATGTCGTGAAATTTTTTATAAATAAAAGAACAACGAAAAATCAAGAAAGTCCGTCAGATACTTTTTCTTACGTATATCCGGAAAGTCTTCTTTTGATTGATAATACTATACATAAAGGGTAAAGATATAAAGTCCATATAATATATATTAAATTTTATTTTTAGTTGATTTAACTTTAATAGAGTACAAATTATAGACAGTGTAAAAAAAAAGGAAAAAGAATGTAAAAACGAAAGAATATGTCTCATGTCTAACAAATGAGACTCGTTGAAGTTAGAGTAGTTCAAAAGTTTATAAAGGAGGTATGCATTTTATCCTAATTTGTTACCTCTTTTATTCCCCTCTAGTTTTTAATTTTGATTTCTGATCGATCTCACTCCGAATGTATGATTTATAAGTCACTTTTCTTTAAGAGACAAGATTCGGGTAGACGATCTTCAGTAGAGAAGTTTAACATTCTTTTTACGGACGTCTTCTTTAAAATGACATATTTAGATATTCATGAACTTACCATTACTGTTTGAGTTCTGAAATTTCATTCAGGGTTAAGTAATAGGTCATTTATTACTACAGGTTACACTATAATAAATTAAATTGTTATAAATCCTAATCAACTTACACAAAATATGTTTAATCTCGATTCATGGTCAGATTTTCACCAATCGATTGTAAACTTCATGAAATTAGTTATTAAGTGTAATTTCCCAAAACCATTTGTGACCTTTATAAGGTTATACCTTAGTTATGGGTTTTACAATATTTTCTTTTTATTTGATTTTTACAGTAAGTTGAGTCGTGTCTTCAAAGTCATTAATCGTACTCATTACAATCTATATAAAATCCCCACCATTTTATTTAAGTGTTTTGATCAAATGTATCTTTTACATATCCTTGGGATTATAACAATACATTCATATTCTTAGGTAGTCTGGGACGTCGAACTTTGGATACCTTGATTGTGGATCCAGTTCTTAAGACCAAACAGGATTTACAGGGTAGGAGGTAAATAAGTATACTATAATAACACAAACTAAAGTGGTCTAAACGGACTGGACAATAGTCTTATACTAAGAAAGACTGAGTCTCACTCGAAGGGAATATTCTATGTACAGTATTACGGACTTCTGTCCCTCGACTTTATCAAATCCTTTCGTCCAATACATTATCTAAGTACGAAAAAACGATCCGTACAAGTATATAGGGACATAAGTGAATTTTGAGTAAAAACGAATTTGTATAGTGGAAGAATACCCTCTGTATTAGGGTAGATATAGATTAAAACTCCTCATTACTATGAATGGAAGTCTTAATCTCTGAACAAATTTTTTGTTTAAATAATCCTTGAATGTTATTAAAATAAACGGCTAAACTCATAAATTTTCATTAGTCCAACGTATATACGATTCACGAAACCAATGTAGTTGAGTACATCAAAAAAAAAAAATTTATACTTTAATACACACTACAGAATGATACACTTTTTATTTTACGTGGTTTTTAATTCTTTTAATAAAAATTAATCTCGTCAATAATTACTCCTTTCAGGGGGGTTTTTCCTACCCCCAGAACTCTAAAATCCTTCCGACTATATCTTCCTTCAGTAGAACCTAAGAATACCGTTCGTTCTCTTTCTTTCTTCGAAGAATAGACTTAGTAACTTCTTTCTATCTCTACCCAAATAGAGTCCTATTTGTCTTATGTGACCAGTGGTTCTGTTAGAATAATAAGAGGAATCGAATTAATGAGAAATCTGTCCAAAAAGGAACTAATATCGAGAACTGGAAGGAAAGTAATCTCGTAAATGAAATCTTTTCAGTTTTACAAATTAAAAAAGAAACGGTGAAACTCTACATTTAGAACGTCTGACAACGGTGAACAACAACAACAACAATCTCTTTCTGAGAAGGGTCCTTAAAGAAAAAGTTCCCGTTCTTTTGGTAGGGGAACTTCACATTAGGTTCAGTAAGACGAATTTAGTTTACATTCTTACTAGTTACTCTGGATATGATTCAGAGACACATTCCCATCTTCGAATTCGTAGTTAATCGTTTGAACGTTCAGGATTAATGTAACTTGTTGAAGAAGGATTGTGGGAGGTCATTAAAAAGTGTTCGAATAGGTTTTGGTTTTTAGAAAGGATGGAAAATAAAGTCATTTCACACAAGTTAGACAGAGGGGAAAACGCTATCAGAACTTGATTCAAAATGAACGGACTAATTGAGACAGTCCAAGTCAAAAAGAGATTCCCGTTCCTTCGAAGAAACCTCGTGTTTCTCCTTCACCATAAAGAATTGATAAGTAAAACGTCAAAAGGACCCTTGTTCCGAGTCCTTTTGTAGTTGAAACAGTTTGAAATGTCTCTTCACACTTTATTTTTTGTTGGATCTGAATATGTTGTCTCAGCCTGTACTGACTTTACTGAATCGTACGTACGTACGTAACCTCTTCCTTTACCGTTGGGTGAGGTCACAAGAACGGACCTCTTAGGGTCCCTGTCTCCTCGGACTACCCGACGGTAGATACCCTAGCGTATCTCAACCTGTGTTGACTTCGCTGAATCGTCGTCATGGTCGTCGTCTGAATACGTTATTCTGTAAATAGACTTTCACAAATTCAACCTTTGAAGTCGTTTCTGAGGTCGATAATTACAGTCAATTAAAAATAAAACAGATTTCAGTCTATGGAAAGAAGGACGAGTCACTAGTACGTTCGGAAGTTTTTAAAACTCTGTTGATGTGTTGAAAAGAATGGAGAAAGAAACTACTGATGAAACGGAAACGTAGTAATTCATAAAACTCTTGTAGAGTATAGTAGAGGGAGTTAAAATGTAAAAGGAAATAGAAAGTGTACGTAGACGTAAATGTAAAAGAGTGGGAAAGGAAATCATTCAGAGATGTAAAGAGGTAAGATTTTTTTATCCTATGTTTAATTCTTGTACAGATAAGATAGGCCACATATTAGTATGTGGCCTATGTAGAGAAAGACAGTTCTTAAAACACTTTCATTCACTCCCTCACTCATATCTCTGTTTACTCTTTACGCGACTAGAGTCCTGTATAGTCGTACATTTTTACGTCTCCTCTTCTTTTTAGATCTTTTAGACAGAACATACTTTAACTATGACAAAGTTGTCCCTTAACTCTTTACGTCTAAAATCTTTCTACTTTCACTCTTTCTCCTTTATTATCACTGTATTATTTCCGAAGTTAGTAATTTGGGAGTATCCCGTAGTCCGTCCGTGATATAACTTTCGAATCGTTTATCAGTGTGTTTTTGTAGACCTTAAATCAATTGTTAAATTAAGTATTTTTATTCTACGTAAAAAAGATTATTGTCACACTCTATTTTCTTATTATCCAACAGAGAAGGGGGTGGGGGGGGGCGGGTGGGGTTCTGTCATTTCACCCTCTATTTGGATATAAATAATGTTTCGTTTACTTTATGTATTCGTCTATGCTTGAATTTACTAAGTAACGGTTTAAAGTACTCCCGTCTAAAATTAAAGATGACTTAAGACCCTTTATTTTATAGGTCATCTCATCGGTGTTTACTAAGGTTTTTTTTACTTTGTTTTCCAGAACTTTTTCAGTCAAGTCAAGTCAGCAAATCAGTACAGGCCGAGAAACACTGAGGTACCTCACGTCGTACGGTCCGAAGGGACGGATAGTGAACTTTTAATCGAACTGAATTGTAATCACACATCCCTTAAAATCCGTTTTGTTTTTACGAACATACTCTTACCTTCGATCTTACTAGTCTTAGATCTTAGTAACACGACGTACAGTTTCAAGGATCTTGACTCTTCGGCCACCCCCAATTTTTTACCAATTTTATTTATACTTATCAAACTCACCGCGGTCTGACGTCTCTGTCAATTTTTAAGTGTATTGTAGATAAGAAACACTTTCAGTCTGTTTTGAACTCTGAACACTTGAACAAAAGTCTGTTCGATCTTGATTGAATAAAGTCTATATCACGGTTCTATACTCAGTATAAAAGTTATTTTATACCGTCCCTTGATTGTTTACCTTTCTTAAGTCTTGTGTTAAAAGAATTAAATAGTATTCTTTCCCTTGTGATCCTTCTGAAAAAAAAAAAAAATTCTTTAGTCTCAAACTACGAAAATAATGAATGGTCTACTCGTGTGGTGTAAAGAATATTTTATATTGAATTAATATTTACTAAACTTCAAAATCATGCGTTATCATTGACTTGTTTTCTACACCTTAAAGTAATACATAATATATTTTTTTCACAACAGAAACTATAAAGTTTGAATTTTTTTATTGTTTTGGTCGTTGTTTCTTATAAAAATTTAAAGAATCAGTATAAACGAACGGGAATCTCTTTATACTTTCTTAAAAAAAACAAAATACAAATTACTAATTATATTTCTTGGTTTGTATTTTGTGCCATAAACTTTTTAGTTTTTAAATTTAACACCAATCGTAAAAAGTTTACACGTTCTTAATAAAGATATATGTTGGTTGAATTGTTTTATACTTATATATTTGGACCCTTTTTGATTTTATTATATAATAAAACTGTTTTTTTTTTCTTTTATTAAATGACGAAAATTGATTTAAGATTTACATAGTACTCCGACCATAGAAGTCAATAAAGATACAGTCAAGTCAGTCAAGTCAACGAGTCAGCACAGGCTGGGAAACGTTGGGGTACTTAACGTCGTACGGTCTGGAGGGACAGGTAGTGGTTGAGGGCCTCAAGTGAGTTTGAGTGTTGGTAGTTCAGCCACTACGGTAGGTCGGTAGAGTAGGAGACAACAGGGGAAGAGGAGGACGGGGGTTAGGGAGGGTCGTAGTCTCAGAAAAGGTTACTCAGTTGAGAAACGCACTCCACCGATTTCATGACCTCAAAGTCGAAGTCGTATCCAGGAAGGTTACTTATAACTCCTGACTAAAGGAAATCCTACGTGACCAACCTAGAGGAACGTCAGGTTCCCTGAGAGTTCTCAGAAAAGGTTGTGGTGTCAAATTTTCGTAGTTAAGAAGCCGGGAGTCGAAAGAAGTGTCAGGTTGACAGTGTAGGTATGTACTCATGACTTTTTTAGTATCGGAACTGATCTACCTGGAAATAACCGTTTCATTACAGAGACGAAAAATTATACGACAGATCCGACCAATATTGAGAAGAAAGTTCCTCATTCTTAGAAAATTAAAGTACCGACGTTAGTGGTAGACGTCACTAAAACTTCTTTCATCCCTTTTAGTGAGGTAAGTCCTTTGGTATGGTAAGGTTTGGTATGGTTTGTTTTGGTATGGTAAGTCCGTACTGGATTTAGTTTAGGGAATCCTAATATGTTATTTGCACTAATTATCTAAATTCCCTAATCTAGACTATCTCACGGACTTCTTGATACCTACCTCCAAGTACTGTAACATATCCTCTGTCCCTAGTTCTGGTAGGGGTTCCTTTTCTTTCCGTTACGCCGACAGACTCCTCCGGAATTTTTATCGATACTTTTCTTCTTTTCACTTTCCGTTTCCTCTTTTCCTTTCTATATAGGTAAACTTACGTCTCAAGGTTTCTTATCGTTCCTCTCTATTCTTTAGAGAGTCACTAGTAACGTTTCTTTATCTCCTTTTGTTATTTACCCTTTCTGATCTCTGGAGAAGTTCTTTCAATCTCTATGGTTCCCTTGAAAAGTCCGTTTCTAGCCTTGTTATTTCCTGTCTTTACCATACCTGGATTGTTTTCGTCTTCTAGAATTCTTCTCCACCTTTCTTATGTGTCTTCTTGACATGTTTTTTCTAGAAGTGTTGGTCCTATTAGTACTACCACACTAGTGAGTGGATCTCGGTCTATAGGACACTTCAATTCACCCGGAATCCTTCGTAGTGTTCCCGTTTCGATCACCTCGATACGGCATTCCTTTTCGTTTCTTGATAATGTACATTTACAATTCATGGTAAAAACACACTATTTAAACACCCTAGTTACAATTATATCTCTTAAAGTAATGTTACTTCACTCAAAGTGTCTTCGATGGAAGAATTTGACTGTTTGTACTATTTAAATCGTCCTATTCTTGACGTACTGGAATATTGAAGATGTCATTCATCAGATGTAAGGTAGAAATTCTGTCATAAAAATATTGTCAGTATAACTGGTTAATGTGTACTTTTTTATTACTTTCGTTTTATATACTCAAATATTAATTCAAGAATATACTACAAAAAGTATATAAAATTACGTTCAACCAATCTGAGTGTTTAGATTCAGATCTTTAGTATGACTTAATTGAGTCTCTACTGTACGACTCAGTAGTCTTATAAAAGATAAAAAATAGTTATTTCTACTTATAGGGTACAAAGAAAAGAAAGAAGAAAGTCTTTGAAAAAAAGACTCAAAACGTCAAATAAATAACTTTGGAGTATGTATGTAACGAACCTACATCTTAAGATTTTGGTACAAAAAGGTTTTTTGCACAAATAGGATATAGTACCTTATTACCTATATGGTTACCTTATGTATTCAGTGAGTTAAACGAAGAGTTACACAATGTGTCTCTTAATAAACGAGTAAACCATTTGTAATGGAATAGACGAAGAAGTGAAAGTAGTATTAGTAGCAGTAGTAGAAGTTATCGAAGAGGTCATTTCATATTGTGGCTAGAACCCTAATATCCGAGTGCATTTTTTACTGGTTAAAGTTTCAGACGTCGCTCCTATCGAAGTCTTAGTAATAGGTCTAGAGGTGAGAGTCCTTGAAGCCCTCCCCGTTTTTTTAATCTCTTTCTCGGAGTCTTGGACAAAACCAGTGTCATGCTTGACAGGGTACAGGGAACACTAGCAAAAGTTTCACCGTTAGAAGAGAAAGAAGGTTAGATAGACCGTGGGACATGTTGGGCATTAAAGACCAGGTAGTTTTCCTTTCCCTAGTCTTAGTAGACCAAGTCTAGGGTACAAACAATTAACGGTAAAAGTAGACCATAAAAGATAAAAATCGTCAGAAAGGGAACTTTGGGAACGGGACGTAATGGAAAAAGGTACTTAATAAACAGTTAGTCGTTATTCCTTGAGGTGACTTTAGGGTATTGTCTTCAAGTTTTTAGACAATTGAAGTTCTAAAAAAGAATGGGAGTACATTTTACAACGAACAGAAAGAATAAATATTCTTTCCTCTTTCTCAACTCCCTCAATTTTTCTAAAATCCACAATTCTGAACCTATGTTGCATTCGGTCCCCTAAGACGTCCAACTATGAAAACCCTCAGATCTATTAATCTTTAACCCATATTTCTAAAAAAAAAAAGAGATGTTCAAGTATTGTCTGTTTTTGGACTTTACCGTCGTCAATAAATAGTAACTGACTCATGTGTCCTCTTAAACGTGTTATAGACGTTGATGACAGACGTCTTTTGAACAGAAAAGTTAAAGAATTTCGATTTACAAATTTTTGTAAAATATGTATTTTTCTCCTCTAATAAAAGTTTTATCACAGAAGTGAGTCGTGAAAAAAAAAAAAAAAATTGGATTCTGGTAAGTTAGACTGTATACAGTCCCCATTAATCGTCAGAATCGTCAGAAGACGATTGTCTTATGGACGACATGAATCGTCCATAAAGAACAAGGAGTAATGGGTTTAATACAAGTCCAGTATATAGTTTAGAAACTGTTATTACGGTGAAAGTACGAATTAACGAATTTATTTTCACATTAATACCATTGACATGACTCTATGATGACATTTAAGAACATTGGTACCGCAAACGGACTACATCTAACACTACAGTAAACTAGATGACATATCTAAATTATTGTGATTTTTAATTACATCGTAAACAAGGTATAGTCACCTCTAAGGAGGTCTACAATTATTGTAAAATCCATTTTAAAATAAGTTATAAGACTTGTAAGATAATTTACTTCAGTATCATAAAAATACTTTTTATAATATAGACCGTAATTCGTGTCTTTTTATTTAACTATTGAACGAAGACTCTCCCCTCTAGCTTTAGAACTGTATGCTATTAATCGTCTTAAATATAGAACGATACCCTACAAATGCCATTTCTGACACAAGAATCTTATGAAAACCTAGTGTCTTTTATAACCGAGTATTTTTTAGTTCTTTTAGTACAATCCCCTTCTTCTTTCTATAATTATCATCAGAATTTTAAGAACGAGATACAAAAGATGATTAATCGTGAAAAGATTACTCGCGATTGGTTTACTCTGAAACTGTATTTAATCGTTTTTTCAAGAGTTTTGAAAATTTTCATTTTATTTACTGTATACGGTTTTACAATTACACCATTCATAAATTTACATAATCAATAATTATACTTCTTGAAATTTGTAGAATACGAACCCCGACCACGTACCCCTACTAGGTCTCTCTACTATACCCCACCCTCCACCCTTCCCCTAAGTCCTAACCCTCGAACATATGTGGGCACCACCTAAGTACAGTTACATACCGTTTTGGTTATGTCATAACATTTCATTTTATTTCATTTTTTTTTTTTTCTTAATTTCGTTTTTTATTTTTATTTCAAATGGTCACCACACTCGTTCAACATTCACACAAGGAATAAGTAGCCTTTCTTGGGACCTTCATTCATCAGGTCCCGATATGTATTCAAGGTGTAAATGGTACTTATGTCTGAGTAAGAGAAAAGAGAGGGTAATAAGATCTAGTTCCTATCTAAAAAAGAATTCCCCAGTCCTTACTTTACAAGATCCTAAACGTCCGGTGTGTCAGAGAGAGTGTTGAATGATTAAGATGAAGAGAGTGTTTTTCATTAAACGGTGACATCGTACTTTGATGATTTATGGATGATTTTATCTATACTGACTTCCTTTCAATACTGGTTGGATCTATCGTATAAGTTTTCGTCTCTGTAATGAAACGGTTGTTTCTAGGTAGATCAGTTCCGATACTAAAAAGGTTATCAGTACATACCTACGCTCTCAACCTGATATTTCTTTCGACTCACGGCTTCTTAACTACGAAAACTTGACACCACAACCTCTTCTTAGATCTCTCAGGTTCCCCTGAGATCTCGACGTTCCTCTAGGTTGGTCAGGTAGGATTTCCTCTAGTCAGAACCCACAAGAAACCTTCCTTACTACGATTTCGACTTTGAGGTCATGAAATCGGTGGAGTGCGCTTCTCAACTGAGTAACCTTTTCTGAGACTACGACCCTCCCTAACTCCCGTCCTCCTCTTCCCCTGTTGTCTCCTATTCTACCGACCTACCGTAGTGGTTGAACTACCTGTACTCAAACTCACTTGAGGTCCTTAACCACTACCTGTCCCTCCGGACCGTACGACGTTAAGTACCGTAACGTTTATCATCCTGTACTGACTCGCTGACTTGACTTGACCATAAGGTCATTTTGACGGCAGTTGATGTTTAACCATAAACAGTTCCTATAAACGGTAGACGGAGTCGTCTCTAACTTAGAGTATGAAGACGTCGACAACTGAAAGTTGTACGGGAACTTCCGTCAAGTTCCACCTCTCACTCCGTGACACACGAGGTGTTTTTGACCATCTCATTCAGACATACATCAATCTATAAAAGTACTTAACTAAAGTACTAAGGTTAGGAACATAAACGAGAATGGATCTTTTCGTGATATAGTAAAGTACCACTATCGTCGAAGAGGACTAATCGTTTTCTGGAAAAAAATCATTCGTACACTAATGTAACTTGAGGGGGAAGTGGCTTTAGTATATATAACTAGAAGGGAGTGACGGAAAAACCTCGTCAGAGAGTGTCGAGAGGCTCCAACGACAGGGGTAGAACGGGGTTTAATTTGAATTGAGTGTTGGGAACTCAACACGTATAAAAAACCAGTTGTAACATATTTCTTTTTGTTCACTACCCTACCCAAATAGAGTAGCTACTGTTAATATGATTCGAGAGAAAGTCTTACACCGAAAGTAGGAGTTCCAGTTAAGTACTGAGTTCTACCGACAGTCTCCAGATCTACATTATAAGATTCACTTTCGGTCTTTTTAACGTCTATGATTTCCTAGTTTACCCGAAGGAAGTGACTCTTATTCGGGAAAAATTTAACTCAAAGTTACTCCTGGAAGTGTTATAAAAATAAATGTAGAGACAAATTATTTATTAGACTTTCTAGAAATAAGAACTAAGGATTTTTCTATTCGTGATGTACGAATTTTGTCTTAACCAACCGACAACAGAGATCAAGGACCCTTCATTGGAGGTTTAGGAACCTTAAAGGGATCCCTTCACAAAAACAATAAATACCACCCAGGGACCCTGGTTTAGACTATCAAATACAATTACTCTAACGGATCCCACCTTGGATGCGTAATGTCTTTCTTATTTATATACCAATCTCTAAACCCCGAAACTCGGTATAGTCGGTTGGGGGTCCTTTTCCTCTTAACCTCTAACTTAGGTCGGTATATTTGTTACTAAGTTAATTAGTACGGATATCTTACTTTGGTATTACTTTTGAGCCTGTGACTACAAACTCATTAAAAGGAACCGACCGTTAAGAGACGTATAATAGTGTGTGACCACACAGGTTTCCGTATAGCACTTCTGTTCTTTCAACATGTAAAACCTGGAAGGGTCTGGTGTAGAATATGTAAAGGGGGAGTCTGACCAAGACTAATCATAATAAAACAAAATTATTTAGATTAGTATTCATGTCACAAGAGGACTCAAGACACTTAGTAAGATCTTTTTCGTAATTTAAACTCATTTACCATTCTTGAGAAATTAACATCGAGCACTAGTCTTACCCTTAGAGACTCTGACACAGACCGTAGACTTCATTCCGTTTTCGTCAAAACACCTCTTACTACGGGAATTAGACACTTCAAACCGAACTTAGGTCCATTACTTCAGAGTCTTCAATAACGTTAAAGTAAACGGTCTCAATCAGTAAACTGATGTAGATCTAAATTTAATCTAAAAATCTGAGTATAAAGGTATGGTGGTAATCCGAATCTTATGACGGGGATATAGGATATTGATTCGATTCATAAACCCTAAGATCGAACTTGATTTCCTCTAGTCAGAACTCACAAGTAACCTTTCCGACTACAACTTCGACTTTGAGGTTATGAAACCGGTAGACTGCACTTCTCGACTGAGTAAACTTTTCTGGGACTACGATCCTTTCTAACTTCTGTCCTCCTCTTTCCCATGTGTCTCCTACTCTACCAACCTACCGTAGTCACTGAGTCATCTGTACAAACCCATTTGAATCCCTCAACCACTACCTGTCCCTCCGGACCGTACGACGTCAGGTACCCCAGAGTTTCTCAGTCTGTGTTGACTCACTGACTTAACTTGACTTGACTTGACTTGACTTGACTTGACTTCGAGGTTAATGAACCTGTAGAAGGAAGTTTTTTTCCAGTAGAAGGAAGTTATTAATTGAAGTAGTACAAAGTGAAAAACCAAACGGAGTCGATAGTGTCATTGTCGTTCTGATATATCAGTAGATCGTTCTCGAAAGTAAATGAAGAGAAGTATTCAGTCAACTTTTTAATTCTTTAAAGAGTAGAAGATGATGGTGTAGATTTTTGGAGGAAACCAGACATGAGTATAAAAGGACACTAGGAAACTTAATGTTTTCATTGTTCTTCATAAACGAGATAGTTTTTGTTTAATAGAAGGATCAAAGGTACAAGGTAGTGAATACTGAATAATTCCTTAAACCAAATTAATCACGTAAATAAGAGAAATAATGTTATAAAAAGGTCGTAGGTTTGTAGGAATGAGAGAAGGTAATTTATTTTTTGTTGATTTACTTTGGAATTTGAAGATCGGAAATAAGACAAGATGAATGAGAGGGTTAGTAGACCAGGACAAGAATCATTTTGAAACATTATATACACGGACTTGATCGACGAATGTAAAGGAAGAAGGATGAAATCCCACAAAAAAGAAGGATAGTTAGGTAGTCTGACAAGAACCATTGTGACAATCACAGTTGATGTTTAACCGTGAACGGTAGATGGAGATGGTTCTAATTTAGTACACGTCCACGTTGACGACTAAAAATTGTGGGAGAAGACTTTTTTCAGGACCCACCTCTCGTCTTTACTCCGTGAGACACGAGTCCCTTTTTAACCGTCCTGTCCGGAAGTCTATCAATAGAAGTCCTCGGTTTAAATACTTGGGTCAAGAATACAGAGGAGTATAGATCTTTTCGTGATTTTAGATACTACTATTGATAAGAAGTACTGATCGTCTTTTGAAGACCTTTTTGTTACATTAACGTACGTGAGAGGGAAGTGGTTTTAGTGGAAGGAGGGATGAATAAACTTTGTCAAAGAGTCTCGATAAACTCCACAACAGTGGACTCGACTTCAGGAGTAAAACGGGGTTTATTTTGAACATTGACAGTACAACGTGTGAAAAATTCAGTTGCAATCACTATGGGTAATACGGTCGTCACTTTCATTGACAAGAGAAGATAGAACATAAAATAATCAGGAACTGTCACAACTAGGTCAGGAATAGAGAACTCATTTTATCGAGTATACATACGTAAAGGAGATTAAAGTGATCATATATACGGATTAAAGGTTACGAAGACGGAGAAGGAGTAAATGAATAAGACACCTACGTTCCCTTTGGGGTACTAAACAAGTCTTATCTAAGATAATAAAGATCTGCATAATAAAAATTATCCCTTAAAGTAGATCCGTAGACCGAAACTTTTGTTACGGTCGTATCTGACTAGTAGTTTAAAGTCGACATCGAGACTGAAGAAGGGACTTGAACTTGGAATGAGGTTCGAAAGGCAATTGATATAAGTAAAGAAGTAAACATTAAGACTGTTATAGAATATAAAACGTACAAGTTTTTACCCTCTTACCGTAACTTTGTACATATGATAGTACATTCTTTGTTTAGCGGTCAGATACAGGCTCCGTCCTATGTCCTACGAACCCCGACCACGTGCCCCTACTGGGTCTCTCTACAATACCCCTCCCTCCACCCTCTCCCCAAGTACAAGTCCTTGCGTACATGTGGGTACCACCTAAGTACAGTTACATCCCTTTTTGGTTATGTCATGACATTTCATTTTATTTCATTTTTCTTTTTAATTTTTTTACCTCATAAAAAAAAGGAGAAAATTTTAACTTCATGTAAACCAATGTTATAAAATAATCAAAGTACACATGACTTTTTACTAACAATATATAAAGAGTCTTAAAAAAGATAATATCCAGTAATGTTCTATAACTTTGATCAAGGAACACGATGTGTCATTTAGGAACAATATAAATAAAATATATATCGTCACACATAGAGAATTGGGGTATGAGGATTAAATAGGGAGGGAGCGAAAACATTACTATAGTACTACAAATAAAAGGTACATGCCTTTTCCGTTACCGTGCGGTGAGGTCATGAGAACGGACCTTTTAGGGTACCTGCCTCCTCGGACCACCCGATATCAGGTACCCCAGCGTTTCTCAACCTGTGCTGACTCACTGAAGTGAAAGTGAAAAGTGAAAGTACGTAACCTCTTCCCTTACGGTTGGGTGAGGTCACAAGAACGGACCTCTTAGGGTCCTTACCACCTCGGACCACCCGACGGCAGAAACCCCAACGTGTCTCAGCCTGTGTTGACTGCACTGAATCGTCATCGTCGTCGTAAAAGGTACATATACGTAGACAAAGATAAAACATTTATATAAAAATAATATAAAATCTAAAGTGTATATTCAATATAGTATGTTATAAACAGAAAGAGACAGACTGCATAAAGGGAATTATACTACTAGAGGTCCAAGTAGGTATTTTTACTTAAGGAAAGAAAAAAATTAATTAATTAATTAATTAAATTTAAAATACAATTTTATAACATAACCAAAACGGTATGTAGTTGTACTTAGACGGTACTTGGATCTGACCGCTAAACAAAGAATACACTATAATATATGTACGAAGTTACGGTCAGAGGGTTTAGTAGGGTGGGAGAGGGAGAGGGAGAGGGTGTCTCAGGTTTTCTGACAAGATATGTAGACACAGAGAAAACGACAGAGCGTACCGCCCAATAGGAATGGTAGAAAGATTTAAGGTATATATACGCAATCATATGACATAACCACAAAAAGAAAGACCAAATGATCCAAGCTACGTCCTATGTCCTACAAACCCCGACTACGTGACCCCACTGGGTCTCTCTACCATACCCCTCCCTCCACCCTACCCCCAAGTCCTAACCCTTGTGCCCATGTGGGCACCGCCTAAGTACAACTACATACCGTTTTGGTTATATTATAACAGTTCATTTTTATTATTATTATTATATTATTTTAGACTTTTTTTATTTTATTTTAACTAAAGGTATTTTTTTTTTTTTAAGGACTATTGAAGTGTTGGTTTGGAAAGAATAAGTAAGAAAGTAAGAAGTAGAGTCCTTATAGTCTTAGTAGGATGGTAAACCGATTTAGGGTTTGGACTCTCAAGACGAACTACATAGTGAAAGGAAGTACAGAGTGTGAGTCAATTTTAAGACAACTTTATTACATTTTTTACAACTTACAAAGGTCAATAGGGGGTAAAGATGACGGGGATAACCAC
Source organism: Capra ibex (assembly GCA_006410555.1). NCBI lineage: Eukaryota > Metazoa > Chordata > Mammalia > Artiodactyla > Bovidae > Capra > Capra ibex. The sequence continues at coordinate 41,323,222 of SJYO01041852.1, read as the reverse complement.
GGATTCGATGAGAACAGAAAACGGACTCCTGTTTTCATTTGAGACACGAAGGTCAATAAGTCCGGATATTCGTTAATAGGTGTCAAACATTAAAATTTTCAATTTAATATAACGTAATAAAAGAACTAATTTTAGGTGATTATCAAGAAGGTTTACTTCGATCATATTTAGTTACAAGGATAAATTACGTCCAAGTACGAATCGAAAGTCTGAAAAGGTAAAAAAGAAATGAATGGAATAAGTTCAGTTTTATTGTAAAGATAAAAGACTTGTATAGTTTCGTAAGGAAAAAGTTTTAGAAACACCGATTTTATACAGACTTTATAAAAGGTCTATAAGAGTACTGATTTGTGAATTCTGGGATGGTGGAGACTCTCGAGATATAACTGTTTGTATAAATTTCATTGTAGTGGGACGGGGGTAATGAGACACTATTGTAGTAGAGGAAATAGTAGAGGAATCGTCAATAGTGATTTCAATAAACAAAATGAGGAAATAAAATAGAGAAAGAGGTTACCTTTTTTATAACTCTTAGACATCATTTAAACAACTGAACGTCTAAGACTAAATCATCCAGAACCCGACGTAGACTTTAAGACGTAAAAATTGTTCTAGGGTCAACTTTGTATAAATAGATCATTAAAGCACTGAGATTAAAAAAAAAAAAAACGATATAGAAAAGAATTTACAAATACTATCAAATAATCAATTCCCCAATGAACATCTTGTATTCATTAGTTGGTAACCCAACTTTCGTTGAATGTCTAAGTGAGTGAGATTTGTATGTTTGAGATACATATGAGGAATCCTTACTGAAGATCTTCTAGTGGATTCTTCACGTGGGGTTCCCTTAAATCACATGACAATTCCAGTCTTACAATGGACACCTTTCTCCTTTATTGTCATGTCACCTACTGAGTCCTTAGTACTAGGTCTCAGTACTAGACGTTTCCCCTTTCGGTATTAATGACAAAGACCGTTACGACGATACGATTAGTGGACTTATTACTTACTGGGTGAGAGACAAAGAGTAAACAAACTAAGTAAAGGTTAAGTTCTAAATGGGTCAATATATTTACAATGTAAATCCAAAGAAGATCAACATTCCCTTAGTATTTTAAACCGAAAAGTAAAATATTCAAGACGTCATGGTTTTCTGTAACATCCTCCTCCAGTTTTACTTATACTCGATTATGTTAAGTAGACAAATTTTATCGGGGTTCTGTCGTGACAAACACAAAGTTATTAAATCAAAGGTAACTTTTTAAAGAATGTTAAAAATTAAATGACACGAAGATCAAAAAGGGAGACCAAAGTTATACAGAGTTTAATCTTACCTTATACCGAGACTTGTGGTTTTTTTAATAACCCATATTTTTCCCTACAAAACCAGATTCATGTAGGAAAGGAAGGTCATCAGATCTCCAAACGATACAGTTCGAGTCTCACCTAATAAAGTGTCCTCCTAATGGGTATAAGGTACACTTATAACTAACTCCGTGAACTGAAATGTTCAGATAGGTAATTTTAAATTTTCAGTGACAATACTCTATACGAAAACCGAATCTAGTTCACAACATATCCCCGAAGGACCACCGAGTCACCATTACTTTAGTGGACGGTTACGTCCTCCACGTTCTCTGTGTCTAGACTAGGTACCCAGCCCTCCTAGGGGATCTCATCCTTTAGTGTTGGACGAGGTCATAAGAACGAACCCTTTAGGATGTCTGTCTCCTCGAACCACCCAGGTACTTCAACGTTTCTGAGTCTGTCTTGACTCACGATATGACGACCCTCGGTGGTACCCTCTAGGGTGGGTACTGTTCCAGTACACCTTCTCTTGACAATTCGTTCCGAAGTCCTGAGTTCCCCGAGGGATCTGAAAGAGTTCGTAGATGGGGTTTTGGTCTTAGACAGACAAAATGATAACGCACTGAAAGTGGTTGAGGAGACTGTAATTGTCCCCCGATAGGGGCTGGTGGAAAGAGACCTCTTTTAGTTGAATCCCGATATCGATTATTCAGAGGACCTGTACTCTCCTTATAAAGGTTAGTTTGGGGGAGACAATCGTAAGATCGAACGAACCGTCCATACAGATCTGAGAACGTCGATGAGTATGCTAATAAATGTCGGAGGGTTGACACTCTCCGTACCTTTCGGATTTTGTATCTCGGTAAATTTCTCAATTTTCAATAATCTCATCACGACCACATCCTAAAGTAATAACCCGGTTACGAACAACGATTCAAGGGTATAGAGAATAGGTGACACGTGAACCCTCACGTAATCAATTGTATCAATCTTTCATTCTTTTTGTTCACATCGGAACTTTAATTGGTGTAGTCTGAAAACTCGATTAACCAAGAAAGAACATTGAGTGACGTGAAAACGAGGTACTCTTTACATTGAATAAATTATGAAAGACTCCGACTGTATCTAATCTTTATATTTCTTTTTTGTAAAGTTCCCTTTTATTCAAAAGACCAACTTGTCGGAAATAGTTTTCTCCCAGTATTTTACAGGTGTCCGGAGGTTCTGGTCTTCTATTACATGTGTTGTAACGGATACCCTTTCCAAACGTCTTTTTTAGGACCAAAACTATTTCTGTTTTGTCTACATTACAAACCCGACTGAGACATACTGAAACGTAGAAAGTAAAGGGAGATACATGTTCATTTCTATATTTTCTGGGAAAACCCTTTTTTTTTTTTTTTTACCCGGAGTGTCGAACCAGAGGGGTGCAGTTAGTAAGAGAGAGAGAGAGAGAGAGAGAGAGAGAGAGAGAGAGAGAGAGAGAGAGAGAGAGGGAGGGAGAGAAAAAGTCCGACTAGGGAACCTCGTATCTCCGAGGGACGCAAGTGAAAGGACGGACTCGAAGATTCTGAAATAATCGAAGGACACATTTGGTTCCTTATAGTCGGAGAAAGAGAGGAGATAAAAGAATAGAAGTTGTAAGTAAGGAATAGAGAGAGATTTAGTAGGTGGTTACGACAAAAAGGAAGTCCAAAGGGACCTAGGACACCCCCGACCTGGGAACAGGATATATCATAAGTTAAGTCAAGTCAAGTAAGTGAGTCCGTACAGACTGAGAAACACTGGGGTACTTAGTGTCGTGCGGTCCGGAGGGACAGGTAATAGTTGAAGGTCTCAGGAGGGTTTGGGTACAGGTAACTCGGCCACTACGGTAGGTTGTTAAAGTAGGAGACAGCAGGGGAAGAGGAGGACGGGAGTTAGAAAGGGTCGTAGTCCCAAAAAAGTTTACTTAGTTGAGAAGTGTAGTCTACCGGTTTCATAACCTCAAAGTCGAAGTTGTAGTCAGAAAGGTTACTTGTGAGTCCTGACTAGAGGAAATCCTACCTGACCAACCTAGAGGAAGTTCAGGTTCCCTGAGGGTTCTCAGAAGAGGTTGTGGTGTCAAGTTATCGTAGTTAAGAAACCGCGAGTCGAAAAAAAAAAAATATCAGTTTGAGAGTGTAGGTATGTACTGGTGACCTTTTTGGTATCGGAACTGATCTGCTTGGAAACAACCGTTTCATTACAGAGACGAAAAATTATACGACAGATCCGACCAGTATTCAAAGGAAGGTTCCTTATTCATAGAAAATTAAAGTACCGACGTTAGTGGTAGACGTCACTAAGACCTCGGATATTTTTATTTCAGTCAGTGACAAAGGTGACAAAGGGGTAGATAAACGGTATGTCATAATACAAATATTAATGTCTGAAACTTTATTCAGATCAAACAAAGTCATTTTTGTTGAACACAGAAGTCCTTACTCCGTACAATAGGAAGACTGTAGATACATACTCTTCTACGTTCTTCATAAGGTTGAGTCAACGAATTAACTTGAAACTATAGGAATCGAAAATAACCTCGAAGTAAGTCAAGTCAAGTCAGCGAGTCAGCACAAGCTGAAAAACGCTGGCGTACTTAGTGTTGTACGGTCCGGAGGGAAAGGTAATGGTTGAGGACCTCGAGTGAGTCTAGCTGTAGGTAGCTCAGTGACCACGGTAGGTCGGTAGAGTAGGAGACAGCAGGGGAAGAGGAAGACGGGGGTTAGGGAGGGTCGTAGTCTCAGAAAAGGTTACTCAGTTGAGAAGCGTACTCCACTGGTTTCATGACCTCGAAGTCGAAATCGTAGTAAGGAAGGCTTCTTTAGGGTCCCGACTAGAGGAAGTCTTACCTGACCAACCTAGAGGAACGTCAGGTTCCCTGAGAGTTCTCAGAAGAGGTTGTGGTGTCAAGTTTTCGTAGTTAAGAAGCCGCGAGTCGGAAGAAGTATCAGGTTGGGAGTGTAGGTATGTACTCGTGTCCTTTTTGGTATCGGAACTGATCTACCTGGAATCAGCCGTTTCATTACAGAGACGAAAAGTTATACGATAGATCCAACCAGTATTGAAAAGAAGGTTCCTCGTTCGCAGAAAATTAAAGTACCGACGTTAACGGTAGACGTCACTNGTCGGAAGAAGTATCAGGTTAGGAGTGTAGGTATGTACTCGTGTCCTTTTTGGTATCGGAACTGATCTACCTGGAATCAGCCGTTTCATTACAGAGACGAAAAGTTATACGATAGATCCAACCAGTATTGAAAAGAAGGTTCCTCGTTCGCAGAAAATTAAAGTACCGACGTTAACGGTAGACGTCACTAAAACCTCGGGGGGGTTTTATTTCAGACTGGGACAAAGGTGACAAAGGGGTAGATAAAGGGTACTTTACTACCCTGGCCTACGATACTAGAAGCAAAAGACTTACAACTCGAAATTCGGTTGAAAAAGTGAGAAGTGAAGTGAAAGTAGTTCTCCGAAAAATCAAGGAGAAGTGAAAGACCACATTCCCACCACAGTAGACGTATAGACTCTAATAACTATAAAGAGGGCCGTTAGAACTAAGGTCGAACACAAAGAAGGTCGGGTCGCAAAGAGTACTACATGAGACGGAAATTCAATTTATTCGTCCCACTGTTATATGTCGGAACTGCATGAGGAAAAGGACAAAGCTTGGTCATACAACAAGTAATGGATCCGTGTTAATATCCTCAGTAAAGGGGACATTGAAAGGTTAAGTACCAATAAGAAAGACAAGGTCGGTAGAGGATTGGACTCAGTAGTCCAATTGTATTTGAGAGTTCACAGTAGGTCCTTGGGTGGTACTTATTGTCTCTGTGAAGATATTGGACACTTTAAAGTTCCCAAATCTCCAATAGAGGGTCTTAGACCCTGTGTCTCGTATTGAGAGTCACCCATTTCGAGTAACAAATAATGTCTCGGTGTAAAAGACACTTCGGGAAGGACTAAAAGAAAGAATAGGGATTCTCTTAAATAACACGGGAAGAGACACGATGATTCCATATCGTATAATAAGAGTATAATATCTATTGGAATATACTTTGGTTGTCAAATTATCAACAAACGAGTACGGAGACAGAGGAAACGGTCTACCACCTAAAGATCTCTCGTTCTCGACCAACTAGACCTGTAAGAGTCTTGGATTATACCAAGGACCTTGTATTTCATTGGAAAAACAGAGAGAAAGAGGAACAAGAAAGATACATGTACGAACGTGTACGTGTTTGTGTACCCTCTTACATCCGACAAGACTTTTTAAAATGGTAAGGATTCATACACTTATTTTATTTTAAGAATTTTTGATTCGGAACAACGTTTAATATAGTAAGTTTTACTACAAAAGCAAATAAAACCTGTAAATTTGACTATCGAGGGTAAAATGACTACTACAACTAATTTCCTTCGTGTCCATATCTTTTTACCTTCTTCCATGTACGTAGTCCACAAGGTTACTACGGACTTAGTGTGTTGATCGAGTGTGACATTCCCTGAGCGACTTCGAAGACTTTATGTATATTTCAAGAAAGAGATCTGACGAAAGGAAAGTCTCCTGTTAAACTGGTCCTATTAACTGAATGACCGTTTCTCAAAACTACATTTTTAACTCACACGAAAAGATATTAACCGAAATTATATCAACATTTTGTCTTTCCATTTTCGAAAGAAAGTTCTTCTGAACCTTTCCATGATTACGTCATTTTATCGTGTGAACTATGAAGATAATTTCGAGAAACGAATTTACCTTTAACTGATATATTGGTACAAAAGTGTGAGACTCGAAAAATTGTAGACTCATCATTGTGTCTATTATTCTAAAACGTATAACTGCAAAATACCTTTATCTTGTGATAAGATAAGATAAAACTTAATAAGATAAGTCAAGTTTGTACTCTTATAAATATTACCCTTAAATTAATGTCATTCTAATACGGTTGTTTAAAACATCAAAAACACTGATATCTTTTTTGTGAGATATGGATTATAATACTCTTTTAAGTTTAGATTCATGTCTATGGGTTTCTTTTCGATTATTTAAGACTACGAATTCAGTAATATTTTCTCAATTCTGAATGATATATTATATTTTAATCTTAATTAAATACTATGTAAAATTTAAGACAAAGTGTTACAGGAACGAAAGTTCCAGAGTATACTAGGTTTATACCTAACAAAATTTATTTTTCTTTTTTTTTCTATTCTTAGATAGATACCTGACTTAACATGGAGAGGGGAGGTCTTTAAGTATAAAACTTCAGGTTGGGAGTTCTACTGATATAAATCTCTATTCCGAAAATCCTCCATTAATTCTAAATATCCTCCGATATTTTCATCCCGGAACTAGGGTATCCAAACTTCCGGGACATCTTCTTGTTTCAAGAGAAAGAAAGACACAAAGAGGGAGAGACTGAGAGAGAAGAGGGGTCTAGGTAGTTCCTTTACATACATTTTCTTATCGTTCTCCCGTCTATAGACGTTCTTTCCTTCTCCTTACAATAGTCATTGGTTTAACCGACCGTGAAACTAGAACCTAAAGAGTCAGAGGTCTTTAAACTGTTTATTTGACGACAAAGAATTCGGTCGATTCTTTTAATATACAGTTATAGTAACTACTTGTATCTACATTTTAAGGAGTTGTTTTACGATGAATAGTTTAAGTTATTATATAGTTTTACTAGTGTGTGGTATTGATTCACCCTAAATACGGTGCAACGTTCCTAAAAAATTTATACCCATTTAACTCGTATAAAATTTTATTTAAAATGTCATCGTTTATAGGAAAGTACATAAGAATTAAAGCCAAATTTGGACTGTAGCCCCATCCTCCGACTCAATTTCTATTTTCATAGATAACAATCTATATATCGACCGTTACCGTCCTTCCAAAAATCCTTTGAACATCACACTAATTCGTCACCTTACACAAGAGAATGATGGTTTGTCTGTATTAAATTCTTTTTTTACTTTTTTTGTACCTCACTTCCCCCTCTACCAAATATTTACATAACAGAGAAAATTAAGAATATTTATTGGAATGTTTTCATCATACACCGAGTAACTTATCATAGAGTTACGTCTTAGTTCTACAGAAGATAAATAATCGATACACTGGACCTCCTTTAATAGGTTTGAAGTATATGGGGTCCAAAGATCATTTAATTGTCTCTCTTATTATTCGAATTAGACGAAAAATATTCATTGATAAGATGTCTTCCCTTTACATTGAGTCACACAGTCAGTGAAACACTGCCTAGTTTTTAAGTCATGGTTTGGAAGACTTAAGTTTTAAGACTTAAAGATAATTTTATTAATGATCAGGAAAGTCTGTCCTATGTATCTATTTAGGGCTCGATATTTTTAAATCTGGATGCAATCTTAGATACCTATCCTCCGAAGGGTCAACCCTGTCACCATTTCTTAGAAGGACGATTAAGTTTTCTACATTCTTTACACCCAAGTTAGGGACGCAGTCCTTCTAGGGGACCTCCTCCTTTACCGTTGGGAGAGGTCATAAGAACGGACCTCCTAGGGTACCTTTCTCCTCTGACCCCCCGTTGTCAGGTACCCTAAAGTTTCTCATCCTGTACTGACTCGTCGACTCGTGAACTGGTGTCTTTCCTATTGGATGTATGAGTAAGTCCATACTGGATTTAGTTTAGGAAATACGAATATATCACCTTCACTGTTTGTCTAAATTACCTGATCTAGACTACCTGTCTCACGGACTACTTAATACCTACCTCCAAGTACTGTAACGTGTCCTCTGTCCCTAGTTCTAGTAAGGGTTCTTTTTCTTTACGTTTTTTCGTTTTACCGGTGGACTCCTCCGGAATGTTTATCGACACTTTTCTGCTCTTCGTTTTCCGTTTCCTCTTGTACTTTCTATATGAGTAAACTTACGTCTCAAAGTTTCTTCTCGTTTCTCCCTATTCTTTCCGAAGGAGTCACTAGTCATGTTTCTTTATCTCCTTTTGTTATCTTACCCTTTCTGATCTTTAGAGAAGTTCTTTTAATCTCTATGACTCCCTTGTAAAGTACGTTTCTACCCAAGTCATTTCCTGTCTTTACCATCCCTGGATTGTCTCGTCTTCTATAATCCTTCTCCCCCGTTCTTATATGTCTTCTTGATATGTTTTTTCTAGAAATGTTGGGTCTATTAGTGCTACCACACTAGTGTGTGGATCTTGGTCTGTAGGACCTTACACTTCAGTTCCCCCGGACTCCTTCGTAGTGATATTTGTTTCGATCACCTCCACTAACTTAAGGTCAACTCGATAAAGGTCAGGATTTTCTACTACGACACTTTCACGACATGAGTTATACGGTCGTTTAAACCTTTTGAGTCGTCACCGGTGTCCTGTCCTTTTCCAGTCAAGAGTAAGGTTAGGGTTTCTTTCCGTCACAGTTTCTTACGAGTTTGATGGTGTGTTAACGTGAGTATAGTGTGCAATCATTTCAGTGCGAGTTTTCAGAGGTTCAGTCCGAAGTCGTTATGCACTTGGTACTTGAAGGTCTACAAGTTCGACCAAAATCCTTTCCTGTCTTTGGTTTCTAGTTTGTAGGTGACCTAGTACCTTTTTCGTTCTCTCAAAGTCTTTTTGTAGATGAAGACGAAATAACTGATACGGTTACGTCAACTGATACACGTAATGTTATTTGACACCTCTTAAGACTTTCTCTACCCTTATGGTCTGGTGGACTGGACGGAGAACTCTTTGTATATACGTCCAGTCCTTCGTTGTCAATCTTGACCTGTACCTTGTTGTCTCACCAAGGTTTATCCTTTTCCTTATGCAGTTCCGACATATAATAGTGGGACGAATAAATTGTATAAGTCTCATGTAGTACTCTTTGCGACCCGACCTACTTCGTGTTCAACCTTAGTTCTAACGGCCCTCTTTATAGTTATTGGAGTCTATACATCTACTGTAGTGGGAATACCGTCTTTCACTTCTTCTTGATTTCTCGGAGAACTACTTTCACTTTCTCCTTTCGCTTTTTCAACCAAATTTCGAGTTGTAAGTCTTTTGCTTCTAGTACCGTAGGTCAGGGTAGTGAAGTACCGTTTATTTACCCCTTTGTCACAGTCTGATAAAAACACCCAAGGTTTTAATGACGTCTACAACTAACGTCGGTACCTTAATTTTCTACGAACGAGGAACCTTCCTCTCAATACTGGTTGGATCTGTCGTATAATTTTTCGTCTCTGTAAGGAAACGGTTGTTTCCAGGAAGATGAGTTCGGATACCAAAAAGGTTATCAGTACATACCTACACTCTTAACTTGATACTTCTTTCGACTTACGGCTTCTTAACTACGAAAACTTAACGCCACAACCTCTTCTGAGAACTCTCAGGGAACCTGACGTTCCTCTAGGTTATTCAGATAAAATTTCCTCTAGTCAGGACTCACAAGATCGAACAAAGAAAAGAACTATAGAACCGTTAATCTTTTCGTATAACAATCATAGTCAAGACTCCTTCTCCCCTTCTTACAGATTTTACACAGACCTCCGCTGTATCTCCTACTGGTCCTCTGTCTGACCTTCTTGGAACTCTACCACCTCACTCGCTTTCCCTTCTTTCTTTTTTCTATCTCCTTACACAGTTTGACTCCCTTCTTACACCACATTCTAGTTACCCCATCCAAAACCTCGATACGAAAGAACAAGGTTTAGGAAAGATAAACTTGAACCCCATATTTGAAGTACTCGAACATATCCATTTAACGTATAGTTTTACGTACAGTATATCATTGCTAATATATTCCTCATTAAAATTTTTATTAGAAGATTCTTACTCAAGTTTAATCAAAAATCATAGAATAATACCCCTTTTACAAATAAAGTATTTTCTACTGTAATATCAAACTCAACACAAGGGGGTTTTCCGTACAATTTAAGTATTTGGGGTCATGTAGAATTTCACTGAAATAAACCTTCATTCTAGAAACGTCTAAACTAATTCTATTCCTCCGAGCAATCCTGTCTCGGGACTGATCTGTACTGACGATGAAAATATTCTCCTTCCTTTATACCTACGGTTTTGTGTGTCATTTTCATTGTTCACTTTTTTGTTTCCCTCTCTACTTTGATTATGTAGATGTTCTGTTCTTTACGGTCACTAACGATCAACAGTGGTCCTCGATCCCTTCTCCGTATTTAGGGGGGAAGTCTTTGGGAGTCTCTCTTGGTCGTCACAGTTTTGAAATTAAAAGTTGTTGAAGATCGAATTTCTATTGAAGGTAGTAAATTCAGAAGATAAAACTCTATGAAACATTTTCTTCGTCATTCTTTACTTTCGTTACTTGATTGCAATTAATGACTTAAACTATACTGATTATAAAAAATAAGGTTCTGTTAAAAAATTGACTAGTTACACGGAATGTTTAAATTTATTTCTATACCTATTTCTGTATAAATACCGTTTTCAGTTTCCTTTTGATGATTCAAATTTTCAACTAAAGATAAAAGTTACTCAACGTCTTGTACAACTAGTGCAAACCATGTAATTGAGACTGTTTTACTTATCGAACAGGAGCTTAATTTTCTTTCTAAGACCCAATACTGAGAAAAAGAAGATAAACTTTAAATTCTACCACGATACCCATCACGTGTACCGTACACCATTCCAAAAGAATTTATAGTTAATTACATCTTAAAATAAACCTTCATACACACATTCCTCCCTCAGATTATTTATCTCTACTGATGACCGTTCATAAACTAGACCCTTCAAAATAATGGAACTCGTTCAATTGGACAGACACGAAGTTAAAGTAGAAAATAATTTTCACCGCCAGGAGTTGAATCTTATCAAGTTAAATACTAAAAAGTTTAAACGTTACGACAATTTCGTTATGAGGAAGTCATCTTTCGTATGACACTTAAAGTTTAAAACTAGAAAAAGTCCCATCGTTATACGTCATATTATATGAGAACACTATGGTCCGTCCCCGTCGTTCGACGTCGAGGGACAGTCAGTGTACTAATACTCCCATCTATTTGTCGACTATGTGAATATTGGTAGACGTGGGTGTTTTGGTAAGATAAAAGTAAAAGTCATGTTATAAATTATTTGACGTACTTTATCAGTTGTAACACAATATTTTATTAGAAAAACAATCTACTAAACGGGGGGTCGTCCGATTACATTTACAAGACTCACATAAATTCCATCTGATCCACTTCGATAGTAACCATCCAATCCACGTAATTTACGTAAAAGTTCAATACTATCAAAGTTAAATGTTACCCAAATAACCTCGTATTGGTGTAGTATTCAGATCCTTATAGACATAAAGAAAGAGTAGGTAACTGTTTATTTCTTACTGAGAAACTTTTTCTCTTCCGACCGAAATAGTGACTCGTTCTCCGAAACAAACTACTAAGTAAGTAATTAAGTATATAAGTTGTATAAATAACTTGAAGATCGATGTACAAGTCTTAAAACATCTGATCTTTATCTAGTCACTTACTTTGTTTTTATATAAACTACGGTATACCTAATATCAATGGATGAGATTCATAACTTAGTTACTACAAAGGAAAGAACACTAAGTTTTGAAACACCCTTGTTTCATGTACTAAGGAGTGTTAAATATTTAGTTACGTTATTGAAATCAATTTACTACAAAGGATTATCTCAGTTCGTATGACTTCTGTAGTTTAAAGAACAGTTCCCTAAAACCGTCCTTTAGTAGATCAAGTCAAGGGATTAATGTGTTCGGTTTCAACTTCGGGTCTCTTTACTTGACGAGAACATAGTTTCTATCAGTTACAATTTTGACCTGGATTGTGGTCTGTAATGACTACGGGTTAATTCTGAGACGAGAGGTTCTACCCGTTGGTGTAGCAATAAGTAGTTGCTATCACTCAGACGGTGAAGTTAGTGGTCACACAAGACAATCTGATCTAACGACCACGACGGCGATTCAGCGAAGTCAGTACAGGTTGAGACACGCTGGGGTATCTACCGTCGGGTGGTCCGAGAGGGTAGGGACCCTAAGAGGTCCGTTCTTGTGACCTCACCCAACGGTCAAGGAAGAGGTTACGTACTTTCACTTTTCACTTTCACTTCAGCGAGTCAACACGGGATGAGAATCGTTGGGGTACCTGACGTCGGGGGGTCCGAGGAGGTAGGTACCTTAAACGGTCCGATCTCACGACCTCACCCCACGGTAACGGAAGAGGCTATAGTAGGATCTCTCTCCCTATATTACGACGCTAAGATTAAGTCAATTCAGACATCTAGGTACGATGGAAAAGGTGTTCTTCAAGTTCTTAATAACACTCATCACATGTGTTGTGACTTTTCAAATACGGTCGTTTCTTAGTACGAAACTTCTCTAAGCAGAACCAATTTGATATTAACGGAACACAAACCCCATATCTGATGCACTTTTGATAGTAAGTCAACTATCTTAAAATTGATTACTTCGTTTGTATTAAAATGATTATGAGGGAATCTTCAAAGAAAAATTGTCATAGGACGACTTAACAGGTCCTATTTTTATTTTATTTCGAAAGAAATTTTATTTTTTACTTAAGGAACATAACGACTATCAAAATAATATACATAATATCTTTGTCACTTTACTTCATACGATAATATATAATCACTTAGGTGATGTTTACAGTTCTTTTTGTTAAAATTGCGTTTTACAGGTTTCTGGTTAGGTTTTAGATTTCTCCACTTTGATTTTCGGATACTTAAGATCATTATAATATAAATTTTAATATAAACCTTTTGTTCCGGAATTTCTTAGCACAGTATAGTATAGTTGTGTAAACACATATACATTGTAGTCAAAGTAAAAGTAATTATCTTTCAGGTACGTATAAATAAGTATAAAACTTTTTTTTGAAGAGATCATCTAACCTAACACACCAAAAATTTTTTTACTAATACACAATTCAATTTTTTTTTTTGAAATGTTTTTACAAATATGGTGACAGTACAAAGGGGTTTTGACGGGATTCTTCGTGGGGTTGATAAAAATCTTGAATATACCAAACTTTTACGATGGTATTAATTATAGTTCTTCTGTTACTGAAGACAATTTTTATTCATCAAAATATGTATTTCGTTTTTAACCGTTCATACTTGTTCAAACGACCATAACGTTTTTTAACATTATTTAGTAAAACGTAACGACATCTTACGAGTAAAAGTGGTATTTCTTGTTAAAGGTGGTCTTTTTAAGAAGGTCACTTAATGTGGACTCATGAATAATCACGTTATTCCAGGGGTTTCTTTTAAGTCTGTTCGACTGAGAGTTGTGACACTTAACCTTGTGGGTTCCCCTCATTCTACTTACTCCGAAGAAGTGAAAACCAAAATAGTTTGTTATCTGTGTCTTGGGTCAACCTTTCTCCTTATGTATTTGAAAAGGGGGTGTTCAATTCTTTGTTATTCTATTATTAATGTTATAGCCCCCCTTTTTTGATTACGTTTTGGGTTTGGTTTTCCGTTATTATTTAGAGTCACCAATCTTCATGAAAAGTTTTGAAACCTATTCTTAAATTTGTAGTGACTTAATTAATTTTAATTATTTATCGAATTCTTTGAAAAAATAACTAACATAAAAAATATCTGAAACACTTTTCTTCATCACCAAGAAAAATTTAAAAGTAAACTAATTCTTGGGTATGTAGAACTAATCTATTTCTATTTACGTAGTAAAACAGATCTATTAGATTTAATAAATCTTAGTTGTATACCGTATATTACTGACGTCTCGTTAAAATAAACCAAACTATTAAATTATCTAATAGTTTTCTTGTTTGAACGATGAATGTCTTGACATATTTATAACTTCTTTACTACAACCTTCTATCCGTCATCTTCCTTATTTTGTTAATATAAGTGAGAGTTTGTTATGTATAAACATATTAATCGATGTGTTTTACCACGTCACCATCTTATACACGAACGATAACGTTCTCCACGTTCTTTGTGTCCAAGTTAGGGACGGAACCCTTCTAGAGGACCCCTTCCCTTATCGATGGTTGAGGTCATAAGAACTGACCTCTTAAGGTACCTGTCTCTTCGGACCGTCCGATATCAGGTATACCAACTTTTCTCAGTCTGTGCTGACTCGTGTGTGTGAAGTTTTGATAAGTCAAGTCAAGCCAGCGAGTCAGCAAAGGTTGAGAAACGCTGGGGTACTTAGCGTCGTGCGGTCCGGAGGGACACTTAGTGGTAGAGGGCCTCAAGTGAGTTTGAGTATAGGTAGCTCAGCCGCCACGGTAGGTTGGTAGAGTAGGAGACAGTAGGGAAAGAGGAGGACGGGGGTCAGGGAGGGCCGTAGTCTCAGAAAAGGTCACTCAGTTGAGAAGCTTACTCCACCGATTTCATGACCTTAAAGTCGAAATCGTAGTAAGGAAGGTTTCTTTAGGGTCCCGACTAGAGGAAGCCTTACCTGACCAACCTAGAGGAACGTCAGGTCCCCTGAGAGCTCAGAAGAGGTTGTGGTGTCAAGTTTTCGTAGTTAAGAAACCACGAGTCGAAAAAGAGCAGCCTCTTTCGTTAGCGTGGGGTGAGGTCATGAGAACGGACCTTTTAGGATACCTACTTCCTCGGACCATCCGACGTTAGGTACCCTAGCACTTCTCAGCCTGTGCTGACTTGCTGAAGTGAAAGTTAAAAGTGAAAGTACGTAACCTCTTCCTTTACCGTTGGGTGAGGTAACAAGAACGGACCTCTTAGGGTCGCTACCCCCTCGGACCCCCAGACGGCGGATACCTCAGCGTGTCTCAACCTGTACTGACTTCACTGAAACATCGTCGTCGTCGTCGTCGTCGTCGTGGAAAGAAGTAAGGTTGAAAGTGTAGGTATCTACTGGTGACCTTTTTGGTATCGGAACTGATCTGTCTCAAAACAACCTTTCATTATTGAGACGAAAAGTTATACGATAGATCCAACCAGTATTGCAAGGAAGGTTCCTCGTTCGCAGAAAATTAAAGTACCGACGTTATGTATATATATAAGTTCTCTTAATAATACCCGGAGATGAAAATATATTAATACGTAAAGATTCATATATACACTTTCACCTTTTACATCTCCAGTTTTTAATATAAATGAATGATCTTTTATCGAAGATAAGTGTTACTTCATTTTTAGTATATTTTAAATATAATTTAATACCTATAATTCACGTTTACCATCAATAAAATTACAAAGTGTAAACCAAAATTTAGTTTAATAAAAAGAAGTGTTAACTTGTTTCTCAACTAGTTGATACAAATCGATGTCAGAACTAAAGTCGTGAATGTAGAAATGTTAAAAATGGGATTCACCATTAAAGGTAGAAACAGATTTAATTCTACGTAAATACTTGTGATTTTCGTTCCCATTGGGACAAGTTTTCTTCACAATCAGTTTTAAAATCTTCGTCTCTGAATTAACTCTGTTTCTTCATAATAACTCTCGAAACAGTCTTCATCTCGGGTCCTCTGTGTATAAGTTCTTCGTGAACTTAACACAAGGTGGTTCGATGTTTTACTTTTTGATGTTTGATGTTTTACGTCGTTTGATGTTTGACGTTTTATGTTTGATGTTTTGATGATATTTCCGTTTTGAGAGTTCCGGTGTAAATTAACATACGTAATACATTAAGAAAAGACAGTTATTGATATTAATCTAGACCGTTCTTCAGTCCTACGAACCATTCGTTCCTAATAAACTCTAGTCTTTGTCAACGTAGGAAGGTCACCCCCTTGTAGTCTTATATTTTGAAGTCAACCACTTACTACACGAATTATATCGACAACCATAGGAATCCAAACTATTTCCAGTCTCTTTTAAGTTCAAGAGATTCTTAATTTCTAAAATTTTAAATTTTTTTATTTTTTTATTTTATTTTATTTTAAGACTTTATAGTTTTTTTTTTCTTTTCTTTTCTTCACAGACTCTGGTCTAGGAACTAACGGTGGTTGAGATAAAAACATACGGACTGAACACATTAGTGTCCAGTGACATTAAAAGATTAATGTAACTTTAAAACATTAAAAATAGACAGTAGTCTTCATATTTCTTACTCCTTTCTACATGGATGAGTACATACTTTAGAACTTCATCCCGTGTGGATTCTAATAAAAAAACGTCGAGTTGTTATAGTCAGGTAAGGAATACTCGGGTACATACTAAAAAAACCGTGAAAGGATTTCGGTGTACTACCGACGTCGACAAAGGTTGGTTGTATAGGAAAGTCTTTTATCATACAGTCTTTTTTCCTTACGAACATATATTACAGGTAAAAGGGTATTCAGTAAGTCTTCTAAAAATTTAGTGTAGAACACCTAAGTGGACCAAGTATACAGACTTGATGGTAAACTGTGTCTTACTTTTGAGCTGAAGACCGAAGATAGTTTGTTCTAAGTGTGTACCGACGTACGGGGTCAAGAGGACTTTCTGTCTTGAAAGTCAAAAATGTTTTAGCTCACTCAGATATTGTCATGAATCTAGATGCTAACAACCGTAGTAGTTCAAGTAAAAAGTTACCTGTAAAATACTCCATCATTTTCGTTTTATATCACTTTTAGGTTCATCAATGTACTTATTTGTATCCGGTTCTTTTCATTAAGACACTTCGACTTTGAAACCGACTGTCTTTCATAGTAAAGTCCAATCGGACTTTAAAACATATCTAGTAGGTATGTATTCAAATTTAAATTAAATACCGTCACTCAACGTTTAACACATAACATATTATATTTTAGTATTTTCTTTCATATAATATAATCATTAATACGATTTCAGTAAACAATAAAACAATTTTATACAATAATTTTAACAAATTTTTCAACTTCAGTTTACAGTTGGGTACGACAAAAATTGTAGTCGTACATTTAAAGTTCATTTAAAGATACTCGTTTATCTTATTACGTGAGACCCTAAGATGACACACGATTCAGTGAAGTCAGTACAGGTTGAGAATGTTGGGGTGTGTGACATCGGATGGTCCGAGGAGACAGGTAACCTAAGAGGTCTGTCTTATGACCTCACAGAACGGTACGGAGGAAGTCCCCTAGAAATAAAGGACAAGGACGTTGTAAAATCAAAAGAAAAATGTGAATTCAGAAATACTTGGTTTCTTTATGTATAATTAACTAGTAATACCCACTCTATCTCTTACCCCGATGTCCACGTCGGAGACAAGAATCCTAGGTGTATCAGATAATCTTCTTTATCTCTTCCTATGGTAAACTTATCTTATTTAATACCACCCACAATGGTGTTCTATATGTCTACACGACACCTTTGTGGCCCGTCTTCGGTGCGTAAACTAGATGTCCCGTAGACTCTTCCACAGAGTCTCCTTTGTACTATATATTTATTTAGAACTTTATCTCAACGGTCCACTCACCCATTCTACTTATCGTAAAGGTTATCTATCTTATCGTGTTCGTTACAAGTTTTCCATCTTTTCTTGTAACGACAAATATTTCTGTTAAATTATACCGGTCACTCGTCCCAAAACTTCCCTTCTACACTTTTATATAGACCTTCTATGTTATATAAACGTGAGTCTATTTTATTCCGAACACCTCGAGAATTTCGTAAACCTGAAGTAAGATTCCTGTTACTCCCGTAGTACATTACCAAAATTAATCGACTGACCATATGTCTTTATCGGGAGACTGACATACTCCCGTCCTAATATTATAAGTTTCGACCACCGTGTCACCATTTCTTAGCCGGACGGTTACGTCTACTGTGTTCTGTGCGTCCAAGTTAGAGACCAAGTCTTTCTAGACGACCTTATCTTTTACTGTTCGATGAGGTCATAAGAACAGACCCTTTAAGGTACCTGTCTCCTCGGACCGTCTGATGTCAGGTACCCCACCTTTTTTCATCCTGTTTTGACTTATTGGCTCGTGTGTGTTTAAATTATCCGTCAAAGTTATTGGATCTAATCCGTAATATCACAAGATTTGTTCCGTTCTCTAGTATCTTCATTTATATGATCTCTTTTAGTAGAGATTATATCTCAGTTCGTAGGATTCTGAAATCTCCAACTTATCTGTATCTCCCACTTCTTTTTACTTCTCAATTTTGACTGAAGTTCGAAGGACTATACCGAATGTCAACTTATAAGTACAATCAGTGGTGCTATACCTTGAGTCTTCAGACGACTCATATTGAGTAGAAGAATCATACACTTTAAATACCATGAACACTCATACGTACACACGAGTCAACATGGGTTGAGAAACGCTGGAGCACCTGACATCGGAAGGTCCGAGGAGACAGGTACCTTAAAAGGTCCATTCTTATGACCTCGCACAACGATAAAGGAGGAGGTCCCCTAGAAGGAATGAGTTTCTGACTTGACTGTAGAGGACGTAGGGAACGTAACCGTCCGTCTAAGAAAATGGTGACGTTGTACACCCTTGTCCACCAAAGTTTCATGTCTAAAGGACTTAAAAAATTTATATTCCTAGGTCTCGGATTTTCTCTCCAGTCCCCATTTCTAAGTTAATACTCGATCGACCATACCTTCATAAAGTTATAATTTTTAAATCTAGTGTAACAGATCCCTTCTACACACCATATAGAGTCTTCTCTTCTCTTGTCTCTTTACCGACGATTTATTTTAATATTTCTGTAGTTTATAAACGGATAATTTTGTTTTGTTTTATATAAACAGATGATGTAGTAAAGGAAGAAAACGACAATTTTTATACCGGTGTGTAAACCACCGTTTTTTTATTTTATTATATTTACATAATTGAATATTAAAACTTCCAGTTTAAACTTTAATCCTAGTGACCTGGGGGTCTATTAGAAAATAGTTCTATATACAAACTATATAATGTACATGAGAGTTCGGAATCTTAAGTATAAATGACTGAGGAGAGGGTGGAAGCCTCATCAAGAACTCTTGACTCTCCGACAGGAGTCATCCGGTATCAGGAGTCATTCGAAGGATTTATTTTACCTTTGAGTGTCAAGAGTGTAAGACGTAAAAAATTTTTAATCGTAAGGTTTCTTACAGTTCGCTAATACGACATACACATAAACTTTAATTCTTGACTTCAAATTTTTTATTCGTAACTTTATAGTTTAACTTACTAAAGTAATTTGATTTTACAGGAGAAGTAAGTACTCCTGATACTATAAACATCGTCTTTTTTTTTACAGTTGATATAAAAGTAAACTTAAGATCCTTCTATTTGACTTAAGACACTTCTTCCTTTTATTAAAAGGAAAATGGTGAGGTTCAACAACCGACTTTAATGACATATTATTTTCTGTCTAATTACCCTATTTTGTGTATCTTTAAATTATTGTACTCAAGGAGGACATATGTACGATGATGACGACGACGACGATTCATCACAGTCGGCACAGACTGAGACACGTAGGGATCTCTGCCGTCGGGTGGTCCAAGGGGGTAGGGACCCTAAAAGGTCCGTTCTTATGACCTCACCCAACGGTAAAGGAAGAGGTTACGTACTTTCACTTTCACTTCAGCGAGTCAGCACAGACTGAGAATCACTGGCGTACTTGTCGTCGGATGGTCCGAGGAGGCAGGTCCGTTCTCATGACCTCACCCAACGGTAACGGAAGGGGAGGACATAGATACCTTCTGTCAATTTGTCATAGAGTATGTTTACCAAGTTCACTGGTGGAATTTATAGTTGATTTCTGAGAGTTCTCAGAAGAGGTCGTGGTGTTAAGTTTTTGTAGGTAAGAAACCACGAGTCAGAAGAAATACCAGGTTGAAAGTGTGGGTATGTACTAAGGACCTTTTTTTGTATCGAAACTGATATACCTTCAAACAGTCGTTTCACTACAGAGACGAAAAATTATACGATAGATTTAAACAGTATTAAAAAGAAGACTTTTCGTTCACAGAAAATTAAAGTACCGTCGTCAGTGGTAGACGTCACTAAAACCTCGGATTCTTTTATTTTAGACAGTCACAAAGGTGAAAAGGGGGAAGATAAACAATACTTTACTACTCTGACCTACAGTACTAGGATAAAAAAAACTTACAACTCAAAGTTCGTTCGAAAAAGTGAGAGGAGAAAGTGGGAGTAGATCTTAGAGAAATTAAGGAAAAATGAAAAACGGTAATCTCACCGGAGAAGACGTATAGACTCCAAAAACTATAAAGAGGACCTTTAGAACTAAAATCGAACTCAGTAGGTCGGTCCATAAACGTACTACATGACACGTATATTCAATTTGTTCGTCCCACTATTATTTGTCGGAACTATACGAGGAAAGGGTTAAAACTTGGTCAGGCAATAAGGTAAAAACCAAGATTGACAACGAAGGATTGGTGGAAAGTCGCTCTGTTTGTCGGAATGTTTACCTCTATATTCCGAAGATGTTCATTTACTGACAATGTTTTCCCATTGAAGATGAACAGAAGTCTAGAAGAATTTTTATTAGACGTATTTTATTAATAATACAGTTTCTCTATATAAAACCTTATTATACAATGAGACAGGGGAAGTCAAGTTACGAAGGGACTTGAGTACCAAGAACTTATCTTAGGTACAGACCAAAATAAAGAAAAAAATCAAGGTGATCTTGTATATCAGGTGTCTCTATAATAATCATAGAGTACTTTTCCTACAGAAAAGAATAGTTGTAAAAATAGAAGAAATTGAAATCGGAAAAAAAGAAATTGGGTCACGAAAAAAAGAAGAAAAAGAAAAAAGAAAAAATAAAAAATTTAAAATTTTAGAAATTAAGAATGTACGTAAGGGTTTGTACTTGGGGGGAGGGTGGAGGGAGGGGTGTTGTAGAGAGACCCAGTAGGGGTACGTGGTCGGGGTTCGTACGACGTGGGATGCAGTCTGTACCTGACCGCTAAGTTAAGAATGTACTGGCATATGCACAATCTTAAGGGTAAGAGGGTTTAGTAGGGTGGGAGAGGGAGAGGGAGACTCAGGTTTTCAGGCAATATGTGTCGACACAGAAAAAACGACAGAACGTATGTCCCAGCAGTAACGGTAGAAGGATTTAAGGTATATATACACAATCATATGACATAACCACAAAAAGAAAGACCGAATGAAGTGAGACATATTAACCGAGGTCAAAGTAGGTAGAGTAGTCTTGACTAAGTTTACGTAAGAAAAATTGCCGACTCATTATGAGGTAACACATATACATGGTGACGAAAGAATGGTAAGTAGACGACTACCTGTAGATCCAACAAAGGTACAGGACCGATAATATTTGTCACGACGCTACTTGTAACCCCATGTACACAGAGAAAGTTAAGACCAAAGGAGCCACACATACGGGTCGTCACCCTAACGACCCAGTATTCCATCAAGATAAACGTTAAAAAATTCCTTAGAGGTGTGACAAGAGGTATCACCGACATGATCAAACGTAAGGGTGGTTGTCACATCCTCCCAAGGGAAAAGAGGTGTGGGAGAGGTCGTAAATAACGAACGTCTAAAAACCTAGCGTCGGTAAGACTGACCACACTTCACCATGGAGTAACACCAAAACTAAACGTAAAGAGATTATTACTCACTACAACTCGTAGAAAAGTACACAAACAATCGGTAGGCATACAGAAGAAACCTCTTTACAGATAAATCAAGAAACCGGGTAAAAAACTAACCCAGCAAATAAAAAGACCTTAACTCGACGTCTTCAACGAACATATAAAAACTCTAATCAACAAACAGTCAACGAAGTAAACGATAATAAAAGAGGGTAAGTCTTCCGACAGAAAAGTGGAACGAATATAAAAGGAAACAACACGTCTTCGAAAATTAAAATTAATCTAGGGTAAACAAATAAAAACGAAAATAAAGGTCTTAAGACCCTCCACCTAGTATCTCCTAGGACGACACTAAATACAGACTCTCACAAAACGGATACAAGAGGAGATCCTCAAAATATCAAAGACTAGAATGTAAATCTAGAAATTAGGTAAAACTCAAATAAAAACACACGCCACAATCTTTCACTAGATCAAAGTAAGAAAATGTTCACCAACTGGTCAAAAGGGTCGTGGTGAACAATTTCTCTAACAGAAATGAGGTAACATATAAGAACGGAGGAAACAGTTTCTATTCCACAGGTATACACACACCTAAATAGAGACCCGAAAGATAAAACAAGGTAACTAGATATACAGACACAAACACGGTCATGGTATGACAGAACTACTGACACCGAAACATCATCTCGGACTTCAGCCCGTTCAACTAAGGAGGTCAAGGTAAGAAGAAAGAGTTCTAACGAAACCGATAAGCTCCAAAAAACATAAAGGTATGTTTAGAACTTTAATAAACAAGAGGATAACAAGTTATAAGACATTACTCATGAGTAATAACAACTTAAATTACCATTAACAGTTTAAGTCACATAGTTTTACATAAAATTACCGGGGAATCGTACAACCTATTATTATTAAAAGTAAATGAACACTTTTGAGGATCCTTACGTTAAAAGAAAGTCACTTACGTAAATCTTAGACGAGAAAAAAATTAAAAATAAAAATGAAATAAAAAGAAATGTTATGACATAACCAAAACGGTATGTAACTGTACTTAGGTGGTACCCACATGTACGCAAGGGTTTGTACTTGGGGGGAGGGTGGAGGGAGGGGTATTTTAGACGAAAATTTTTCTCTAATCCTTACTTAGACTTCGTCTCTCCGAATCTACCTCCCTTCCGTCACTCACCGATAAATACCAGTGGACTCACAACTTACCTATTCCTAAGTCCCTTTACTTTCGTTCTAACTTTTATTTTCCACTCTCCCTCTTCACTCTTACCAACCTTTCTCACCAAAAAGGGACCTTTAGTTTGTCATCCTCAGTATGGTGACAATACAGAGAGAATGAATTTAAATCCCGAGGAAGAGATCTCGGAGGACTCAAAAGGGATGGACGTGACGACAAAAGGGGTGATTTCGAGAGTTAGACAAGTTCGACACCCCACTTCCTCTCACACAATAATGAGACGACGAATTTCCTTTCAATTTAGACGTCAACGAAGGTCTTTTTTTTCGTTTGGTTTCTCGAAAGATAGTGTTTACTCTTACGTTCATTTTATTTATTCAGTCATATTCTAACGAGACTCGTGTTTGTAGGAAGACTACTATAGAAAATTTTTGTTGGTATTTTCTCATAAGTAAGTGGTTACGTTGTCAGAAACCCTAAATCTTTAACTTAAACATAATGAATAAGATTAGTTTCTTAGATTTGTATTTAACTCGAAAATTATTAGTAATTAAATTAGAAAGAAACTATCTATTCTTACTATAGGATCCCTCTAATCCTTATACTTGAGGATCGACAGACGGGACATGAGAAGTGACGTACTTTCACTTTCCCAACCAGAGAGTCAATGTCGGGTGGTCCAAACATACAGGTATCTTAAGAAGTCCTCTGTCATGACCTCATCCATCGGTCAGAGAAGAGGTCTCCTTAAAGGATTGGGTCTTAACTCGGGTCCAGAGGGTATAACGTCCGTCTAAGAAATGGAAGACGCTCTTGTATCTTCGTACGTTATCCGATGGTTTTAAAAGGTTACAAAATAAATATGATGAAGACACAGATCTATTAATGTATTAATGAAGTACTTTAAAATATCTACAAAATTATACAAACCTGAAGGGACCACCGAGTCTATCATTTCGGAGACGGATGTTACACCCTCTGGGTCCAAGTTAGGGACCCAACCCTTCTAGGAGACCTTTTCCTTTACCGTCGGGTGAGGTCATGAGAACGGACCTTTTAGGGTACCTACCTCCTCGTACTCAGTCTGTACTGACTCACTGAAGTGAAGAAGTGAAATTATACAAGTTTATAAAGTAAGAGTACCTATTATATTTACAAGAAGAAATATATACTAACACTGGATCCGTCACAGTAAGTGAATTATTAGAGTCACACAATGTAGTAGATCACATAATGTAGTAGACGTGATAGACACGTTGAGACACCATCGGGACGATGTAAAATTAAAAAACTGTTTTTTAAAATAAAACGTTTGGGTCTCCATATATTTCTACTTGTGAAGACCCACACACTAACTTCGTCTGATTCATATACGTGTTAATAGCACACTTCCTTTATGAACATCAAGTGTACTTTCAACCACCATGATGAATAGGGGTTATCTATATAATGATCAAGGTCCAACGATCTAGATGTGTAAAGAGTTACCTCATGTTTTTAGACCCTAAAATTTTGAACTAAGTCAATCATTTTATGACATAACCAGTTGTATTTTATGAATACTTTAATTTAGACGTTTTTATTAAGTTTTATATACGAAACTCAAACGTTGGAGACTAGGTTGGTAAAAAGACCATAACAAAATGGACTGTGTTCGACTGTAATCCTTCACAACTTATTGAAACTCCCTCCCCTCGTTTTCTCCATTTTACAATTTCTTCCCAGTCTTGGGGTAGTGACTTATACAATTCTCCGGACTACTAAAGACCTTCTTTCGATATTTGAAAGACCTTACCTCATCTTGTAGACTCTCGCTACGGATGAACTATTTGAAACCTTCCAATTCGATATTCAAAATTCAGACAAAATAATTTCTAGACACTTATGATTTTGGTGATCCGTCATACGAGAGTTCACTACTACGTCTACAGTATTTATTAGTATTTCTTTACTAAGTACAACTATTATAGGAGTTCTAGGAGATATTTCACAGAGAAGATAGAATGTAATCAATGTAATACGACTTACTTTACCTCCTTAGGGGGTTAATACTGACTCTTCTTGACACTCACTCTACGAATCGAATAATTATTTAACGTAATATAGATTACTCGTTAACATAATGAAACGATCCCAACAGTATTACTTTATGGTGTATGACCCACCGAATGTGTTCTCTTTAAATAGAAGAGTATCAAGATTCCGGTGTTTAGGTTCTAGTCCTACGGACGTCGTAACCGAAAAATATTTTAAAAACTATTCCAGACGTGAAACATGTGTCGGAAAAGAGACAGATGGAGAAAAAATTAATTTTGTAGTCAGGAAAACCTGATCTCAGAGTGGAATACTAAAGTAAATTTAAATTGAAAATAGAATTGTCAGAATAGAGGTTTATGTCAGTGTGACCCCAACCCCGAGACTTAATATGTGAAACCCTTCTGTGTTACATCAGGTATTACGGGTATCATCAAACTTACTTTCTTTCTTAAATCGAACGGAGGTGGGAGTGTGTGCGTGTGTGTGTGTGTGTGTGTGTGTGTGTGTGAATTTTTATTAAAACTATGTTATTCTTGTCTCCAGGAATAACATATTCTTGTCCCCAGAATAACATTATTCTGGTCTCCAGGACTTATAAGTAACCTTCCTGACTACGATTTTTACTTTGAGGTTATGAAACCGGTGTACTACGCTCCTTGACTCAATAACGCTTTCCGGGACTACGACCCTTTCTAACGTCCGTCCTCCTTTTCCCCTGTTGTCTCCTACTCTACCAAACTACCGTACTGACTGAAATGCCTGTACTCAAACTCATTTGAGGTCCACAACCACTACCTGTCTCTTTTGACCACATGACGACAGGTACCCCAACGTTTCTCAGTTTGTGCTGACTCGTTGACTTGACTTCTTGTCTCCATATTCATGTGTGTCTTGTCTTCTTATAATACCTCCACATTAATTAAAACATCAAGATATTTTCAACCTTTGATATTTTTGATATTTTATATTTTCAACCTTTCATTTGTCTACATATTATTAACTGTTATGTCGTACTTCACTAGTTCAAGTTGAAAGACATTCCGTCTACAGTTATTCTTCGGTCTTTTAAAAGATATCTTCGGAGTTTCGGAGGTGTAAACCTCCGTGGTCATGAAGACTTCCGTCTTCAATACCTACATTCTTCCGACTATTTTCATCCTAAGTGATATGTTAAAATGATATGTTCTTTCATATGTTCATGTACAAGTTTTGTAATAAGAAATAAGTACTTCAGTTTGAGGATGGAGAGAAGACTGTTCCAATCCCTTAAAAACGTAAAATAAATCTAATCTCTTTAAAGTCTGAACTTGTGTGTACAGTAGTAGTTCTTACTGTAAACCCGTACTCTGACCTTGTACCATAAGGAAAGACTTATTACTATTGGATGTAGTTTTTTATTAAAATAAAGAAATAAAAATAAATAAAAACCGGTGTGACCCGGAAACAACTGAATAAGTCCAGAAGGAATCGACGTCACTCCTTCCCCATGAGAAGTAAAACCACGTGTCCGAAGAGTAACGTCGTCAAAGAGAACACATCGTACCTAGATCCGTGTGTCCGAAACCATCAACGTCGTGGTACCCGAGTCATCAACACCACGTACCCGAATGAACGAGGTTCCGTACACCTTAGAAGAACCTGGTCCCTAATTTGGACACAGAGGACGTAACCATCCGTCTGAGAAGAAGTGACTCGGTGGTCCCTTCAGGGTTATAGCACGTAAAATTAAAAGGAAGAGTATATGGTCTTATTATTGTATGTTTTAATATGAGTTCTATCCTTTGACTTTCATATGTAAGACTTCGTTACCTAACTGGATTCTTATATTGGGGGTGTGGTTTTAGTCTATTAAAAACATAGGATGTTATTTTACTAACTCTGCGTGATTGTTTCTTTGTAGTAATAGTGTTTCGTAGGTGAGTTGTAAACCTACGGAAGAATTTATAATTATACCTTATTTAATGGTCCCTAATCTCCTGTTAAGTATCCTCTTGAAAAACAAAGAAGTGGTGGGGAATCGTCACCTCACAAACCGATCTTATTGTGATGTAAGGAGGTGTTAATAAGAGTGAAGAGAGGGTCTATCCTGTCCTCCGAAAATATTGACTAATCGATCTTTCTCTTTAACAGTTATTCTTATAAAAAAGAGGAGTGAACAATCTTCTCTTTTGAAAATAATAAGGATTCCTAAAATCAGATCCAACTCTATTCTAACACATACAATCAACGAGTCATTACAGGTTGAGAAACGTTGGGTACCTGACATCGGACGGTCCGAGGAGACAAGTACCTTAAGAAGTCCGTCCTTGTGATCTCACCCAATGGTAAGAGAAGAAGTACCCTAGAAGGACTGGGTCCTTAGTTTAGACCCAGAAGAGATGACACCCATCTAAGAAATGGTAGACTCGATGAACCCTTCGGATCCATTACTATTCTAATCTATGAAAGTTTATACTTACACGTTTAAATATAAACGGTAAAAAATTTTTAATGTTTCGACGACTAAAAGTACACTCGATGTTTTACCATGCCCAAGAAACACAATTCGGACCATTAGTCGGGATATAGTTGAAGACTTTTAATTAATGTAGAAGGTTTTCTATTAACAGTAGTCGGGTTCAGTAGGATACCGTTTCCATTATCTTTATCGGTGACGCCGTGTGATCACTCTTACAGAAGAGTCTCGTCTCACATCGACGAGACAGTGATCTAGGAAGAAGATTGTTTTTGTTACCTTTTAGTCGTGACCTCACGGTTTATATACCTGGAGTATCCCTTTTACGTACTACTTATAATTTATCCGAGATACCCCTCTTTCCAGTTGACGTCATTCCGGACCCTGGACCCCAACGTTAGTTATTATGTCAGTTTTAAACATTTTTATATGGTCGTTAATTTTTTAGTGGGAGATTGAGAATTCGACCAAAAATGTCCATATAAGGAGTGTGGTAAGATGTGAAAGGGTTTTACTATATTATTTGTGTTTTTATGTTTTATGGAGAGTTTCCGATACCAAAAAGGTCACCAGTACATACCTACACTCTCAATCTGATATTTCTTTCGACTCGTGGCTTCTTGACTACGAAAACTTCATGCCACAACCTCTTCTGAGAACTCAGGGAACCTGACGTTCCTCTAGGTTGGTCAGGTAGGATTTCCTCTAGTCAGGACCTACAAGTAACCCTGACTACGACTTCAACTTTGAGGTTATGAAACCGGTGAACTACACTTCTCGACTGAGTAAACTTTTCTGGGACTACGACGCTCCTTGCTGTCTCCTACTCTACAAACATACTGTAGTGGCTGAGCTACCTGTACCCAAAGTCATCTGAGGCCCTCAACCACTACCTCTCCCTCCGGACCGGACGACGCTAAGTACCCCAACGTTTCTCAACCTGTGCTGACTCGTTGACTTGACTTGACTTGACTTCTTGTAAGATGTGTCTCAGTACCTGAGAGTGGTTGACCATGTGTAACCAATTGTTAGACGACTTCGACTTTGAATGTAAAAAAGTAGACAGAAAAATATGAAACTATACTCACTTAGTAATGAAGTGTAAAAACGTTGATATTCATAACTCAAGACTCTTGTATTCAAACGGTAATTTCGGACGAGGTTCTTGTTTCTTAAATAAAAACGACTTACCCAACGTATTTTCCGGTCACGATTTATGTAGGACATATAAATCGTATAAATTATAGGACACTTGACAAAGATGATAAACTTTCATTTCAAACATTTTCTACTACGGAACCAAATCGTGTCATGCCCCAAGGAACTTAATCAACGGGAAAAACCACTATCCGTCAGGTTCAATGAGTAGATCTTTGTTAGTTAAAGACGGACTCCTAAACTTAAGGAAAATTCACTCTAATTCATCTTTACCTTTAACCCTTTCTATCGTGAGTCGGAAATAAATAAAATAATAATAATAGAAAACAAGTTAAAAATTCGTAGTTCTTTATATTAAATTTTAAATTAAAGTTCCCTTAAATAAATAAACATGAATTTAACCTCTCTCAAATTTCAAATAGAAAAAAAGAAAGAACATATAAGGTGTTATCCTTAACCAATCGTAAGTTCAAATTTCCTAGAGACATTATGACTTCTAAATGGAGTAACGAAGAAGATTATTCGACATAACCTATTAAATCGACCTAAGTTAGACCCGACGTATTGTCTCACTTAAAAGTCTAAATCCATGTCCCAACTGATCTTCGACTACATAAATTACAGGTTAGGACTAGGTAAAGTATCCGTTTTAGATATGAAGGTTAGTCAAAGAAACTACGTATAGGTTTCGTATAAACAGTGTCTTCATTAAACAATACTTCGAATATCTCGAAGTACAATTCCCTGGAAGTGAACGTACCGAGGAAAGGTTTCGGAACTCTCCTTGGGTCGTTACACAAGTGTACCTGTCTATAAAACCGTTCAAAAGGTCGTAATTTATATATCGGACTTTAGTCCCTTCTGGTAAAAGAGGAAAGTGAAACTGAGTGAAAGTAAGATCCAAGGGAGGATAATCCATCATAAATTCTAGAACCGTAGACCGGGGTAGTAAAGTACCCTTTATCTACCCCTTTGTCACCTTTGTCACAGTCTGAAATAAAACCCCCCAGACGCTTTAGTGACGTCTACCACTAACGTCGGTACTTTAAGTTTCTGCGAATGAGGAACTTTCTTTTCAATACTGGTTGGATCTATCGTATAAGACTCTTCCTCTACCGTGGGGTGAGGTCATGAGAACGGACCTTTTAGGGTACCTACTTCCTCGGACCATCTGACGTCAGGTACCCCAGCGTTTCTCAGTCCGTGCTGGTTCGCTGAAGGGAAAACGAAAAGTGAAAGTACGTAACCTCTTCCTTTACCGTTGGGTGAGGTCACAAGAACGGACCTCTTAAGGTCCCTCCCCCTTCGGACCACCCGACCGCAGACACCCCAGCGTGTCTCAGTCTATACTGACTTCACTGAATCCTCCTCTATCGTATTACTTTTCGTCTCTATAATGAAACGGTTGTTTCCAGACAGATTAATTCCGATACCAAAAAGGACACCAGTACATACCTACACTCTCAACCTGACACTTCTTCCGATTCACGGCTTCTTAACTACGAAAACTTGACACCACAACCTCTTCTCAGAACTCTTAGCAAACCTGACGTTCCTCTAGGTTGGTCAGGTAGGATTTCCTCTAGTCAGGACTCACAAGTAACCTTCCTGACTACGACTTCGACTTTGAGATTATGAAACCAGTGGATACGTCTCAACTGAGTAACCTTTTCTGGGACTACGACCCTCCCTAACCCCCATCCTCCTTTTCCCCTGCCGTCTCCTACTCTATCGACCTACCGTAGTGGTTGAGCTACCTGTACCCAATCTCACTTGAGGCCAATTCCTCAACCACTGCCTGTCCCTCCGGACCGCACGACACTAAACACCCCAACGTTTCTCAGGTTGTGACTCCCTGACTTGACTTGACTTGACTTGAATTCCTAGTTGTCCATAAAGAAAGTAGATTTATACTTCTTTTGTTAAAACTTTATGTAAATCACATTCAAATCTCTCTAATATCCACACACCAAATACCTTTACAAAAACGTCATAATTTAATGACGATCTACGGGACGATGTCTTCACTGAAGGTCTTTATGACCTTGACGGGTGTCTCGACTGAGTGATCCGTATCGTCGTTTTATGACTCACTCCATTATGTTAAGTTTACGAGGGTCCTTACAGTTATGGTCTTCGTATATCCACCTCCTCATTATCTAAGTCTATGTATCTTGTGTTCGTCACGACTGTTAGGTTAATAATCTATATTCACCTTAAACGAATGGTGACAGATAAGTCTCAGCTTCGAAAGAGTACAGTCAATTCTATTTACTTTTATTTCGTTTTAGTTAATATAAATGTCACATATGAAATACAAAATTTATGTTTAACACGGTTATTTAATTAGTTTTAAGTACAAAAAAGATATTGATATTTTTGTTGACCAATTGTCGTGTACAACGTACGTAGAGTTTATATTTATGAGTTTTTTATGTAAGGATAGTTGGTACTTTCGTTTTATTCCAACTTTTAAAAAGGAAATAAAGATATATTTTAATGTGATGGTAATAACGGTATCTTTACCCTTTAGTTCTTCTTGTTTTCTTTTTAAGTCACACTATTGAACATTATAGAGAAATCTCTATATGATCTTATATAAAAGAATTATTTTGTTCTTCGTTTACAATTTATAAGTCTTTTATTCTTTATAATCTTTATACGTATGTCATCCTTGAAGACTTCTACAATTTGTACTTTCGTCTTTATATTTACCGTTTCCTCCTAAAAATTCTATTTACTCTTTTTAGAATTTCGTCTTGTTTTTACGTATATATGTATTATCTTCTATTTATAGTATTCATAAAATCTATAATTTATTCTGATGGATGAAGTAGTAATTAACTCTCTCTTGTCTTTTACTCTCTCTTATTCATATTTTATTAAAAATTTTTAAAGGGTCTTACCTACTTGTATTTATAAATAAAATTCCCCGAT
This sequence comes from Capra ibex, assembly GCA_006410555.1. Classification (NCBI taxonomy): domain Eukaryota; kingdom Metazoa; phylum Chordata; class Mammalia; order Artiodactyla; family Bovidae; genus Capra; species Capra ibex. The sequence goes on along the minus strand of SJYO01041852.1, from coordinate 41,291,618 downwards.
TTATTTATCATCAGTGTAATTTACCTTTTACATTTGTGTCATTTTATGTCAAATACTTTAAAGATTCGTGACCCCTACTTTTATTACCGAATGACGTTTCTCTTTACGAAGACCTCTCTCTCCTTTTTTACAAAAGAATATTACCATCTTCGTAGTCTCACCGTTACTAGAAAACTTTTGTCGATCTATGATAAAAAGTTTTAAGACTTCTCTTTGTCAAAGGTTGGATCTTAAGATATAGATCTGTTTAAAAGTTATTTGTATAAAGTACCTAACTAGTTTTAACAAAAGTATGTTTCAAAGTTTTTATTTTAATAAAATTCCGGGAGAAAGAGGAAGTTCTTCCATAGTTGTCTACGAGAGGTGTTTTTACTTTTCTTTTTTTTTTTTCCAAGACCCCAGGTCCCTTTTTTTATCTAATTTGTACCTTTTATATTTCCTTTATTACTACCCTTAAAAACATACCATCCACATTTTTATTAGACTCAAATCTTCTAAATGATTCACTTTTTATTAGTGTGATATAAACACAGAGTCCTTACTTACATAGTCTATAGATAACGACGACATTGTTTAGTGGTGTTAGAATAGTTGAGTTTTGTTGTGGGTAAATGATAAAAAGTCGAGACATTAATTGTCGCGAACCTGATCCAATCCCATGATTCTTAGATAGATTCTAGAGAGATCCGATTTTAGTTCCACGACTAAAAAAACTTGAGTCAGACCTCCTACACCCTCTCTTAGTCGAAGGTCCAAGAGTACGACAACCATCTTAAATCAATGTACGACAAACATCTTGACTCCACGAATGAAGGAAAACTATCCAAGGTAAGAGTAGAAGAACTCCGGTGAAAGTAAGGAATCAAGGACCATGAGAAACACCAGTTCGACCATTACCACCTAACTCAGGAAACGTGTGCAGTTTAAAGAGACAGAAGATGAAGACAGAGTAAAAAATACGGAAGAAAAGACGACATAGAGAAACTCATTCATAAGATGGAAGGAAAACACCGAATTTTTAGAGTACATCAAGGAACACAAATAGATTTATTAAGTCATAATAGGCGGACGAAATTACAGTCGACTAATCGTTGAAACGTATAACAGAGGTTATTGTAAAGTGTCGTCATCGATCTAATCACGAACTAACTTATTGGTTTACTTTCCTAAGAACTCCCTTGTAGAAATCTTAACTAAGACGGACGGTGTCACTTATCGTCAACTTAGTAGTCGTATTATTACATTTGTGACTGATAACTAAAACTATTTTAAGTATACATTGTAAAAACTCTCCTAATCTATCCTTTTTTTCAAAATGTATCTAAGTAGTAAACCCCCCTATCCCCTTCACGTTCTTTACATTCCATGAGAGTTTATTCTTTAATGATTTAAATTCTTGTGAACCTTATCTTCATTTAGTTAATAACTATCTTGATACCTTCATTTGTGATTCTGTTTAATCGATCAAAGAGAATGATTTCTCATTCTCCCGAAGGGACTATCGAGCCAATCATTTCTTAGACGGACACTACCTCCTCCGGGGACAAGTTAAGGACCCACCCCTTCTAAACGACCTCTTCCCTATCCGATGGGTAAGGTCATAAGAACCCGAAGGGAAGGCCGAGATGACCATTTCTTAAACAGACGTTACGTCCTTTGGACCCAAGTTAGGGCCCAACCCTTCTAGGGGACCTCTTCTTTTTCCGATGGGTGAGGTCATAAGACCGGACCTCTTAAGTGTTTCTCCACCTGCGTTGACTGACTGAAAGTGAAAGTTTTCTCATCCGGTTATTACCACTCCCAATTACCTGTCTTCTGATGAAAATATTAATGTTTGGTATATTTTGATAAAATTAAAACATTTAATAAAATAAAACATTTAATAATACAATTATTTTTTCGTCTTCTATGTAAACTTTGACAATTAAGAAAATTTTCAATGGTTGGGTAGAAAAAATTGGTAATATACACCCGAAGAAAACTTTCTAATACCCGATACAAAATAGGGAAAAGTCTATAGGGTAAAACGAGTACTTTTAAACGTACACAATCATTTTGACCCACGACCACCAGTCAAATATACACATGTTTTAATCGTATGAGTTTATTTCTGACTTTAGAACCAACGTAATCGAAAGAATATTTACTCGATATGAAATTTAACCAACTGGCTCAAACTCTCGTGACTCCATTACTCGGTTTCAATATATAAATTGATCAAATAAATTCATTATGTTAAACGAATTTTATATAAACTTTTCTGTAAATCGTGATTAACCAGGTTTCAAATTCAGGATCCTGACTAATGATAAAACATTCACAGTTATTGATGATATCGAGGTACTATTCATCTAGTACGGAGGGTTCCCCTTTTTTTTGGTCAGGTCCGAGATAGTCCTTTGGGAAAACATTAGTACTTGTAACAAAAGATTCTCACTAAAACAACAAATCAGCGATTCAGTACAGTTTGACAAAACACTGGGGTACCTGACATCGGGTGGTCCGAGGAGACAGGTACCCTAAAGGGTCCGTTCTTCTGACCTCACCCAACAGTAAAGGAAGAGGACCCCTAGAAGGACTTGGTCCCTAGTTTGGTATAGAGAACATAACGTCCACCTAAGAAATGGTGTCTTGGTGGACCCTTCGGAAAATTCTCATCTTCTAATAATACCGTCTAAAGTGTCTTACTCTTGAAAATATTTTTTTCTATTTAAATGATTAAACCCCCCGTATCAGAGAACTCGTTCCGTTATTGTAAAAAACTTTTACTAATAAAATACTCTTTTGGTCTTTTAACTATTAAAAGGCTCCAATATATCGACTTCTTATAAATCTATAAAAACTTTTCGTAACAAACGTTTTTATAAATGTACATTAAATAGAGAAAATAAAAATTTAAAAGTTTTAAGTAACTTCTTAACGTATACGAAAGAATAACTGTTAATTTCGTTCGGTTAGATAAGATCTTAATAGTCTATAAATAATAAGTACCAAGGTTCGTTTTAAGTTTAATGATCTCTACGGTCTTTAAAGAAGTCCATTTAAAGACGTCATTTATAAGTTTCAAATTTTACTCGATAATCAGTATAAATCATTTTCTTTTGTCTACGTTGTTAATTAATGAACAAATTACACATAACTTTATCATTGTATTTTACATCTACTCAAGGTAACAAACCACAGAATCATTATATCTTTGATACTTTTTGATTCTGATTCGTAATTAGTAAGGACCCCGTTAATTAAAATTAATTCCGTTCATGTCTTAGGGTATACCAAAATCTGTAGTAGATAAGTAATTACGTTTGTCAGACTCTCCTTGGCAAACCTTGTAAAACCAACTGTCGTTACCACCTGTCGGGACCTCTCTGGACCAATTTCTTGGAGATTAAAAATAGGACGACACGTAGTCACCCGTTCTTAGGTACAAATTGTCAGAAACCGTACTACTACACACAACTCTCCTTAAATAGTACAGGTAATAAGAACTTTTAAATATTGTGTGTAACGAAAGAAAAGTGTGTACGTGAAAAGTGTGTAAAAAGACTATATATGAGAGAATCGTAACGAAACTTATACATATATAAGAAAGGGTACGTAGGTATCCATATGTGTACTCGAGTAAATACAATGATTATAATGGACTTAAGATCCCAGAGAAACAAAATATACACGACAAAACACACATAATAAATAACGACATATTGTTTAATGGGGGTTTTATATCTCTGAATTAGGTTGATAGGAAACATAATACAGTGTATAAAAGACATATAGTCTTAAGTTCCCATTTCATGGGCCGATCAGGACCGACCCTCTAGAGAGTCCTCCAACTTCGATTCTACGAGTGATCCTGTCATCAGTGGAATTCCGAATTGATACGGACCTTCTAGAAGATCTCTACCGAGTAAGTGTACCAACAATCTTATGAAGACAAAGAATGAACTTTCACTTTCACGATCAATGAAACAGTACAGGTTGTGAAACACGAGGTACTTGGTGTACCGAGATACATCGGATGGTCAGAGAAGACAGTTACCTTAAAAGGTCCGTTCTTATAACCTCACCCTTCGCTAAGGAAAGAGACCCCCTAGAAGGGTTAGGTCCCTAGCTTGGACCCAGAGAACGTAACGTCCGTCTAAGAAATGGTAGACTCAATGGTCCCTTCTGGACACAGAATGACTTTAACAGTTTTCCAGAGTCTTGAAACCCTACATCTAAATAGAAATCACCGAAAGATGGTACTTTCACTTTCAGTGAGTCAGTACAGGCTGAGACACTGGGGTACCTGATATGTTAGGTACCTTAAGAGGTCCGTTCTTATGACCTCACCCATCGGAAAGGTGAGGTCCCCTAGCAGAGTTGGATCCCTAGTTTAGGTCCAGAGGGTGTAACGTCCACCTAAGACATGGTCGACTCGGTGTTCACTTCGGGTTCTTATGGTCACACCCATCGGATAGGGAAAAAGTCGTTTAGAAGGGCTGAGTCCTTAGTTTAACCCGAGAGGATATAACGTCCTTCTAAGAAATGGTCGACTCGACCGAAAGATGGTCCGTCGATCAAAAAGGATCTAATTCACTAGGGTTTCTTGTTCCTCTTTCTACACTATGGAACATATTGGATCTTAACGGTACAAGTGTCATCGAATAACTGTCTGTAAAAGTCACACCCTCCCTAACATACCTCCGTACTTATGGTCGTCAATCCTTAGTAACATCCGTAGAGTTCTCATACTGATTGTGTTACGACTTTATATACCTGAATGTCACTCTTGAAATTCGGACTTTCAGTATGTAAGAAGGAGAGAGATGGCTTCGTACATAGTGGTTTATTGTAGTATATTTACTCCTCGAAAAGTGTCATCTATTCAATGAGAGTCAATTATATGGTTACACATTGGAAGATTTGAAGTAAGACATTCAAACATTACTCATTTTACCTTTTTCGAATTATGGTTCGTAATCATAGTATAATTTCTCTTACGAAAAAAATTTTTTTTAAAAAAATCTACCAATGAAAGGTTTTTATAACTTAAAAATCGATATGGTCGGATTTTGTGTAACAAATAATTCTAAAGACAATTAAAATTTCATAACAAATCAATAATTACTAGAAAATAAACTTTCTATGTTTTCTGGTAGTTGAACTTTATCGATTTGAGAACATGTCTTATTTTTGTGAACTCTTTGCAAAAGACTACACACCTCCACTCCAATTTTCATGAAATTATTATTATCGTCGAAAAAAAGAATCATTCAGTACATAATTATCTGAAATACGGTCCAACGGGACGTATAGTCATTCGCGACAATCGTAACGAAACTACGATAATGAACCCTGAAATAATAAAGACTCTCAAATTGAAATTTTAAAGTATTTACAGTAAAAAAATCATAATGTCAATCTTTCACAATGAAAACTTGTCATTAACGGAAATAAGAGAGTCAGAGGACTGATTTCACTAGGAAAATATGAGTCTCTTTTATTATTTTCTTCTTTTATTAGGTTACTGACAACTTCACAAAACTTCGTATTTTACATCATCCGTAAAATAACTTACGAAAATAAGGTAAGTCAATCCAAATCAAGAAAGTTTACGATTATACTTTCACATGATTGAGTTTTTTAGGTGTTTTTTAAATCTTAATGCATTCTCTTTTAAAATATCTAATTAAAGTCATTGATCGATCACATATAATGAATCCACTTAAAACTAGTCTAAATAATCTTATCAATTCCATTCTTAAGACGACGACGACGATTCAACGGAGTCAGCACAGACTGAGGCACGTTGGGGTATCTGTCGGGGGGTGGTCCGAGGGGACAGGGACCCTAAGAGGTCCGTTCTTGTGACCTCACCCAAAGGTAAACGAGAGGTTCCGTACTTCCGCTTTTCTCTTTCACTTCAGTGAGTCAGCACAGACTGGGAAGTGCTGGGGTACCTGACGTCGGATGGTCCGAGGAGACAGGTACACTCTTATGTAAAGTAAATTTTTGTTTTTGTTTTTAATGAACTAGGAATTAAAATTTGTAAAATGTTAAATACATATAAACGTAATTTTTAATGATCACTCCCTTACTGGGGAGGTAATAAAATTGTGTAGATAATTGTAAAGAATGGGTTCTTGAGACAATGAGACATTCACACTCATGGTATTTAAATCAGAAATCAACCATACTTTGAGAGTTCTAGGTTCCAAGCAGAGGAACATAGTTTAATATTACGAATATATGTACTCATGTCTTTGAAATCGTGATTGTGATCTTACAAATAGAAGTATAACACCAAAATAAGGAAGAATAAAAATTATATCAATGGAATATCCTGTAAGATTTAAAGACCTTTTTTTTAACGAATAAACTTATAAGACCAATTAGCCTTTGTAATTAGGATTTAAAATAATAAATTATTAAAATTATTGTTATAGGTCTTTTGTTATAATCTTAATAACTGTCAGTAACATAATTAGAAGTTCGATCCGAAGGTGTCATGTACTCTTGAAGATCTACATTTCGACCTAAATCTTTTCCGTCTCCTTGGTCTCTAGTTTCACGGTTTGAGACAACCTAGTATCCTTTTCGTTGTATTAAGACCTTTTTGTAGATGAAGACAAAGTGACTTATGTATTTCTAGAACTGACACACCTAGTTTTGTTTGACACCTTTTAAGAATTACTCTACTCTTATGGTTCTTTTGGAATGGACGAAGGACTTTTTGGACGTTCGTTTAGTTGTTCGTTGTCACTCTTGACCTGTACCTTGTTACTTGACCAAGGTTTAACCCTTTCCTAATACAGTTCTGACATATGACAGTAGGGAGAATAAATTGAATATATGTCTCATGTAGTACGATCCACAACCACGACCTACTTCGAGTTCGTCCTTAGTCCTAATGGCCTTCTTTATAGTCATTGGATTCAATACATCTATTACGATGGGACTTTATCTACTCCTTTCTCACCTTTGTCACAGTCTGAGATAAAAACCCCCGAGATTTTAGTGACGTCTACCACTGACGTCGGTACTTTAATTTTCTGCAAATGAGGAACCTTCTTTTCAATACTGGTTAGATCTATCGCATAGTTTTCGTCTCTGTAATGAACCGGTTGTTTCCAGGCAGACCCGTTTCGATACCAAAAAGGTCCCCAATACATACCTACTCTCTCAACCTGACACTTCTTTCGACTTACGGCTTCTTACCTATGAAAACTTGACACCGCAACCTCTTCTGAGAACTCTCAGGGAACCTGACGTTCCTCTAGGTTGGTCAGGTAAGACTTCCTCTAGTCGGGACTCTAAAGCAACCTTCCTTACTACGATTTCGACTTTGAGGTCATGAAACCGGTGGAGTACGTTTCTCAACTGAGTAACCTTTTCTTAGAGCACGAACCTCCCTAACCCCCATCCTCCCTTTCCCCTACTGTCTCCTACTCTACCGACCTACCGTAGTGACTAAGCTACCTGTACTCAAACGTACTTGAGGTCCTCAACCACTACCTGTCCCTCCGGACCACACGACGTTAAGGACCCTAGCGTTTCTCAGCCTGTACTGACTCACTGACTTGACTTGACTTGACTTTCCCTCTTTGACTTCTCCTTGATTTCCCGGAGAACTTCTTCCACTTTCTCCTCTCACTTTTTTGACCGAATGTTGAATTGTAAGTTTTTTGCTTCCGTACCGTAGACCAGGGTAGTGAAGTATCGTTTATCTCCCCTTTGTTACCTTTACCACTGTCTGAAATAAAAGAACCCAAGGTTTTAGTGACTTTTACCACTGACGTCGGTACTTTGAGTTTCTGTGAACAAGGTACCTTCTTTTTGATACTGTTTAGATCTGTCACATAATTTTTCGTTTCCATAGTGAAACGTCTGTTTCTAGGTGTATCAGTTTCGCTACCAAAAAGTCATCAGTACATGTCTACACTCTTTCACTTTCACTTTCTACGAGTCTACACAGACTGAGAAACGCTGGGGTACCTGATATGTCAGGTACCTTAAGAGGTCCGGTCTTATGACTTCACCCGCCCCTCGTTAAAGCAAGAGATTCGTTAGAAGGGTTGGTTACCTAACTTGGGTCTAGAGGGTGTAAGTTCCGTCTAAGAGATGGTCAACTCGGTGTTCTTTTCGGGAGTGTACACTCTTTACTTGACATTTCTTCCGACTCGTGACTTCCTAACTACGAAAACTTGACATCACAACCTCTTCTGAGAACTCTCAGGGAACCTGTCTTTCCGCTAGTTTTGGTCAGTTATGATTTCCTTCAGTTGGAACTTATAAGTAACCTTACTGTACGACTATGATTTCAAGGTTATTAAACCGGTGGACTACGTTTCTCGGTTGAGTAACCCTTTCCAGTCCTACGACCCCTTCTAACCTTCGTCCTCCTCTTCCCCCGTTGTCTCCTACTCTACCAACCTACCGTAGTGACTGAACTAACTGTACTCGAACTCGTTCTAGACACTCAACCACTGCCTGTCCCTTCGGACCGTACGACGTTAGGTACCCCAACGTTTTTCAACCTGTACTGACTCGCTTACTTGACTTGACTTGACTATATTTATAAAACACACACATATACTCTTTCGGTTTAAAAATTTATGTCTTAATTCAAAGTCTAGTCAAGTCAAGTCAGTGAATCAGCACAGGCTGAGACACTAGGGTCCTTAACGTCGTGTGGTCCGGAGGAACAGGTAGTGGTTGAGGACCTCAAGTGAGTTTGAGTATAGGTGACTCAGTGACTACGGTAGGTTGGTAGAGTAGGAGACAGCAGGGGAAGAGGGGGACGGGGGTTAGGGGAGGTCGTGGGCCCAGAAAAGGTTATTCAGTTGAGAAGCGTACTCCACCGGTTTATAACCTCAAAGTCGAAGTCGTAGTCAGGAAGGTTACTTGTGGGTCCTGACTAGAGGAATTACTACCTGACCAACCTGGAGAAACGTCAGGTTCCCTGAGAGTCCTCAGAAGAGGTTGTGGTGTCAAGTTTTCGTAGTTAAGAAACCATGAGTCCAAAGAAATATCAGGTTGAGAGTGTAGGTATGTACTGGTAACCTTTTTGGTATCGGAACTGATTTACCTGGAAACAACCGTTTCATTACAGAGACGAAAAGTTATACGATAGATCTAACTAGTATTGAAAGGAAGTTTCCTTATTCGTAGAAAATTAAAGTGCCGACGTCAGTGGTAGACGTCACTAAAACCTCGGGGTCTTTTATTTGAGACTGTGACTAAGGTGACAAAGGAGTAGATAGACGTTACTTCACTACCCTGGTCATCGGTACTAGAAGTAAAAGAATTACAACTCGAAATTCGGTTGAAAAAGTGAGAGAAGAAAGTAAAAGTAGTTCTCCGAAAAGTCGAGGAGAAGTGAAAGACGGTATTCCCACCACAGTAGACGTATAGACTCCAATAATTATAAAGGGGGTCATTAGAACTAAGGTCGAACACGAAGAAGGTCAGATCGTAAAGAGTACTATATGAGACGTATATTCAATTTATTCGACCCACTGTTATATGTCGGAACTACATGAGGAAAAGGATAAACCTTGGTCAGACAACAAGGTACAGGTCAAGATTGACAACGAAGGACTGGACGTATATCGAAAGGGTTCAAAGTCATGATCTTACTTTAAAAGTGATGTTATTAACACTTTAATAAAACTGTAGTAGTTGAGTTGTCTGTAATCAAACTCGTTTGAGCCCGTCTATCACTTTCTGTCCCTTGGGACCTTACGTCGTCAAGTACCTCAGTGTTTCTCAATCTGTGTTGACTCCCTAACTTGTTATTGTTAACATCAAATTTTATTAATCAATTAAGTTAAATTTGAAAACTCGTAGGTCTTATATTGACCCTTCTTTGTTTAACCGTTACTGAATAACACATGGTATTCGATTAATATAATTATTAAAAGAAACTTTGTTATTTGAGGTCCTCGTATCTTGTCAGTCAATAGAATTGATATGGACAGGTTCAAAGGTTGTTGAAGTACGTCCATTGAAATTTTATTTAGTAGTTATACTTTAAGTCGACGTCTTGAATTTTGTTACAACGGTTCGTATTGTCTTTAGATAATTGGTGAAATATATAAACTCTGTTGTGTCAACACAAACTTAAAGTCTTTTTTTAAATTCTTTTTTACATACGTATACATACAAACGTAATCGAAAGTAAAGAGTTTATTATTAAAATATACGTTAAAATTTAATAAAAAAAGGTAATACCAAATAGTACCCGATAACTTATATCAGAGAAGATGAGATATCATCCTGATACAAAAAAAATGGGTAAGATTACGTTGTAAAACATAGATGATTAGGGTTTGAGGGTCAAGTAAGAAGAGGGAAGGGAGAAAGGGAACCGTTGGTGTCCATACAAGAGATACAGGAAAAGTTACAGGTCTTAAAATCTTTACAGTTTACGATTTAAACCAGAAAACGACACAAGTCTTTTTTAAATTATAATTTCATGTGAAAAATTATATACTCAAACGTTTACTAGTTATTAAGTGTATATCCGTTCTATGAAGTCTCGTAATACTTAAAATAATTGGAATATAGTAAATCTTACAACCTCGAAATTCATAAAATGTGACGGTATCTTCCTTTAAAATAGAAATATAAATACGGACTAAATAGTTTTTTTTATTGATCGACAGGTAAGACTTCCTCTAGTCGGAACCCTAAAGAAACCTTCTTTACTACGACTTTGACTTTGAGGTCATGAAACCGGTGGAGTACGTTTCTCAAACTGAGTAACTTTTTCTGAGACTACGACCCTTCCTAACCCCCGTCCTCCTCTTCCCCTGCCGTCTCCTACTCTACCGACATACAGTAGTGACTGAGCTGCCTGCGCTCAGAGCTCACTTGAGGCCCTCAACCACTACCTGTTCCTCCGAACCAGCACGACGCTAAGTACTCCAGTCTTTCTCAGCCTGTACTGACTCACTGACTTGACTTGACTTGACTCCACTTGATAATAAAAGACTTTATAAAACTGAAAATCAGTAAAGTGATGAAGTAAATAAAATCCTAAATACTATTCTATAACTTATACTTTGATAAACAGTAAACTTTAGTTGTCGATTTGTCAGTACAACATTTTAAAGACAAATAACGAAAATTATAATTTTTCTCCCGGATTTAGTTTTATTTAAAAAAATAACATTTGAACAAAATAACACAACCGTTGATCCTAGTTCCTATATTGCGAAACAGAAATTTATTAAATAAACTTTTTATCTTAAATTAATCCATTGTCAAGAATACTAAACCTTTTCAAAAACATTAATATATGACACTACGACGAAATTTGATAAGTTGTAAAATTTTTGATAGAAATTTCATACGTAAAAATTAAACATGATGAAGAGTTAAATAAATATTTTTCGAAAAAGAACTTACAAATGCTAAATTGATATTTTCCTCACAAAATAGTAAAAATACAAATAAAATGAACTATAATTTCTAATTATTTCTTATCATGATTACTTATTCCTAATTATTCGAGTCAAGTCAGTGAGTCAGTACAGACTCAGAAACACTGTGTTACCTGACGTCGTTAGGTCCGAAGGGACAGATAGTGGTTGAGGACCTCAATGAGTTTGAGTACAGGTATCGCAGTCACTACGGTAGGCTTATAGAGTAGGAGACAGTAGTGGAAGAGGAGAACGGAAGTTAGAAAGGGTCGTAATCCTAGAAAAGTTTACTCATTCAAGAAGGGTAGTCCACCGGTTTATTAACTTCAAAGTCGGAGTCGTAGTCAGGAAGGTCACTTATAAGTCATGTCTAAAGGAAATCCTAGCTGACCAACCTAGAGGAAGGATAGGTTCCCTGAGAGTTTACAGAGTAGGTTGTGGTGTCAAGTTTTTGTAGTCAAAAAGTCACGAGAGGAAAGAAATATCAGGTTGAGAGTGTAGGTATGTACTGATGACCCTTTTGTTATCGAAACTGATCTACCTGGAAACAACTGTCTCATGACAGAGACGAAAAATTATACGACAGATCCAACCAGTATTGAAAAGAAGGTTCCTCGTTCGTAGAAAATTAAAGTACCGACGTCAGTATTAGACGTCACTAAAACTTCTGGGGGGTTTTTTACAGACAGTGACAAAAGTAACAAAGGGGTAGATAAACGGTACTTCACTACCCTGGTTAGAATCAAAAGACTTACAACTCGAAATTCGGTTGAAAAATTGAGAGGAGAAACTGAAAGTAGTTCTCCAAGAAACCACAAAGAAGTAAAAGACCGTATTGTCACCACAGTAGACGTATAGACTCCAATAACTATAAAGAGGGTCGTTAGAACTAAGGTCGAACACGAAGAAGGTCGGGTCGTAAAAAGTACTACATGAGACGCGTATTCAAATTATTCGTCCCACTGTTATATATTGGAACTGTATGAAGAAAGGGCTAAACCTTGGTCAGACTACAAAGTATAGGTCAAGATTGACAACGAAGAACTGTACGTATGTCTAAAGAGTCCTCCATCCAGTCCATCAGACCATAAGGGTAGAGAAAGTCTTAAAAGGTGTCAAACAACACTAGGTGTGACAGTTTCAGAAACCGTATCAGTTATTTAGTCTTCATCTACAAACAAACAAACAAACAAAAAGACATCGAGAGAACGAAAAAACTACTAGGTTACCTACTTGTAGGTAACCAACTAGAGATAAAGACGACGGGAAAGATTTAGTTCGAACTTATAGACCTTCAAGTACAAAGTACATGATAACTTCGGAACAACCTCTTAAAACTGGAATTGAAACGATCAGACATTCTCCTCACGTTGACACATCATCAAACTCGTAAGAAAGTGTAACGGAAAGAAACCCTAACATTACTTACTTTTATTTCATTCCGGAATATTTTTTATTCTATTTTTATTTCAATTCCAATATTCAAACTAGAGAGTTTTCTTATAGTTGCAGTCAGAAACCTTTATGTTAAACAATGTGTAAGGACACATTACTTCTATAATTTATTTTTATCAAAATATAATTAAAATATGTATATATATATACTACATAGATTTACAGTATCTGTTGGGACCTATGTATACATAAACTTTTTGTATTAATAAATTAACAGTTTTAACTAGTACAGTGTAGGTCTCATCTTTAGTTTTGTCTTAACAAGTTCCAACTATTCCATCGATATCCTCTTATTGTTTCCCTCTTCCTATTCCATTCCAGTCTCACTACATACTCAAAGGAAAACAACGATTTAATGATTTTTAAATCACCAATTTTTACTATGTATAAAACAAGAATATCATGACCATCGGTTTTCAGGTTTTACCTAAACCGATCTCCAGTCCTCCCCACCACCACTCCTCTATGGGGAGGAGGTTCCATTCCTCGTCACCGAGGTGAAACGACCTTGTCGGCACTTCTCTATTGGGTGCAGGTTCAATTCTCTTTGGGTTCATTCTACCATCCACAAACGTTTTCTGTAGTTTCTGGTCTGTGTGACTTTGGTATTAGTGTCTTTTGATCAGTTAGATTAGAGTACCTAGTGTCGGAACAGATTGAGTTACTTTGATTCGGTACGACACACCCCGGTGGGTTCTACCCGTCCAGTACCACCTCTCCAGTCTGTCTTACACCAGGTGACCTCTTCCCTTATCGTTTGGTGAAGTCATAAGAACGGAACTCTTGAGGTACTTGTCATACTTTTCCGTTTTACTATCCTATGACTTTCTCCTTGAGGGGTCCAGCCATCTACAGGTTATATGATGACCTCTAGTTAACTCTTTATTGAGGTCTTTCTTACTTCCTACCTCGGTTTCGTTTTCGTTATGGGTCGGTACCTACACTGACCACTATCTTCGTTCCAGACTACGACATTTCTCGTTATAATGTATCCTTGGACCTTACAATCCAGGTAGTTAGTTCCGTTTAACCTTCACTAGTTTGTCCTCTACTGTTCTCACTTACAGTTGTAAGATCCTTAGTCGCTTGATTTTACCTGACCTTATCCATTTAAATGAGTCTACTGGTAATATAGATGATGGCACCAGTCCTTAGGGAATCTTCTTTACCTCATCGGTAGTACCAGTTGTTTTCTCAGGTTTTACGTCATGAACGTACGTCAGAGTTTTTACTGTCTTACTAGAGACAAGGAAAAGTTCCGTTTGGTAAGTTATAGTGTTATTAGGTTCAGATACGGGGTTGGTAATTACGACTTCTTCGACTTCAACTTGCCAAGATGCTTCTGGAGATTCTGAAAAATCTTGATTGTGGGTTTTTTCTACAGAAAAAGTAATATTCCCTAACCTTACGTTTTCATCCCTTCAGTTCTTTATGGACCTCATTGTCCATTTAAACCGGAACCTTATACCTTACTCCGTCCTGTTTCCGATTATCTCAAAACGGTTCTATTACGTGACCAATATCGTTTGTCGGAGAAGTTTGTTGGGTTCTCTTCTGAGATGTGTACTTGTAGTGGTGTACCAATTGTGACTTTAGTCTAACTAATATAATAAACGTCGGTTGTTACCTTGTCGAGATATGTCAGTCCTTTTTGTTCTGGTCCTCGACTGATACTGAGTCTAGTACTTGAGGAATAAAGGTTTAAGTCCGAATTTAACTTCTTTCATCCCTTTTGGTGATCTGGTAAGTCCATACTGGATTTAGTTTAGGGAGTACTAATATGTCACCTTCACTCTGTATCTAAATTCCCTGATCTAGCCTATCTATCTTACGGACTACTTGATACCTGTCTCCAAGCACTGTAACATACCCTTTGTCCCTAGTTCTAGTAGGGGTACCTTTTCTTTACGTTTTTTCGTTTTACCGATGGACCTCTCTGGAATATTTATCGACACTTTTCTTCTCTTCACTTTCGTTACCTCTTTTCCCTTCTATATTCGTAGACTTACGTCTCAAAGTCTCTTATCGTTCCTCTCTTCTCTTTCGGAAGGAGTCGCTAGTCACGTTTCTTTATCTCCTTTTGTTGTCTTACCCTTTCTGATCTCTAGAGAAGTTCTTTTAATCTCTATGGTTCCCTTATAAAATACGTTTCTACCCGAGTTATTTCCTGTCTTTACCATACCTGGATTGTTTTCATCTTCTATAATTCTACTCCACCATTCTTATGTTTGTTGACACGTTTTTTCTAGAAATACTGGGTCTATTAGTGCTACCACACTAATGAGTGGATCTTGGTCCGTAGGACCTTACACTTTACTTCAACCGGAATCCTTCGTAGTGATACCTGTTTCGATCACCTCCAGTACCTTAAGGTCAACTCGACAAAGTTTAGGACTTTCTATTACGACACTTTCACGAAGTGAGTTATACGGTCGTTTAAACCTTTTGAGTCGTCACCGGTGTCCTCACCTTTTCCAGTCAAAAGTAAGGTTAGGGTTTCTTTCCGTTACGGTTTCTTACGAGTTTGATGGCGTGTTAACGTGAGTAGAGTGTACGATCATTTCATTACGAGTTTTAAGAGGTTCGGCCCGAAGTCGTTATGTACTTGACACTTGAAGGTCTACAAGTTCGACCAAAATTTTTTCCGTCTCCTTGGTCTCTAGTTTGACGGTTGTTGGTGACCTAGTACCTTTTTTGTTCTCTCAAGGTCTTTTGTAGTAAAGACGAAATAACTGATACGGTTTCAGACACCTAGTGTTATGTGACACCTTTTAAGACTTTCTCTTCCCTTATGGTCTGGTGGACTGTACGAAGAACTCTTTGGATATACGTCCAGTCCTTCGTTGTCAATCTTGACCTGTACCTTTTTGTCTGACCAAGATTTATCCTTTTCCTCATGCACTTTCGACGTATAGCAGTGGGACGAATAAATGGAATATACGTCTCATGTAGTACTCTTTACGATCCGACCTTCTTCGTGTTCGACCTTAGTTCTAACGGTCCTCTTTATAGTTATTGGAGTCTATACGTCTACTGTGGTGGAAATACCGTCTTTTCACTTCTCCTTGATTTTTCGGAGAACTACTTTCACTTTCTCCTCTCACTTTTTCAACCGAATTTCGCGTTGTAAGTCTTTTGCTTCTAGTACCGTAGGCCAGGGTAGTGAAGTACCCTTTATCTACCCCTTTGTCACCTTTGGTACAATCTCAAATAAAAGACCCCGAGGTTTTAGTGACGTCTACCACTAATGTTAGTACTTTATTTTCTGCGAATGAGGAACCTTCCTTTTAATACTGGTTTGATCTATCATATAACTTTTCGTCTCTGTAATGAAACGGTTGTTTCCAGGCAGATTAGTTCCGATACCAAAAAGGTCACCAGTACATACCTACACTCTCAACGTGACACTTCTTTCGACTCACGACTTCTTAACTACGAAAACTTTACACCACAACCTTTTCTGAGAACTCTCAGGGAACCTGACGTTCCTCTAGGTTGGTCAGGTAAGACTTCCTCTAGTCGGAATCCTAAAGAAACCTCCCTTACTACGACTTCGACTCTGAGGTTATAAACCGGTGGAGTCCACTTCTCAAGTGAATAACCGTTTCTGAGACTACGACCCTCCCTAACCCCCGTCCTCCTCTTCCCCTGCTGTCTCCTACTCTACCAACCCACCGTAGTGACTGAGCTATCTGCACTCAGACTTACTTGAGGTCCTCAACTGCTACCTGTCCCTCCGGACCACACGACGTTAAGTACCCCACCGTTTATCAGCCTGTACTAACTCACTGACTTAACTTGACTTAACTTGACTTGACTTGACTTATATATATATATATATATATATATATATACATACATACATACATACATACATATACGTACGTATGTGCGTGTGGATGTTTGTGTTTATATAATAGAAAATGTATTAGTCTTTTAAAGTCTTAAATCTATGACTTTCTCTTTATTACCTTATTTATTCGGTTTAGGTCTCTTCTCTTTTTCAGATGTAGTTTAATTTAAATTTTTGGACACGGAGTGAAAGACTCGGATATTGCTTAAAATAAGATTCGAGTAGAATTATTTTATTATAGTAAGATTTTACCCTTGGGAGGATGAGACGACCACCCTTATTTAATCACGATGAGGATACCTGTTATTGTTACCTCTAAGGAATATTTTCGATTTTAACCTCAATGGTATGCTAGGTCGTTAAGGTAAGGAACCAAGTCAAGTCAAGTCAACGAGTCAGCACAGGCTCAGAAACGCTGGTGTACTTAGCGTCGTGTGGTCCGAAGGGACAGGTAATGGTTGAGGACCTTAAGTGAGTCTGAGTGCAGGTAGCTCAGTCACTACGGTAGGTCGGTAGAGTAGGAGTCAACAGGCGAAGAGGAGGACGGCGGTTAGGGAGGGTCGTAGTCCCAGAAAAGGTTAATCAGTTGAGAAGAGTACTCCACCGGTTTCATGAGTTCAAAGTAGAAATCGTAGTAAGCAAGGTTTCTTTAGGGTTCCGACTAGAGGAAGTCTTACCTGACCAACCTAGAGGAACGTCAGGTTCCCTGAGAGTTCTCAGAAGAGGTTGTGGTGTCAAGTTTTCGTAGTTAAGAAGCCGCGAGTCGGAAGAAGTGTCAGGTTGAGAGTGTAGGTATGTACTGGTGACCTTTTTAGTATCGAAACTGATCTACCTGGAATCAGCCGTTTCATTACAGAGACGAAAAATCATACGATAGATCCAACCAGTATTGAAAGGAAGGTTACTCATTCGCAGAAAATTTCTACTTTTAAGATTAAATTCTCTATGACACGAGTTATGAGATATTATTGGATTTATCCTTTTATTAAACTTTTTGTTATCTGTACATATTGACTTAGTAAAAAGACATGTGGATTTTGATCATATCGTAACAATTAGTTTATACTTTTCAATTCACCTTCTTCAATTCAAGTACTTCTTTCTTAGTACAGACTAATAAACGTAGGAGTACCTCGGGAGGTCCGAGGAGACAGGTACATTAAAAAGTCTCTTCTTATGACCTCACCCAATGGTAAAGAAAAAGATCCCACAGAAGGGTTGTGTCCCTAACTAGGTCCCAGAGGACGTGACGTCCGTCTAAAAAATTGGGAGACTCGAGGGTTGAGGTTATGTTTTATTTTTAATTTTTGTTAAATTTCCTGTCGTTTCTGTGAACGTGTGGTTACAAGTATCGTCGTGATGTCATCGGTTCTGTATCTTCGTTGGATTTATAGGTAATTGTGTAATTACCTATTTCTTCTACGCCATATATGAGTGTTATTTTATAACAACGAGTCACCAACACAGGTTGAGAACCACTGGGGTACTTGAAATCGTACGGTCCGAGAAGACAGGTACCCTTAAAGGTCCGTTCTTACGACCTTATAATAAGTAGGAATTTTTCCTTACATGATTGTGGTAAACGTCGAAGTACCTATCCGGATCTCTAATCGTACAATTCACTTCAGTTTGTCTCCTTCTGTTTAGTGTATACTATAGTGAATCTATTCCTTATTTTTACCCGAATAAATATTTATTCAATACTTGAATAAATGTTTAGTCTTTATCTGAGTGTCTGTATCTTTTGTTTGAATATCAATGGTTTCGTCTTTACTCCTCTCCCTATTTAATCCTTAAACACTAATTGTCTATGTTGATGTTATATATTTTGTCTATTTATAGTTCCCGGATGACTACAATCTCACACTCCTAGACTTTCGTAAAATCTAAAAACAGACACAACCAAATCCGAGGACCTTAATCTAATATCTGTTGTTTTTTCACTTTCGTAAGTACAAAAGGGAACGACGGAATCTATAACTATTAAATGACAAAGACTACATATCTACGATCTTCCTTTCTAAATCTTCTTTAGTGTAAATTATAACCGAAAGACCTTCCGTGTTCAGAGTATCCAGAGGACTTAAAACATCGTATATGAACACTAAATAATCTATTACCTTACCGTTACACTTAGATCCCTGGAGTCTTTTCCTTTTGAAAACACACATTAAGGTCAAAGAGTGATACCTAACATGTTTTTTTTTTTGTTTGTTTGTGTGTGTGTGTGTGTGTGTGTCTCCACTCTACCCGTAAATCTTGACTTTCCATCGATCCTTTTGTCAAATTATGTCCGTTTCCTAGTAAATATTTTAAAGGTACAATATAAAGAACAAGAGTCAGTCCAAAATCTGTCTCGTTTCGGAGTAGATACTCATCTGACAGTCTATATACTCTAGTTAATGGATACGATTCCAAAAGAATCTGTCTTTTTTGGAGAAGCGGTAACATGGGGTTACAGGGTTTCCCGTCACCAATATTTTCGGTCACGATCACAACGATTATTCCATCACGCTACTCTACAAGAATAGTCTTTTTTTTTTTTACACAAAATTACCTTTATGTTTATTAAGTATCGATACATAGACACCAATTTAAATGACTATATGAGATTCGGAGTCAAGAAAGTATGTCTCTTTTCTTTTTTATGATGACAAGAGTTGTTAAACAGTTGTTAATTTCAAACGAACCTTCCTTACTACGATTTCGACTTTGAGGTTATGAAACCGGTGGAGTACGCTTCTCAACTGAGTGACCTTTTCAGAAACTACGACCCTCCCTAACCCCCGTCCTCCTCTTCCCCTGTTGTCTCCTACTCTACCGACCTACCGTAGTGACTAAGTTTCCTGCGTTCAGACTCACTTGACACCCTCAACCACTACCTGTCCCTCCGGACCACACGACGGTAAGTACCCCAACGTTTCTCAGTCTGTGCTGACTCGTTGACTTGACTTGACTTGACTTGATATATTTTACTGTACAAGACTCATGAATGGGTCATACGTAAATAGGTAAAAGAAAAGAGAAAAAGTCTTATTCACTATAATATTTTGTATAGTGTACATGACACAATCGATGAGTCAGTAAAGACTGAGAAACACTGGGGACCTGACATCGGACTGTCCGAGGAAATAGGCACCTTAAGAGGTCCGTTCTTATGACCTTACCCATTGGCAAACAAAGAGGTCCCCTAGAGGGACTAGGTACCTAGTAACGTTTACCTAAGAAATGACAAACTCGGTGACTCCTTCGGGTTTTATATGTTTCCATCCCCAGTCACTAAAGTGTCCCATAACTTCTCAGTAAACACTTATTTATCCCCCTGTACCTCGTTGTCTGACCAAGGTTTATCCTTTTCCTCATGTAGTTCCGACATATAACAGTGGGACGAATAAATTGAATATACGTCTCATGTAGTACTCTTTGCGATCCGACCTTCTTCGTGTTCGACCTAGTTCTAACGGTCCTCTTTATAGTTATTGGAGTCTATACGTCTACTGTGGTGAGAATACCGTCTTTCACTTCTCCTTGATTTTTCGGAGAACTACTTTCACTTTCTCCTCTCACTTTTTCAACCGAATTTTGAGTTGTAAGTCTTTTGCTTCTAGTACCGTAGACCAGGGTAGTGAAGTACCCTTTATCTACCCCTTTGTCACCTTTGTCACAATCTGAAATAAAACCCCCAGAGGTTTTAGTGACGTCTACCACTAACGTCGGTACTTTAATTTTCTGCGAATGAGGATCCTTCCTTTCAATACTGGTTGGATCTGTCGTAAAAGTTTTCGTCTCCGTAATGAAACAGGTGTTTCCAGACAGATCAGTTTCGATACCAAAAAGGTCACCAGTACATACCTACACTCTCTACCTGACACTTCTTTCGACTCGTGGTTTCTTAACTACGAAAACTTGACACCACAACCTCTTCTGAGAACTCTCAGGGAACTTGACGTTCCTCAAAGTTGGTCAGGTAAGATTTTCTCTAGTGAGGACCCACAAGAAACCTTCATGACTACGATTTAGACTTTGAGGTTATAAACCGGTGGAGTACACTTCTCAACTGAATAACCCTTTCTGAGACTACGACCCTCCCTGACCCTCGTCCTCCTTTTCTCCTGCTGTCTCCTACTCTACCGACCTACCGTAGTGGCTGAACTACCTGTACTCAAACTCACTTGTGGCCCTCAACCACTACCTGTCCTTCCGGACCGCACGACGTTAAGTACCCCCAGCGTTTCTCAGCCTGTGCTGACTCACTGACTTGACTTGACTTTACTCCCCCTCAAGCCCTATTGACTTAAAATTTCTTCTCTCTCTTTTCTCCGTTTAATCCTCTTTTTTTACTTACTTTTTCTCTAGTATCTAACCTATGTCATCTCCCCACTGAACGATTAACAGTAACAAATCATTGTCAAGTCAAGTCAGAGTCAGCACAGACTGAGAAACGCTGGGGTACTTAGCGTCGTGTGGTCCGGAGGGACAGGTAGTGGTTGAGAGCCTCAAGTGAGTTTGAGTACACCTAGCTCAGCCACTACAGTAGGTCCGTAGAGTAGGAGACAGCGGGGGAAAAGGAGGACGAGGGTTAGGGAGAGTAGTAGTCTCAGAAAAGGTTACTCAGTTCAGAAGTGTACTCTACCGGTTTCCTAACTTCAAAGTCGAAATTGTAGTAAGGAAGGTTACTTGTGGGTCCTGATTAGAGGAAATCTTACCTGGTCAACCTAGAGGAACGTCAGAGTCAACACAGGTTGAGAGAACACTGGGGTACCTGACATCGGGGAGTCCGAGGAGACAGGTAATCTCAAAGGTCTGTTCCTTTCCTTTAACGGTAAAGGAAGAGATCCACTAGACGGGTCCGATCCCTAACTTGTGTACAAGGGACGCACAGAGTACAGAACGTCCACTTAAGAACGTTCGGGGTCCCTTAAGAACAACTTAAGAGCAACTCGGGGTCCCTTGGTCATGTTATCTATCTAAGTGGACATTATATTCCTTGTAGACCATCTTATTAACCTTTGGTGAGACTTTATTTCAGCTCTGGTTCAACACTTTTCAAGAGTACCATTTATGAATATGGTTTTTATACAAATTTTTAGAAAGTTACAAGACACTTGTCCTTCTTTTTATTATGTCAATAGAGGAAAATGTAAACCGAGGTCTCTTACGAGACCCAGAGATTTATGACGATCGATAGTGGGATGGTCCGTTCTTCTTATCCGAGTTTTGTCAAGATTCTTTACTTACTTGTCTACAATTAACTTTCCATAAAAAGAAGTTTATTTTCAATAAGTCTAGTATTGTTCTACCATAGAATAAATTTATCGGGATACTAGTAGTGACAGGGTCTTAATATTTATCATCCTTAGGTAGGGTTTATGAATGTGTACCGATAAAATCGAATGTAAATTTGATTAATTTAAATTTTTGGTTAAGGATTTAACGTAACCGGTGTAAAGTTCTCAAGTCATCGGTGTATACGGATCACAAATGACATAAACTTTGAAATATATTGTGAAGGAAGGAATCTCTTTTTAGAGTGACCTATTCCGATTTAAATCATATCGATTAGAATACTCCGTGATCCCTTCCGGGTCAAGAAAACTTGACACCACGACCTCTTCTGAGAACGTTCAAGGAACCTGTCGTTCCTCTAGTTTGGTCAGTTAGGATTTCTTTTAGTTGGGACTGACCAGTAATCTTCCTGACTACGACTGGGACCTCGAGGTTATGAAACCGGTGGACTATACTTCTCGACTGAGTAACTTTTTTTGAGTACGACCCTTTCTAACTCCCGTCCACTTCCATGATGTCCTACTCTGTCAACCTACCGTACTAACTCTGTTACCTGGACTCAAACTCGTTTAAGACCCTCTATCACACCCTGTCCCTTCGGACCGTACGACGTCAGGTAGCCCAGTGTTTCTCAGTCTGTCCTGACTCGTTGGCTTGTTGTTGTTGTTTAGAATACATTCACACGAGGTAATACGGGGTATTCTTTAAGAAAATGGGTAAAGAAACAAGTGAGTAGACATCCTACTGGTCGAACAGGACTAAAGGGAATCTGAAAGGGACAAAATCATCTCTTTACCGTGTTTAGAAGGGTCGAGAGTACCTCTAAATGGAACCCTTAAAATGTCACTAATTAAGATTTCATACAGGAACAGATACAGACACTACCAAATGAGATGTCGTCATCCTAACATGTAACTAAAGGATGGAACATGAAACTAGAAGGTACACAAACGATGATGAAGTAAAGAAGTAACAAGATACTCTTTATCCCAGAAAGAAGTACCTGTCCTAACACGAACATTACATTATAGTCAAAGTCGGAGAAAGATTGACCTGATATTTTACAAACGTCTGTACAGTATCTTTTGAATATATAACATAAAAACACTTATTTGATTATAAACATCTAAACTGGTGAACGACCACAAATGGAACTTACAAGACACGAGTACACGTCGAACTAACTGTTGAGAATATGTCTACTAACGGACTAATTTGGTTTCACTGAATAAGAGTACCTATAATACCGTAGTTTTAAAGATAAACTAAAAAGAGGTATTTACAAAAGTTAGAAAGACCATAGTTTAGTTTGATTTAAAAAAAAGATAGGGTAAAACTACACTGTCTCCGTTTTTACAAGACAGTGACATTGTAAATTCACCCATTAACGTGTTACTAAGAGAAAAAAGGTGAAACCAGTGTCCATTCTTAAAAGAAGTATTATCATCATTGTGTATTCGACAAGTTTCCAAGTATTAGATATAATAACCTCTCCTTCTTTTAAAAATCTACAGGATTTAGTGTTCTTTCGTTTGACGTATAACTTCACCCTACCTGTTACCAACTCGTTTTAAACACTATATTTGACTAGTAGTTATCATCCTCGAATATAGTAAATCTTATCTGATTCAAAGTCTTTTATTTTATCTTGATATATATAACACTGAATTATCCTTTTGTAAAATTAAAACGAAAGTTTTGAGAGAACTCTCTACAGATCCAGATATTCTTAACCCCACCCCGATCTCGAGTAGTAGTTAAATAAATCCGTGCGTTCATCTATCTCCAAGTAGGTAGAAGTTACTAGAAAGTTCCATTGGTACAAACGAGACCAATAGATAATGATGTATTTTGTGATAAAGTTTTGAATTCCCAACTTTTTTCTTTGTTTATTTTTGTTCAAGTGTTGTATGGTTATCGGGGACCTAAGTGGACCAGCTAAGAAGACGACCAAAGTAGACTCGAGTGAATACACTGACGACGGTAAACGTTAGAGTCAGACCAGAAGTAAGTGTACGGGTCACCGACTCTACCTTTTCGACCCCAACAAGTTCCGACCGATCTTTGGGTATTACCGACGTAAGTACACGGACTGTCGAGTCTACCGTAATGACCTGGTCAACTTCCTACCGGTCCTTAAAGTGAAAGAAGTGTGACAGAGAGGTTATTCCGTCTACTTTGAGAAATGTGTCTCCACCGTCTAAGGTTCTCCCATTTACAACGTCAATTACCCTAAGGATCTCCGATTTAGAATTTTACCCTGTGTGGTATCGTCACTATAAAATAAATGAGTTCGTTGAGTGTACGGGTCGTCTTCACAAGTAGGACTACCTTTCTCAACGTTCTTTAGACACTGGTCTAAATGGTGGGTTTCGTTGACAGAGATGGGACGATTGACTTACCTCTTACTACTACTCTTGTATTACAAAATTACTCATTCAGATCTTCACCGTGTTTAATAAAGATAAGTAAAAGATACCGGTGTCTAAGAAGGGTAATAACGGACGTACAGTGTAAACGTTACTTCTAATAGTCAAAGAGGGTACCATTCCAGTTAATATAAAGATGCCTAGAATTCAAACTCAAACAAATGACCTAATATAATACCGCGAAGGGACCACCGAGTCTACCATTTCTTAGACGGACGTTATGTCCTCTGGTTCAAAGTTAGGGACCCAGTCCTTCTAGGGGACCTCCTTCTTTACCGTTGGGTGAGGTCATAAGAACGGACCTCTTAAGGTACCTGTCTCGTCGGACCACCCGATGTCAAGTACCTCAAAGTTTCTCAGCCTATGCAGACTCACTGATTGTGAGAAGTAACTCAATATAATATAAAAAGACTTGTTCCCTGTGTTCCTCTTTGAACTTTTGGACTGACTCGAGACTCCAAATAGAAGAGAACCAAGAGAACCTTCTAAGATGAATGTGACAATAGACTTCAGGGTCTATTAGACAACCTAAGATTCTCTTTCCACTGAGTCTTAAAGGGTAATACGGTCTTCTATCGATGTTTTGGAAGTCTTCCTCTAAGTGTCTCGTTACTCACTTGAGTCGTTTTAGTTCTTTCTAAGTGTCAACTCAGAACAGATTAAGTAATTGAATATCTTAGTACTCAATTTGTTTACCAACATAATTCGGTGATTTAAATCCTCACCAACCAACGTATGGTTTTCGATTGATTATGTATGAGATAATAAATCTTGAGTCAAGGTGGATTGATGTTTACTTCGACTTTACACATATAAAATTAACACACGATACCTGTTTCTCTTTGAGAGTAAATCTTTTTCATTCGTCCGACGGTGTTACGTTTTAGAATAAGTAGTTTATAGGTAAACATGGGAAGAAAAGTAGGTAAGTGTATTTTACGTGAGTCAGAAGAGAGGTAAAGGTAGGTTAATGACGTAATTAGATTTTATTTTCGTTTCGTCTCAAAAGACCGTGATCGTACAAGAAATGTATAACGGTACTATATCAAAAGTATCATCTTTTTGAATATTCTATTTTTTACGTCTAATAGAAAGAGACGTTTAAAGGGTGGAGACTATATATTAACGTCTCGTTATTTTTTATCATATATTATTTTTTAGAATAAATATTTCCCTTAGTTTCGTTTATGTATTTTCAGTAAGTGGTATCTTCACTGTATTATTACGACTCTTTGAATCTTTTGTAATGTACTGGGTCTAAAAAAAAATATGGGACCTAGAAGAGGAATATACCTTCAACGAACAAGTACGAAAATACACCGTGACCGAGGTAAGAGACCCACCAAGAAAGAACAGGTAATAAACATCCTAGTGTGAACTTCATCAGTAATCCCTTATTGAACACGATCAAAATGAGATAGATTTTACGTCCAAAAACGTTAGTGTTTTAAAGTTTTTAGTCCGAGTACCAAACAGAGTTTTTGTAGAGTTCAAAGAATAGAAGAAACGGATAAAAATCATGGTATACGGTCATTAAAAGAAACGTAAATAAAGGTCCTTCTTCAAGAATCTTAGTAAGAACATAAACGGAGAAAAAGGAGAACGGACAAAGTGAGATTGTCCTCAGTAAGTTGAGACTGTGGTATATTTTGTTATACTGACCTATCTTTTGAAAGATTGGATAGTAACTCCTAAGTTCTCGTCAATAATTGAAAAGGTGGAAACGTTTTGACAATTAAGGTACTAAGAATAAAGGATATCGAGACGAGACTTTGTTGGTTAAGAATGGACCGATTAAACAGAAATAATTTTGGGATGATTTACGTCGTTAACTCAGTTGTATGTGATTTTAAAATAGAGCCACCCACGATAGACTAGTGAATGGGACTTGATGTCTTTACCATCTGAGACTCAATGACTTTAGTATCAAAATGTTTCACAAAATTTAGTTACATAACGTTAAACTTAAGGAAGATCAGAAACCATAGTACAACTATTAACGGACGGTATTTGTTGTTTATGAATTTATAACTAAATTTATAATTAATCACATCCGATCCATTGTGATTAGTCTAAGTTTGAACGTATCACGATCCGTTATTTTTACAGAAAGAACGAATGTATTCTTAGAACCCGTCATAGGTTCATTACTTCACAAGACTAAATGTATAAGTCTCTGAGTCCTATTTCTGACATAATAGTAAAAGTTGTACACTGAAGGATGAAGTGGTAGTCAAAGAGACGGGTAAGTCTTCTTTCTCCTTCGTCGTTGTTCAAATTACCCTTCAAACGAACCCCTTTCCCCTCTCTTCTCAGTCAGTTGTAAATAAACAGTAACCGTTCTGGTCCTCCTGTACTAGTGTGGTTTGAAGTTCTCCCGAACTCTTCAGAACAGTTTGACAAACAGGTGTTTCTTCTCGGTACAAACTATTAACAATTAGAGTTAATCCACCGAGTCTACCATTTCTTAAACGGATGTTACGTCCTCTGGACACAACCTAGGGACCCAGTCTTTCTAGGGGACCTCTTCCCTTTCCGATGGGTGAGGTCATAAGAACCGACCCTTTAGGGTACTTGTCTCCTCGGACCACACGATGTCAGGTACCCCAGTTTTTCTCTGTGTGTACTGACTTATTGATTGTCAAAGTGAAAAGAAAAGTTAGAACAGGACAAATCCCTTTTGTATCCAGTTGAGTTGTTGACAAGAAAGGTAAAAGTGTCTTGGATAGTTGATCAAGAATGGTCGGAAAAGGACGAGACCATATTCCAGTATTAACGAGTCAGATGATGAGGCAAACGGTGTAAGAGGAGGAGGAAGATTAAAGAAGGATACTATTAACGTTAGAACATGAACTCCGTCAGTCGAAGAAGACTTGGGAAAATAGAACCCAATCTAGTCCGCTAAAACTATTATCTAAGGTAGTATACTCAAATAAATACTAAAATGTCATTAATTAAATAGAAGGAGGAATGAGACTCCTTCATAAACTTAACTCGAACAAATTTGACTTTACTAAACCTCTTCCTTTACCGTTGGGTGAGGTCACAAGAACGGACGTCTTAGGGTCCCTGTCCCCTCGGATCGCCCGACGGTAGATACCCCAACGAGTCTCAGCCTGTGCTGAACGTCGTCGTCGTCGTCGTCGTCGTTCGACTTTACTATAGGAGTGTATGACGGAAATAGGAGTGACCATCTTTGACACTACGATAAGGATTCGTCTTCTGGGTCGTTTAGAAAAGGTGAGTATTCGATACTTAATTACATAGAACATTGTGTCCAGTACACGTAGGAGTCTGATGTGATAATCCTCAGAATGTCCTGTTAAAGTGTGGACCTCAAACGACCGATGAATAACTTAGAAAATCGTTGAAGAATCTTAATTTTTTTTTTTACAATATGATTTCTTGACATGTGACTTTAGTAGTCATTTCTTTTGTGTAGAAAAAGTTACTTAAAAAAAAAGATGAACCTTGACATTTGTTTTCGTTGACTCACTTCATTGCACCTTCGAAAGTTTCAGCCTTTTGATATCTTTCACCCTTAAATATTTCCCTATCAAATCCTAAAGTCCTCTTCGGATCGTGGTATTTAGTAAGTGTTAGGGGTTTACTACGAAAGACGAACTATTTATGGTTAAAAAATACCATTTACCCAAGTAAAACTGTTACGTTGGACTTACGGTATATCCCTGTCTACGTTTAATGACCGTGAACTAAGTTTAAAAGAGACTCGTCTCTAATTTTATCGTTCGAGGTCTTTTTACTTCAGACTTCCTTATCCGTTTCTTGTCTTTAGATTACGAATTTTCTATATTTAAGTTTACGGAATAGAACCGATTTTTAATGTCAACTTATGGAGTCTTTAACTAGTCTTTACTTATCTTGTCTTTGTATAAGTCAAAAAATCCAAAATAACAGTCTCTGTCGATTCAAGTCCGACAATCTCATACACTAAAGAATTAAGAATTTTGTTAGGAATTAGGAATTTTAAATTTGTTTGTTCTTATCCGTATACTTTGTCGTTCTGTTTTTTTTTCGTTTTTTTGTGTCACCGTGCCTCTAACTCCGTCAATAAGTTTTTTGAATAAATCTTTTCCTCTTAGTGACTCTTACTTGACGTTACCCCTTCCGTTTAAGAAAGGGGTTTGTGATTTTCGGGGTTTAAAATTTTGTTTTATTATTAATTTTTTTTCTGAATTTATAGTTGAGTCTTTATCGAAAAAAGGTAAGGATGTGTGTTACTATGGACGATACTTGATCACAGGTAATACACGAATTTTTACCCTCGAAAATAATGTGAACGGAATATGTAACAGGTATATTTATATAATCTATAGGACCCGAATCAAATAGTGAATTACTATTCAATAGTCGATAACCCTTTAATACCAGTCTAAAATGTTTTGTAGGAGGGATAGTAGGTCTCTAGTACCCATACTTTAATTTAGTTTATCGTCGAGTTTAAAATCTTCTTCAATTCATATATATAAATACCACTAAATCAACGATTTAAGCCTCTTCTGTCACCGTCGGGTGAGGTCATGAGAACGGACCTTTAGGGTACCTACTTCCTCGGACCATCCGACGTCAGGTACCCCAGTGCTTCTCAGCCTGTGCTGACTCGTCGAAGTGAAAGAGAAAAGTGAAAGTACGTAGCCTCTTCCTTTACCGTTTGGTGAGGTCATAAGAACGGACCTCTTAGGGTCCCTGCCACCTCGGACCACCCGACGACAGATACCCCAGTGTGTCTCAGCCTGTGTTGACTTCACTGAATCGTCGTCGTCGTCGTCAACGATTCAATGTAGATTGAGAAACACTGGGGAACCTGACATCGGACGGTCCGAGGAGACAGACGTCCTAAAGGATCAGTGAAGTCAGCACAGGCCGAAGAGAATTATATATCAAGTATAAAAGGTCGGTACATCAAAATGATTCTAATTAGGAAGGGTGGTACAAGTCTTTATACTGACTATCCGTATTAGATTAACTTTATGGGGTAGGGTACTAATGTTTGGGTTATTCTAAGTACTTTGAAGTCACAGAGGAATGACGATCTAAACTTATACACACATACGTCGGAATCCTTTATGATCTTTCTGTGGATAGTCTTCATTCTACCCTCAAAAGGTTCTTACCTAGGTTTTAGTCAACAACTTTTCTATAGTTCTACGGTTCATCTTCCTGTGACCTGAGTGAAGGTGAGTGTTTGTGTAACTTTCACGTTGATTTACACATCTCGTTTAGAACGATTTTAGATGGACCCCTGATCGTTTTGTCTAGAAGTTGTAAGTTCCGACATTTCTTTCTAGCTGTATCTTAGACTCCCTACCATACCCCTCCCTCCACCCTCCCCCCAAATCCTAACCCTTGTGCACATGTGGGCACCACCTAAGCACAACTACATAC
The DNA here is from genome assembly GCA_006410555.1 of Capra ibex. Classification (NCBI taxonomy): domain Eukaryota; kingdom Metazoa; phylum Chordata; class Mammalia; order Artiodactyla; family Bovidae; genus Capra; species Capra ibex. The sequence goes on along the minus strand of SJYO01041852.1, from coordinate 41,261,781 downwards.
CGTTTTGCTTATGTTATAACATTTCATTAATCAGAGGTTAATTTTATTTATTTAAATTTAATTTATTTATTTTGTTTGTCTTCGTTAAATTAACCCTAGACGTTGGGATCTCTCCCTGTGTCTTGTCCTCATATAGTGTTCGATGTACTAGGTTGAAGATAATGTCCTATATATATAGGTTTCCTTTTTTTTTATGACTAAAATTTTTTTACGTACGTACGTACATAGAGTCACAAGTATCGTCGTAATGAATACTATGAGTTCTTTCGTCGTTAGATGTACAAATAGTTATCTACTTACTTATTTCTAATATATATATATATATATTTCTTCCTTTACTTTCTTACTTTAAAACGGTAAACGTTGTCGTACTTACCTTACCTAGATCTCCAGTGACACGAATTACATTTTTCAGTCTCTCTTTTATTTTGTGATACAAAGGTGAATATACACCTTAGATCTTATATTTCGTTTAATTACTTTCCTTTTGTTTCCGTGAGTATCTCTTGTTTGATTACCAACGGTCAACCATCTCCCCACATCTCTCCCTTTTCGATCCCGTTCTCCTAATTTTCCATGTTTGATGATCATTTATGTAATCACTCACTTCACTTCACTTCAACGAGTCATCACAGGCTGGGAAACGCTGGGGTACCTAACATCGGATGGTCCGAGGAGGTAGGTACCCTAAGAGGTCCGTTCTTCTCACCTCACCCAACGGTAAAGGAAGAGGTCCCCTAGAAGGGTTGGGTCCCTAGCTTGGGTTCCGAGGGTGTAACCTCCGTCTACGAAATTGGAGACTCGGTGGTTCCTTGATGTAATGTGGTCCCTTCATTTATGTAATGCTCCTACATTATAAGTGGTGTTCCTAATGTTATGAAATATTATTGAAATAAAATAAAAAATTGAACTAATTAATTAAAATGAAATGTTATAACATAACCAAAACGGTATGTAACTGAACTTAGACGGTACCGACATGTACACAAGGCGTAGGACTTGGGGGGAGGGTGGAGGGAGGGGTAGGGTAGGGAGACCTAGTGGGGTCACGTGGTCGCGGTTCGTGGTACATAGTACATAACTTGGACCTGACCACTAAACAAAGTGTATACTATTAAATGTACAAAGTTACGGTAAGAGGATATAGTAGGGTGTGGGCGGGAAAGGGTGTCTTAGGTTTTCTGATAAGTTATGTAGACACAGAGAAAACGACAGAGTGTATACCCAAATAGTAATGGTAGAAAGATTTAAGGTATATATACGTAATTATATGACATAACCACAAAAAGAAAGACCGAATGAAGTAAGACATATTATCCGAGGTCAAAGTAGGTGGAGTAATCTTGACCAAGTTTACATAAGAAAAATTACCGACTCATTATGAGGTAACACATATACATGGTGTCGAAAGAATAAGTAAGTAGACGACTACCTGTAGATCCAACGAAGGTACAGGACCGATAACATTTGTCACGGCGCTACTTGTGACCCCATGTACACAGAGACAGTTAAGACCAAAGGAACCACACATACGGGTCATCACCCTAACGACCCAGTATTTCGTCAAGATAAAGGACTAAAAATTCCTTAGAGGTGTGACAAGAGGTATCACCGACATAATCAAACGTAAGGGTGGTTGTCACCTTCTCGTAAGGGAAAAGAGGAGTGGGAGAGGTCGTAAATAACGAAAATCTGAAAACCTATCGTCGGTTAGACTAACTACACTTTACCATGGAGTAACACCAAAACTAAACGTGAAGGGACTATTACTCACTACAACTCGTAGAAATGTACAACAAACAATCGGTAGACATACAGAAGAAACCCCTTTATACAAATCAAGAAACCGGGTGAAAAATTAACCCAGCAAATAAAAAGACCTAAACTCGACATCCTCAACGAACATATAAAAACTCTAATTAAGAAACAGGTAACGAAGCAAACGATAATAAAAGAGGGTAAGACTTCCGACAGAAAAGTGGAACGAACATCAAAGGAAACAACATGTCTTCGAAAATAAAATTAATCCGGGGTAAACAAATAAAAACGAAAATAAAGGTTATAACTCTCAACCCAGTATCTCCTAGGCCGACACCAAATACGACCTCTCACAAAACGGATACAAAAGGAGATCCTCAAATTATCAAGGACCGGAATGCAAATCTAGAAATTAGGTAAAACTCAAATAAAAACACTTACTACAATCTTTCACAAGATCAAAGTAAGAAAATGTTCATCAACTGGTCAAAAGGGTCTTGGTGAACAATTTCTCCAATAGAAAAGAGGTAACATATAAGAACGGAGGAAACAGCTTCTATTCCACAGGTATACACACACCTAAATAGAGACCCAAAAGATAAAACAAGGTAACTAGATATAAAGACAGAAACACGGTCATGGTATGACACAACTACTGACACTGAAACAACATATCTGACTTCATTCCGTCCAACTAAGGAAATCAGGGTAAGAAGAAAGAGTTCTAACGAAACCCAGAATTTCCAAAAAAAAAAAAAAAAAAAAAAAAAAAAAAAAAAAAAAAAAAAAAANAAAAAAAAAAAAAAAAACATAAAGGTATGTTTAACACTTTAATAAACAAGATAAATAGACTTTTTATGGTAACCATCGAACTATCCCTGACGTAACTTAGATATCTAACGAAACCCCATCATATGATATAACTAAGTGATATAACTAAGAAGACTAGGTACTTGTGTCAGATAAAGGGGTAGATAAAAACAGGAGTAACTAAATAAAGTGGTCACAAAATATGAAAAGATATATATCCAGAAAACAAATAAATCCATCTATATAAGGATTCATAAAATAAGAAAAACAACGTTACCACTTGCCTTAACAAAGGAATTAAAGAGAAAGACAAAAGAGTAACAATAATATATCATTACGTTCCCTAAAGACACACAAGTAAAATATATGACGTTGAAATGATATAAGTAACTAATCGAGATCATTAAAAGACCACCTCAGAAATCCCAAAAGATACATCTTCTAGTACAGTAGACGTTTGTCACTCTCAAAATGAAGAAGAAAAGGTTAAACCTAAGGAAAATAAAGATAAAGGACGAGACTAACGACACCGGTTTTGAAGGTTTTAATACAACTTATCATCACCACACTCACCCGTACGAGCAGAACAAGGACTGAAATCCCCTTTACGAAAAATTTACCTGATACTAGATATATTTATAACTTAGTGATACAAAACGTGGACTCGATTATTTTGTAACATTCAGTTACTTTGAAGTTGTATATATATATATATATATATATATAAATTCAACAACTAACTCCTTTACATCCATTTTGAGTACGGACTAGTGTAACAAACTGGATTCATTATTAATTTAACATTTTAAACAAAATATATAACAAGAATACTAAAATTTTTTGACTAAACTTTCATCAAAAACTATAGGTGTTGGTCTTTATGACCTGTACTTTATGGACTCTTCTCCTTTTATCAATTAGTAATTTGTACTTTTTCTATATAATCGTAAAATATACTGGTTTATATGGATTTGAAAGTTAATTATAATAACTGTTACAGACCTAAACGGGACTTTTTTTCTTGGGTTTATATCTAAAACATTTAGACAAATTGTAAAGAGATGGAGAACGTTTTCTCGTGTTAAAACCTGTTGGAATACTTAATGAGGAGATCACTAGGTTAGTAAATTGCAATCTTTATACTAATTTCACTTTCAAACTATTATACTAATTCACTTCAACGAGTCAGCACAGACTAAGAAACACTGGGGTACTCGACATCGGATGGTGAGAGGAGGTAGGTACCCTAAAAGGTCCGTTCTCATGACCACACCCAACTGTAAAGGAAGAGGTCTCAGAGCAGGGTTGGGTTCCTAACTTGGGCCCAGAGGACGTAACATCCGTCTACGAAATGGTAGACTCGGTGGTCCCTTTAGTCCACGGACTTCTTATAAACACTGTCTTCCTTCTTCTTACCCTCTCTTTGATTCTAAATCGCTGTCGAAGGTTCATGGTACGTCATACAATGAAATAAAGAGTGTGAACTAAAGACGATTAGAAGTGATATCGACAGGTTCATCCACACTTCTAAAAGAAACAAACGTATATAAGTTGTTTCTCAACTCGGAAATGAACACAGTGTATAAAAATTCCTATATATCGACCCATGTGTTTGGAATGTCAGGGAAGGAAAACGTATAATTTGAAGTCTACCGATTGATGGAACGGGACCTCAAACCTTCACAGGAAGGGATGTGGGAAGAGGTTTGTCTCGATCCTCTTAGGACACCCGTCTCCTCGGACCACCCGATGTCAGGTATCCCAGCCTTACGTTTCCCAGTCCGTGTTGACTTCGCTAATTCGTACGTGTGTACGTCTCACATCTCAATCATTAATATCTCGACTCTAAACTTCGGTCTGTAGTTATTGAGGTTTCGATTTGTAGAAAAATGAGGAGAATTCAAAGGGTTTCCTTTGGTGCTTCTTATAACTCCAAGTCAGATGACATACTTGGGGTATTCCAGTCTCCTGACTAGAATTCCGATGTTCCTGAAAAAAAAAAAAAATCAAAAAATAAAAAATTTAAAATTTTAGAAATTAAGAATGTACGCAAGGGTATTACGTATTCGAAATTCACATATCTGAAGTTTTCGTCTATATTTAATATTTTAATTTAAGTGTGTTGATAGGTTTTTACTGAATGTCAAAAATGAAAAATTAGATTACTAACTTTCTCTCAAGTCCGGTCTTAAGATTTATAACTATAAAAATGGATGACATATTTAAGTAGGACGTTCCATCGACGTATATATAAATACACACCATTAATCAATAAGAGAGTCCTTATTGTACTCACGACTTGTAACGTTAACTTGAAATAAATGTAAAAGTATATTATTCAAGTAATTATAGGGGGTCACTGTCTATGTGACAATATTTATATAAATCTCCATTTAATAAGTTTATCAAGTATATCCGTAACTCTACAATCTTTCTTTAAAAATTTTTAAGTCTTTGAAAATTTAAAAACCTCGAAAATAAAAACAAAAACCTATAAACTATTTGTCCCCTTATAATAATTATAATACGATATATACTTACGGTGACTGAGTCGTTACGGATCCGTTACTTCTTGAAGAATATAAACATAAAAGTTAAATTAATGTAGAAATTAAATCATTTTTCACTTGGTTTTTGATTTCCAATAGTGGAGACTACATGGAATCCTTAAACAAGATTTTTCGAATGGTTTACATTCATTATTGTTTAACAAAGACAGGATATAAGAAAGTTCACCCCAAAAGGTCCACCACAATTACCATTTATTTGGAGAACGGTCACGTCCTCTATATTCTCTACACCCAAGGTAGGGACCCAGTCTTCTATAGCACCTCCTCCCGTGTCCGTTGGGTGAGGTCATAAGAACGAATCTCTTAGGGTACCTGTCTCCTCAGACCGTCCGACGTCAGGTCACTCAGCGTCTCAACCTACACTGACTTCATTGAACAGTGTGTGTATGTGTAAGAAAGTTGATACTATTTTTGTTAGGTCACAAAATTAAAGTTCTCAAATAAAATGAACTTAGTCTAGATTAAAAGAATTTAAAAAGAGAATATTTCCTCTTTTAGTTAAATTCCTTTATCTTAAAATCTTAAGTCTGTTATATAACTCATAAAAATAATGATTATGAGTTCCTTTGAACTCATCTAATTATTAATTAAGATATTTATATAAACGAATACACCTTTCGACGATTAAATATGTGTACAAATAAATTGAAAACCTATTGTATTCGAAAGAACGTATTTAAGTCGAATTTCATCTTTAAGAGCCACTTGACCGTGAATTTGTACTTGACCGTCATATTCCACAAATAATTCACAGTTCTACCAGTAATTCCTTTACTTACACGTTTAAAATACAAACCATGAATCATCTATATATAAGAATCTGTACACTGTTGAAAAAATTCGGAGACAGAGGGGTACACAATCACTAGAATTTCTAAACCATAACTCTTATTTCTTCCGTGTATAGACCATGTTACGGACCCTGATCCCTTGTGAGTTACTCAAATAAAAGTATAAATATAACTCTAATTAAATCCATATATAAATTAAAGAAAAATTTAACTTCATATCAACTATACGTTATAAAATATCGAATGTCCACATGTTATATCACTCAGTGTTAAAAATTTTCAACATAAGTGATCAAATAACCTAAATATAAAAATTTACTAAATTAAAATGACCCTATTTCACGTCTTTTATTGTTTATAACGGAAATTTATAAAATATAACTTAATTGGGTCTGTTGTCTTAATAAGACATAGGACAGTCATTTTATTTAATATGAAATCAAATTATCATTTTCCTTAAGTAAAGGTCAAACTATCGAGGTGTATTTAATATACTTTCGTAAGATCCCGTATATTTACTGACTTTTTACACTCTTAAAAGTATTAATATTTATTTTTAAATTCATATAAACTTGGTCTTGTACGTCGAAAAACTGACTGCTCTCCAGCTAATTATTGTTTACGGGATTTTTTTCTCGATTTGAACTAAAAAAAAAAAAAGACAAGATCCTTGACAATAAAGATCGACGAATTACGTCTTGTCTCTTATCACTGAGGAAAACGTCTACTCACCCTTTTAAATATGTAGACTTTCCAATTATAAAGGTAAGAAAACCTTAGACGGAGATACATCGGGACTCGTAGGAACGGATGTAAAAGAGATGATGAGGATCTAACGGTAACAATAGACACAGTTCCTACACCTTCATTATCTTCCTTCGGAAAAGGAAAATTTTGTTCTTCATTAACGAAAGAAAAGACAAAATCTGCAGTAAGTAGTACTCAAATTTCCTTTTTACATTTTTATTCCAGTAACTAAAGACGTAACTTCTTGATAGTCATGGTTACTAAATATAGTGTCACAATAATAATCTTTCTATAGTTTACTATAGACACTTTATTACGTCTTACCAAATCAGTAAAAGTTAACGGTCGACATACTCTCAATACAAGAATCCATCGTATTTCATCCGGTGTGTCTAAAGGACAAAGTCCTTTCGAAGAAAAGATTGAGGAGATTCAGTAGTACCTTTCTCTTTGATTAAAAAACTGTCCTTTATTATTGTTGTAGGAGTAATTCTGTGACTTACGACTAATTAAGGATACACAGTCGACCACGATAAACGGGACACGAACTCAGTGTCAAAGATGATCAACTATGAGAAAGGACAAATAATTGAAAATAGTAAGTATAGGTAAACCGTTCATTATGACACCTGACTAGACACTATGTCAATCCGTGGAATTTATTTATATGCGTGCAATTAGAGACTACACTATTTTACTAGACAAACAATATAGTGTAAGGTTACTCTGTTGTACGGTAAGAGTCTCTCTACACTAAAACTTGACCATTTTGTACTCTTTAACCGTAACCCTTATTCATCGAGAGTCCAGTTTCAGTAGCTTGGTCAAAAAACAAAACAAAACAAAACGGTGAAAAACCGACATTAAGAAGAAATGAGGTCTACCGAAACAAAAAATCTACAAACACTTTTATTATCTGTTCATAAAGGGGAAACTTTAAAAAGAACGTAGAATAGGATACTACATGGAACAGGTTCAAAGATTTGTCCACTCCTATCAAGTAAACAAGAACATTTCTAAAACATCAAATAAAACATGATTTAATTTAACATAGTGGTACGATAAAGTCAATTGGTATTCAAATGGAATAAGTAAAGACATCATCAAAGACAACACGATCAGATACCTTTACATTTCTACTTTACTATATCAGGGTCCAATGTTTTAAACACGTATACTTCGGGTCATTGATATATCAAGTCAAGTCAAATCAAGTCAGCGAGTCAGTACAGACTGAGAAACGCTGGGGTACTTAGCGTCGTGCGGTCCGGAGGGACAGGTAGTGGTAGAGGACCTCAAGTGACTTTGAGTACAGGTGACTCAGACACTACGGTAGGTCGGTAGAGTAGGAGCCAGCATGGGAAGAGGAGGACGGGGGTTAGGGAAGGTCATAGTCTCAGAAAAAGTTACTCAGTCGAGAAGAGTACTCCACCGGTTTCATGACCTCGAAGTCGAAATCGTAGTAAGGAAGGTTTCTTTAGGGTCCCGACTAGAGGAAGTCTTACCTGACCAATCTAGAGGAACGTCAGGTTCCCTGAGAGTTCTCAGAAGAGGTTGTGGTGTTGAGTTTTCGTAGTTAAGAAGTCGCGAGTCGAAAGAAGTGTCAGGTTGAGAGTGTAGGTATGTACTGGTGACCTTTTTGGTATCGGAACTCACCTTTTGTTGTCTTACTGATATATATATTATATTAAATCATCTTATGTCTCCTTCTTTTTTTAACACTTGAGTTAGTTTAACAGGGTGTTTTGAAATCTTCGAGTTGAAAATCTGTTTGGTCCTGGGTGTCTCCCGTCTCCCTCCTGTAGGCAAAAGTTCATCTTTCTAGTTGACTTTGATCCATAAGAGTTGTGTCAGGAAGGTTAGTCCTGTTAATCCCTTTTAGTTGAGTCGACATCTTTTGGCACTAGACGACGAACAAAATATAGTACATTGGTTTGGTGGTGATAATGGGGAGGGGTGTGTGAGTTCAGTGAAGGATTCAGGAGTCAGTGTCTGGTCTCTGTGTAAGAAATCTCTTTCACTCGGTCTCACCGTGTCGTCTTGAAAAGGTCGTCTTCAAATCTTTCTCCGTACCCTAACTTTCCGTCCCCTAAGTCTTCTCATTTTTGCAATCAACGAGTCAACATAGATGAAGAAGTACTGGGGTACCTGACATCGGACGGTCCGAGGAGACAGGTACCTTAAGAGGTCCGTTTTTATGTCATCACCCATCGGTAACGGAAGAGATCCCCCACAAGGACTGGGTGCCTAACATGGGTCCAGAAGACATAATGTCCGTCTAAGAAATGGTAGACTCTGTTGACTCGGTAGTCCCTTTGGGTTCCCCTAATTCTTTCCGACGGATAAATTTACTTCCTTTGTATTGGAGGAACGAGAAGTCACATGAAAGTCTTACGTCGATTTATATATGGTTGAACATGTGTGTATGTATGTGCGTATGTGTCTATTGTTACTTTCGTTCTGTCTCTTGAGAAGAAATTTCGTTGACTTTCAAGGTAGCGGTCACATTTATAAACGGTTTAACGGTCGAGATGTTGAGAGAGTACGGAAGGACCTCAACGTGTGTATACACCCTTATACTGAGAGTTTTATGTCATTATTAAGATCTGTCCCTTCTACCATACGTAAAAGACATAAGAACCCACCAAAACGAATTGGAAATAGTTCAGATGTTGAGAACGGACATGGTGTAAATAATACTCACAGAGTACGTACCGAAGTACAACGAAGAGTTAAGGGAAACTTTTACGACAGACGAGTCGGTACCTTCTTTTTAGATTAGTAAAAGAAATGTATATATACTTTTGTCTAAAATAAAACCACAAAAGAAAACTATATGTGATTCTTAAACTGAAGAAAAATCACCTGAGACATGTCCCCATTCACAGGAGTTGTGTTACAGGGACACAAAATCCCAGTCGTCATTTGGTACGTCTCACCGTTACGTTTACAATAGGATAGTACAAACAAAGTCGTGATTCTTTTTCCTTTAAATGATCTATAGTTATAAAGGTACTTATTGTTAATGCTCCTTCTTCAGTTACCTTTTTTACGAAACCGTACCTTGTGTACTAAAATTAAAGTACTTTGTAAGTAATAAAATTAAAGTACTTTTAATTTTATGGGACTTGATGTTCCCCTTACCTTAGACACGTTTCTTTCATTAGTGTATACACATCGATTGACAGAATGACAAATTTGGTATACGACAAGAAAAAGAGGAAAGTTGTGTAACAGGAGAACGTCGATGTGTTAATTTTCTCAGGGTTTATGAATTATGTCATCGATCAAAGGTTTTGCACAGAGGTTACTTTGTCAGTGGTGATCACGACAACAATGAGTTAGTGGTTCAGTATAGACTGAGAAACGTTGGGGTACCTGACGTTGTACGGTCCGTAAGGACAAAGAGTGGTAGAGGACCTCAAACAGGTTCAAGTACAGGTAACTTAACCACTACGGTAAGTTGGTAGAATAGGAGACAGTGGGGGAAGAGGAGGACGGAAATCAGGAAGTGTTCCAGAAAAGGTCACTCAGTGGAGAAACATAGTCCACCGGTTTCATAACCTCAAAGTCGTAGTCAGGAAGGTTACTTATAAGTCTCAACTGAAGGAAATCTTAAATGACCAAACTAGAAGAACGACAGGTTCCTTGAGAGTTCTCAGAAAAGGTCGTGGTGTAAAGTTTTCGTAGTTAATAAACCACGGGTCGTAAGAAATGTAAGGTCGAGTGTGTAGACATGGACTGGTGTCCTTTCTGAGGTTTTAGTGACATCTACCACTAGCGTCGGTACTTTACTTTTCTACGAATGAGGAATCTTCCTTTCAATACTGGTCGGATCTGTCGTATAATTTTTCGTCTCTGTAATGAAACAGTTGTTTCCAGACATATCAGTTCCGATACCAAAAAGGTCATCAGTACATACCTACGTTCAAACCTGATATTTCTTTCGACTTACGACTTCTTCACTACGAAAACTTGACACCACAACCTCTTCTGAGAACTTTCAGCGAACCTGACGTTCCTCTAGGTTGGTCAGGTAGGATTTCCTCTAGTCAGGACCCACAAGTAACCTTCCTGACTACAACTTCGACTTTGAGGTTATGAAACTGGTGGACTACACTTCTCGACTGAGTAAACTTTTCTGGGACTACGACCTTTTCTAATTCCCGTCCTCCTCTTCCCCCACTGTCTCCTACTCTACCAACCTACCGTAGTGACTGAGCTACATGTACCCAAAGCCACTTGAGGCCGTCAACCACTACCTATACCTCCGGACCGCACGACACCAAACACCCCAGCGTCTCTCAAGGTGTGTTGATTCACTGACTTGACTTGACCTTTCTGGTATCGGAACTGATATACCTGGAAACAGTTGTTTCACCATAGAAACGAAAAATTATATGATAGATACAATCCCAGTGTTTTAAAACATATGCTGACTTCACTGACTCGTGTGTGTGTACGACAAACAATATCGAAAGGACGGTTCTTCGTTAGGAGAAGATTAAAGTACCGACTTCAGGGGTAGGTGACACTAAAGTCTCGGGTTCTTCTCCTTTAGACAGTGACGAACGTGTAAAAACCACTGTCGAAAGGATCACCGAGTATGTCATTTCTTAGACGGACGTAACACCCTCTGGGCCCAAGTTAGGGACCCAACTTTTCTAGGGACCTCTTACTTTACCATAGGGTAAGGTTATAAGAACGGACCTTTTAAGGTACCTCTCCTCGGATCACCCGATGTCAGATACCCCAGTGTTTCAAAGACTGTGTCGACTCTCTGATTGTGAAAGTGTGAAAGTGTAAGTCAACGTAATAGGAGAAAGTACTACTAACAACGTACTAAGACACTGAATAAAATTAGAGATCTTTCACCACTAATTTTTGAAACAGTCAAAAACAAAAATTTAGAATTTTAGGATATAGGAAAACGAAAACACGACAACCTTAAAGACTTAATGGTACGTTTATCAACTCGACAGTATGTATCTCCCCACTGTACTCCTCCGATACTACGATGTATCTTTCCCTCTCTCCTGGTCGACGGATCACAAGTTCACCGGGTTTCCTCGGAGGTCTACTGAGGTCGAAGTCGAAGGTGGTCTGACTTAGTTATTCTCTGAGTGAGTCACTTGGGAAGGTTCAAGTCAGTCGGTAGCACGAAACTCTGTCAGAGTTATGTATTGACGGTGTTTAGGTTTTGAGTATAAACGGGAGAATCATAGAATTATAGAAGGGTTAATGAAATATTGTTTATATGGGAATCTTACATTTGTTAGGAAAAGTATTAAAATAGTTTAATGATTTTTAAAAATTATGTTAATACGATGTGAGTGATTACATATACACCCTGTGAATCGATTGGTAAGTTAAAGGAAGAGAGACATCATCACAAGTAAAATTGTCACAAAAACCGTATTTGTTGTTCGTACAGATTAAATCTGTGACACACCTAATTTTTTATCTTTCCCTCCTTTCCGTCCCCTGTAAACTAAAACTGTGCCGATGGAAATGAAAAGGGGTACGGAGAAGAACGTTAATATCTGTCTTTACTTAATGAACTAAATACACGTCCTATTCGGGTCTAATTTGGTCTGAGTTGCAACACTGACCTAAGGGTAGTAGAGTATCCTTGTTTCAAGAATCACATTACAAAAGAACAATCTCAGTTAAGAGCTAAAGGAAGGTTTGATCGTTTATAAATAACTCTTAAATATATACAAACGGGTTTGAACATAAGTTTTCCTTTAAGTTTACACTCATAACGTAGTATATATAGGTGTTTTTTAAAGTTATGAATCGGATTATAAAGGATTTGGTCACTCGGTGGTAGTGTACTGAAAAGGTATCTAACAATTGTAAGGTCTAACGGTCTTATCTACATCTTAGAATTTACTCCCACCCTTTTCAACGAACTACTACAGAAATGTACAGAAATATTGAGGACCACCGAGTTTGTCATTTCTTAGGTGGAAGTTACACCATCTGGACCCAGACTAAGGAACCAACCCTTCTAGGGGACTTCCTCCCGTACCGTTGGGTGTGGTCATAAGAACGGACCTCTTAGGGGTACCTGTCTCCTCGGACCACTCGATGTCAGGTACCCGAACGTTTCTCAGCCTGTACTGACTCACCGATTCGTGTGTGTATTGATGAGACCCCGAAGGTCTACCGAGTCACCATTTCTTATACAGACAGTTACGTCCTCTATGTCCTCTTCACTCAAACTGGGGACCTAACCCTTCTAGGGGACCTCCTCCTTTCCCGTTGTTAGAAGCCATAAGAAGGAACCCCCTAGGATACCTATCTCTTCGGATCCCGGTGTCAGGTACTCGAGTGATTCTGAGACTATACTGACTCACTGACTTGTACTTACGTATTGATGAAGACGTGTCATCAATTTAAAAAGGTTCATGATGACGACATCTATCGTGCCATCCTCGTGTCAATGACTACAATTGATAATTAGTTCTGATTACGTTTACCTACTTATGATATGACTTCGTGTGCGACAAAATGTGTTACGTACGTACGATAGGTACGATTCCGCGAAGTCAGTACAGACTGAGACACACTGGGGTACCTGTCGTCTGTCGGTCCGAGGAGACAGGTTTCTTAAGAGATCTGTTCTTATGACCTCACGCAACGGTAAAGAAAGAGGTGAAAATGTGTTTCAGTGAAATTTATAACTATACTCCTAAGTTTTTTCAACCCATTCCTGAAGAAAACATCAGGTCACTAATCCTGAAATGTAAAATTACGTCTCCTACGTCCAAGTTAGGGACAAACCTCTTGATTCTAGGGTGTACGGAGTACCGGTTTTTTTGTCTTGTATTTTTGTCGTTTTTGTTATGACATTATTTAAGTTATTTCTGAATTTTTTTTTTTCTACCCCTTCTCGGTATTCCGTCGTGTTCATATGTAATTTTAGAAAGTTCGTTAAGTCTACATACTTTTCAACCTATATTTTAATAATAACATGTTGAGTCGAAAGTATATCGTCTCTACGAAAGAACCGTAAGTCGGACCCCCACCTACCAGTTACCTTGCACTCAGTAGGGAGTTACTACATAATAAACCGGTTTGTGTATTTTCATTAACGACTTTGGATTCTGTGAGACTCAAGGGAATAAAAAGGGGTGCTCTTAAAACCGTCTGTGAGGTTGAATAAGACATCACCAGTCGTGTCAATTACTGACTTTAGTGATGATCTCAGTGGAACTCAAGTGTCACGGTGAGAAGGGGTACACCGGTGAAAGAAAGGACCCAGAAGTGACTTTGGGGACGGTAACACGGAAGTCGAAAAATAAATGAACCACCTCAAAGAGACATGAGACACCACCCTCTTTTAGAGAAGAGGAAAGGGGTGAGAGGGGTGTTCTTCTCGTCTGGGGTGGTCGAGAGAGAAAGGGAGAACTTCTTCTTTTATTGAATCTTTCCGACAAGAACGGATCCCTCTTTATCAATGAAAAACAAAGAAAAGGGGAAAGGTTAAAACAGACTGAGAAACGTTGGAGTACCTGACTTCGGACGGTCCGAGGAGACAGGTACCTTAAAAAGACCGTTCCTATGATGTTATCCAACGATAAAGGATGAGGTCCTCTAGAAGGGTTGGGTCCCTAATTTGGACATAGAGAAGTCAGAAGAGGTAGCCGTCCACTAAGAAACGGTGACACGGTGGACCCTTGGAATTTCCCTGATTTCATAAAGGGAAAACTTACTACCTTGTTGAGGAGAGAGACCAGAAAGATAGAGGTAAAGAGAAAGAGAGAGGTTGAGATGGTTCCCTTAAAAGGTAGACGGAGTGAGGTAAAAGGAAAACGGGAGAGAGAGAGAGTAGACAAAGTGGACAAGTATGTGTACTTATAAAGAACGTAAGAGTACGTGAAACTCTGTTTGTAGTCCACTCCATGTAAGTATATATAATTAGAGTCAATTAGGTGTGTTAGAACAACTTGACACACTTCCTAATATAATGACTCTTAGAAATTATAGTCTTTATCTCGTTAGTTTGTAAAATACCATACGTCAGACCGAGTACGATCCCTCATAAACAACAACAAGTCAGTGAGGTACAGGTCGAGAAACCTAGGGTACCTGACGTCGTTCGGTCCGAAGGGACAGAAAGTGGTAGAGGATCTCGAAGGTGGGTTGGTAAAGCAGGACAAAAAGGAAGAGGAGGATCCCTCTCATGATAGATCATTCTTTATTTTTATATATCAAACGAATTATAAAATTCTCACACTCACCAAGTTTGGTTACAAGAAACCATCAAATCTTTTCCTCTTTAGGTAGACTCTTTTCGACATGGCATTGGTAGTACTGTCGTACTCAATTCAGAACTTCTTGACCATTCTACACTATCTTTCTTCTTCCTATAACTTTACTTCACTTTACACCCTACTTAACCCAACCCTTACTTCGTGGACGTTTCTCAATCCCATCGTATTACGTCACCCTTAATCGAGATCAGAATTTTCCTTTTCTATTTCACAACTACAACGACACAGTCATCTTCCTGATTATATTGAATAAATAGTCAGACTGAAGTAGTGGACAATATACTTCATATTTGTTAAAGTATTTATGATTAAGAGATTGTGAAGAATCCCTTGTAATACTAGTATCGAGATGAGTAATGAAATTTTATAGTCTTTTATGGTCGAAATAACTTAACAAAAAATAGAACAATAACACAAGATGGATCAGACTACTCCTGTCTATTACCGACTTGACAACCCTTATAACACACTTCATAAACGGTATTCTTCTGTCGAACACTTAGAGAAGTGGGTAAACGGGGGTTGTTCGAGTAAAAAAAATACCGGGACGTATATCAGAGACTCGAAGGGTCCACCGAGTCACTCATTTCTTAAACGGACGTTACGTCCTCTATGTCCGTCTACGCTCAAGCTAGGACCCAGTCCTTCTAGGGGACCTCCTCCCGTACTGTTGGGTGAGGGCATAAGAACGGACTTCTTAGAGTACCTGTCTCATCGGACCATCCTGAACGGATATACCAACGTTTCTCAACCTGTACTGATTTCACTTACTCGTGTGTGTGTACGTAAGTCTACTGTCTACCTACCTATTTAAGTAAGACACACGACTGGTCCCGTCTATAGGTGTCTTTTCTTTGTCCTTTCGTCTGGAAGTCAAAAATACATAAGATAATAGAGAAGTAGATGACAGAGATTCTTGGGTTTGAAATCTTTTTAAAGCGATGGGTGTGTTGTACGATGTAAATATTTTCACAACATAAGAAGATTTATACTATATTTGAATTATTTTCCTTAACCTTTTATTTCCATCTTTGTCCACTTTTATTTAGTCCTGTACAGTAGGGAAATTTTAACACATTAGGATAATATTATAGTTCTCTCGTTAATTTTAAAAGAGAAAAAAAGGAGTTCGATGAAAAATTCATAACTCTTTTATGTGAACCAATACTTCTATTTTTAGAATAGACATCCACTTGATTTAGACCGTTAATAAAAAATAAAGGATGATTTAGAACTGAAAATCTAATAGAAAATGGTTAATCATATTGTGTCTATTTGACGACTGAAAGAACAAGACTTGTTATCTTCTAGGGACCGAAGTGGTCTCGGAGAATTCTTTATGAAGAAATACCATTATAAAAGTTTTATAAATCCAATTATTTCTGTTAAAAACTCGGTATCTATTATCATAAACTTTTATCCAACTTACGTCTCCTGACTAGTCGAAGACAAAAAAAAAAAAAAAGAACTATAAAAAGTATTATAAGTCACCACTTAAATTTAGAGACAGTATAACAAGGTGATATCACTAGTAAGCCATGGAATCGTAGAATTTATCGACGTTCCATTAACGTATTCCGCATAACAAAGTTTTAATGAAACTTTATTTATGTATAGAACTCCGTTTTATATAATTATACCCCGGGTTCATACGTTTGGACTTAGGTTCTAGTACTTCTCAAGAGTCCTTGATAGGAATAAAGACGGTATATAGTTAGAAGAGACGACTACTTCGTCAATCATCCTAATACCAAGTCCAAACTAGTATCCACAATTATTTATCTTTCATGATATACCCTTTTCGTCCAATGATGTCTGTATCGACTGATCAATAGACGATTTCTCAATACCCTAAAAGGACGTAACAGACTTGTCACATAAATACTTAGATGGTAATTTGAGAGGACCCACAGTGGTTAGCCACTAGTTAAAATCTTTTGCATCAATCATAGAGTCTTGACAGTAACATTTTGTAACGAGAAAGACAACGAAAGACAGATTTTCAATGTGTTAACAAACAGGATAGTATTAAAATAAAAGGGAAATCGTACCAAATAGTTACCTATTGAATAATAGACCCGAAGAGCGGTCGATAAACTAAAAAACAATAGATATGGAAAGTTACCCGAAGGGTCCACCAAGTCACCATTCCTTAGATGGACGGTTAAGACCTCTGGGTACAAATTACGGACCCAACCTTCTAGGGGAACTCTTCCTTTACCGTTGGTTGAAGTCATAGGAACGGACCCTTTGTGGTACCTGTATCCTTGGACCCCCCGATGTCAGTCAGGTACCCCAACTTTTCTCAACCTGTAGTGACTCGTTGATTTTGTTGTTATATGAAAGATTATGTAAGATACTCAATACAAATAATTTTCCATACTAAATGAATGAATTATAAATGATATTTAAAGTAGAGGATCATTTAAAACGAAAGAAATTTGTTCTAACCTATCAGATTTTTTTCTTCAGAACGTAATATTAGTGAGGTTATTATTATTATTTACTATTATTATTGATTAAAACCATCTTTTAATAGAGTGTTACAACCGTTTATCATGCAAAATATCTCCTAAGTCCAGGTAAACATTTATTTGATTAAAAACAAAACGAGTTAAAATTAGACTATATAATGTAAAAACTTGTTCCTAGTGATTTTATTTAGTATCGTTAAATAGAGACCCGAAGGATCTACCGCGTCATCCTTTCTTAGGTTGACGGTTACGTCCTC
This sequence comes from Capra ibex, assembly GCA_006410555.1. Classification (NCBI taxonomy): domain Eukaryota; kingdom Metazoa; phylum Chordata; class Mammalia; order Artiodactyla; family Bovidae; genus Capra; species Capra ibex. The sequence goes on along the minus strand of SJYO01041852.1, from coordinate 41,244,092 downwards.
TGAGTCCAAATTGGGGACCCATCCCTTCTAAGGGAACTCTTCCTTTACCGTTTGGTGAGGTCACAGGAACAGATCCTTTAGGGTACCTGTCTCCTTAGAGTGTCCGATGTCAGGTACCCCAGTGTTTTCTCAACCCGTGTTGAATCTCTGATTTTACTTTCGTTGTTTAATTACGTTGTATCGTATTCTTTCTTAGAATATTAATTGATGAAGTACGAGAGACTTATATATATATATATATATATATATATATATATATATATGTATATGTAAGGTTGTTTCGCAACAGGAGTTCCAAAAGAAGTCAAGTCAAGTCAAGTCAAGTCAGCGAGTCAGCACAGGCTGAGAAACGTTGGGGTACTTAGCGTCGTGCGGTCCAGAGGGACAGGTAGTGGTTGAGGGCCTCAAGTGAGTCTGAGTGTAGGTAACTCAGGTACTACGGTAGGTCGGTAGAGTAGGACCCAGCAGGGGAAGAGGAGGACGGGGGTTAGAGAGGGTCGTAGTCTCAGAAAAGGTTACTCAGTTGAGAAGCGTACTCCACAGGTTTCATAACCCCGAAGTCGAAATCGTAGTAAGGAAGGTTTCTTTAGGGTCCCAACTAGAGGAAGTCTTACCTGACCAACCTAGAGGAACGTCAGGTTCCCTGAGAGTTCTCAGAAGAGGTTGTGGTGTCAAGTTTTCGTAGTTAAGAAGCCGTGAGTCGGAAGAAGTGTCAGGTTGAGAGTGTAGGTATGTACTGGTGTCCCTTTTGGTATCGGAACTGATCTACCTGGAATCAGCCGTTTCATTACAGAGACGAAAACTTATACGATAGATCAAACCAGTATTGAAAAGGAGGTTCCTCATTCGTAGAAAATTAAAGTACCGACGTCAGTGGTAGACGTCACTAAAACCTCGGGGTTTTTTATTTCAGACTGTGACAAAGATGACAAAGGGGTAGATAAAGGGTACTTCACTACCCTGTTTACGGTACTAGAAGTAAAAGACTTACAACTCGAAATTCGGTTGAAAAAGTGAGAGGAGAAAGTGAAAGTGGTTCTCCCAAAAATCGAGGAGAAGTGAAAGACGGTATTCCCACCACAGTAGACGTATAGACTCCAATAACTATAAAGAGGGCCGTTAGAACTAAGGTCGAACACAAAGAAGGTCAGGTCGCAAAGAGTACTACATGAGACGTATCTTCAATTTATTCGTTACACTGTTATATGTCGGAACTACATGAGGAAAAGGATAAACCTTAGTCAGACAACAAGGTACAGGTCAAGATTGACAACGAAGGACTGGACGTATGTCTAAAGAGTTCTCCGTCCAGACCACCAGACCATAAGGGTAGAGAAATGAAGGTGATTTAAAATCTGTTTGAAGAAAGACTGACATCCAGAGTCGAAGGGAGAAGACTCTCGTAAATGAGATGTTTTGAACATTTAAGAAAGAAACGGAGAAATACTGTATTCATAAGAATCTTCGGACTCCGGTCAAAATGGTGGGTTCCTTCCGAAACAGTTCCCGGTAGTACGGTCATGTACTTGGCACTTAAAGGTCTACAAGTTCGACCTAAATCTTTTCCGTCTCCTTGGTCTCTAGACTACCGGTTGTAGGTGACCTGATAACTTTTTCGTTCTCTCAAGCTCTATTTATGGATGAAGACGAAATAACTGATACGGTTTCGGAAACTGCCACACCTAGTGTCGTTTGACACCTTTTAAGAAGTTGTCTACTTTTATACTCCGGTGGAATAGACGGAGGACTCTTTAGACATACGTACAGTTCTTCGTTGTCAATCTTGACCTATACCTTGTCGTCTGACCAAGGTTTAACCTTTTCCTTATGTAGTTCAAACATATAACAGTGACACGAATAAATTGAAAATAAGTCTCATGTAGTACACTTTACGACCCGACCTACTTTGTGTTCGACCTTAGTTTTAAAGGTCTTCTTTATAGGTATTGAAGTCTATACGTCTACTGTGGTGTGAATCTCTTTCACTTCTCCTTGATTTTTCGGTAAATTACTTTCATTTTCTCCTCTTACATTTTTGACTGAATTCAAGTTGTAAATTTTTTGATTCTAGTACCGTAGACCAGGGTAGTGAAGTACCGTTTATTTACCTCTTTGTTACCTTTGTCACCGTCTGAAATAAAACCCCCCGAGGTTTTAGTGGCGCCTACCACTGACGTCGGTACTTTAGTTTTCTACGAACGATGAAGATTCTTTTTGATACCGGTTACCGGTTGAATCTATTGTATAATTTATCGTCTCTGTAATGAAACGGTTGTTTCCAGGAAGATCGGTTTCGACACAAAAAAAGGTCGTCAGTACACACCTACACTCACAACCTGATATTTCTTTCGACTCGTGACTTCTTGACTACGAAAACTTGACACCATAACCGCTTCTGTAAAATCTCAGGGAACCTGACGTTCCTCTAGTTTGGTCAGTCAGGATTTCCTTTAGTCAGGACTTATAAGTAACCTTCCTGACTACGACTTCGACTTCGAGGTTATGAAACCGGTTAAGTAGGTATCTCCGCTGAGTAACCTTTTCTGGGACTACGACCCGTTCTAATTTCCGTCCTCATCTTCCCCTACTGTCTCCTACTTTTCCAACCTACCGTAGTGTTTGAGCTACCTATACTCAAACCCGTTCGAGGCCCTCAATCACTACCTGTCCCTTCGAACTGCACGACGTTAGGTACCCCAGTGTCTCAGACTTTACTGTCACTGACTTGACTTGAGCCTCGAAAGTGAGACTTTACCTTAACAGTTCCCATTATCACGTATATTACCATTCAAAGACATACCCAAGTAACTACCCTTGATCCTGAGTTTGTCTTACTCGTGAGATTCAACATTTCGACGAAGAACAAGACTCTCTCAAACAAAAAGGAGAGTCTTTAAGAATAATCGTGTGTGTCTTACCGAATTCTAAAAAAGTAAGGTAGGTAGGGGTCGACAAGTTTTGAGAGGTATTGTCACTACCTAGATCTCTGACAGTATCACTCACTTTATTTAGTCTGTCTCTCCTGTTTATAGTATACTATAGTGAATATGCACCCTAGATTTTTTTTACCATATTTACTTACATACATGTTTTGTATTGATCTCAGTACATATTTCCTTTGTTAAAATACCAATGGTTCCTTCTTTCCCCTTTCTTTATTTGACCCTTTGACTGTATATATGTTAACAACAAGTCAGCGAGTCAACAAGTCGTTCGGTCCGAAGGGACAGGAAGTGGTTGAGGGGCTCGAACAAGTTTAAGTATAGGTAACTTAGTCACTACGGTAGATTGGTGGAGTAGGAGACAACAGAGGAAGAGGAGGACGGAAGTTAGAACGGGTTGTGGTCCCAGAAAAAAATTACTAACCGAGAAACGTAGTCCACCGTTTACTTAACCTCGAAGTCGAAGTCGTAGTCAAGAAGATCACTTATAAGTCCTGACTAAAGGAAATCCTAACTGACAAACCTAGAGGAACGTTGGGTTCCCTGAGAGTTCTCAGAAGAGAGTTGTGGTGTCAAGTTTTCTCAGTTAAGAAAAGGTGAGTCGGAAAAAATACCAAGTTGAGAGTATACGTATATACTAATGACCTTTTTCGTATCGAAACTGATATGTCTGGAAACAATCCTTTATTACAGAGACGAAAAATTATATGAGAGGTCTAAACAGTATCGAAAAGAACGTTCCCCGTTCGTAGAAAAAAAAAAATAAAATTAAAAATGAAATAAAATGAAACGTTATGACATAACGAAACCGGTATGTAATTGTACTTAGGTGGTGCCCACATGTACTCAAGGGTTTGTACTTGGGGGGAGGTTGGAGGGTGGGGTATAGTAGAGAGACCTAGTAGGGACACGTGGTCGGGGTTCGTAGGACATTGGACGTAGTTTATATCTGACCGCTAAGGAAAGAACGGACTATCATATGTACAAAGTTACGGTAAGAGGATTTAGTAGGGTGGGAGAGGGAGAGGGAGTGTCAGGTTTTCAGACGAGATGTGTAGATACAGAGAAAACGACAGAACGTATGTCCCAGTAGTAACAGTAGAAAGATTTAAGGTATATATACACAATCATATGAACATTTTCTTACTTTGATCTAGTGAAAGATTGTGGTGTGTGTTTTTATTTGAGTTTTACCTAATTTCTAGATTTACATTCTGGTCTTTGATATTTTGAGGATCTCCTCTTGTATCCGTTTTGTGAGAGGCTGTATTTAGTGTCGTCCTAGGAGATACTGGATGGAGGGTCTTAAGACCTTTATTTTCGTTTTTATTTGTTTACCCTAGGTTAATTTTAATTCACCCTACTAAACCTTCTTACCGTAACTTTGTACATATGATAATTTTTTTAATTTTCGAAGACGTGTTGTTTCCTTTGATATTCGTTCTACTTTTCTGTCGGAAGACCTACCCTCTTTTATTATCGTTTACTTCGTTGACTGTTTGTTGATTAGAGTTTTGATATGTTCGTTGAATACGTCGAGTTAAGGTCTTTTTATTTACTGGGTTAGTTTTTTACCCGGTTTCTTGATTTATCTGTAAAGAGGTTTCTTCTGTATGCCTACCGATTGTTTGTGTACTTTTCTACGAGTTGTAGTGAGTAATAATCTCTTTACGTTTAGTTCTGGTGTTACTCCATGGTGAAGTGTGGTCAGTCTTACCGACACTAGGTTTTCAGACGTTCGTCCCACACCTCTCCCACACCTCTTTTCCCTTGGGAGGATGTGACAACCACCCTTACGTTTGATCATGTCGGTGATACCTCTTGTCACACCTCTAAGGAAATTTTTAACGTTTATCTTGACGGAATACTGGGTCGTTAGGGTGACGACCCGTATGTGTGGCTCCTTTGGTCTTATCTTTCTCTGTGTACATGGGGTTATAAGTAGCGTCGTGACAAATATTATCGGTCCTGTACCTTTGTTGGATCTACAGGTAGTCGTCTACTTACCTATTCTTTCGACACCATGTATATGTGTTACCTCATAATGAGTCGGTAATTTTTCTTATGTAAACTTAGTCAAGATTACTCTACCTACTTTGGCCACGGCTAATATGTCTTACTTCATTCGGTCTTTCTTTTTGTGGTTATGTCATATGATTGCGTAGAAAATTAAAACACAGACGTCAGTGGTAGACGTCACTAAAACCTCGGGTTCTTTTATTTCAGACGGTGAGAAAGGTAACAAAGGGGTAGATAAACGGTACTGCTATACCTTGACCTACAGTACCAGTAAAAAACTTACGACTCAAAATTCGGTCAAAAAAGTGAGAGCAGAAAGTGGTAGTATTCTCGAAGAAATTAAGGAGAAGCGAAAGACAGTATTCCCACCACAGTAGACGTATAGACCCCAATAACTATAAAGAGGTACTTTAGAACTAAGGTTGAACACAAAGTAGGTCGGCCCGTAAAACATACTACACGTAACGTATATTAAATTGATTCGTCCGACTGTTATTTGTTGGAACTCCAAGAGGAAAGGGTCAAACCTTGGTCAGGTAACAAGGTACTGGTCAAGATTGTCGATGAAAACCTATGTGTCATGATATATATTTTACCGATTGATTATTCCTGGATGACTTAGCGTGTCTGAATACTTTAATTTTATGAGAACGAGGAACTTTCTTTCCGATACTCTTTAGTCCTTTCAAATAATTTTTCGTCTCTGTAGTGAAACGACTGTTTCCAGGTATCAGTTTCGATACCGAAAAGGTCAACACTCTCAACCTAGTATTTCTTTAGAGCCACGGATTATTGACTACAAAAACCTGATTCCACAACCTGTTTTAAGAACTCTCAGGGAACCTGATATTCATCTAGTTCGGTCAGTGAGGACTTCCTTTAGTCAGGACTTATAAGCAACCTTCCTGACTATGACTTCGACTTTGAGGTTATGAAACTGGTGGACTATAAATCTTGACTGATTGACCTTTTCTGGGATTTCGACCCTTTATAACTTCCGCTCTCCTCTTCCCCTGCTGTCTCCTACTCTACCAACCTACCGCAGTGACTCAGTTAGCTGTATTCAAACTTGTTCGAGACCCTAAACCACTACCTGTACCTTCGGACAGTACAACGTCAGGTACCTCAACGTGTCTCAACCTGTCCTGATTCACTGACTTCAATTGACTTATTGTGTCCCTTGAGATAAGTTATGAGATATTACTGGATGTACCCTATTATTACTTTTTCTCAACTATATACATATACATATTGACTAAGTGAAACGACATGTCGTCTTAGATTGTGCTGTAACATTCAGTTGAGAATCGTCTTGGTGACTGACTTCGAAGGGTGGCACGGGTCCGTGGTGTCATTGCTAAACGTGCTCAATAGAATGTTATCCTCTTATCCTCCAGGGCCATTCCTTGGACCTTGACTGTTCGGTGGTGGTTACTCTTATTAAACCCTTCCTCGTTTTTAATCTGTCTTCTACGGTCAGGTATCCAGGATGGTTGGAGGGTCTTAAGAAGACTTACCTTAGGTAGAAACGACTTGTTACTCGTTCGGTGGTCATTCCTGAAACTAATTCTTACTAACCAGTCTTTGTTGGACCTTTCATTATCTATTGAACCATCTATCTATCTTTTATTATAATCTATCTCTTTCACCCTTTTTATGTAATACGGTCCTCATGTTGTAAGGGTTCAAGTGTATTTTTTCATCCTAATCTTCGTAGTTAAGATAGATTGACGAGAAACTGGTCTTTAACTACCGCATTGAGTTCCAAACGGAGAGGAGGTGACTGACGTATAGAAGTCCTTTTTAGATCACCTATAAAACTCTTCGTCAGGATTCTGGTTAACTAGATGACCGTAGGTGATGTCTCCGTCTTGACGTGTTCGGTTAGTGGTGTTTCTTCGAGTGGTGACGATTGAATACGGGAGTCTTACCACGGGTCCTACTTCCTCTAGAACTTACTACTTCGGGACTCGTGACGACTCGGATCGTATTTAAGTCGTTATGATAAATATGATGGTGTTCTGTAAGACTTTACACGTAGGGTCCGAAAAGAGGTTGTTTAAGTCAGATTACCCCGAGTCTTTGTCAGTCGCGCCCACTGATCTGTGGGTTGGTCCCGCCTTCTTTACCAATGTCGAGGAGTTCACAGACACCTTCGATTGTTGAAGTCACTTCATAAAAGTACGACCTTCGGTGACAAGTAGTCCCTTCATCTGACCAGGTAACGTTAGTCCATAAAGTGGGGGAACTCGGGACGTGTTCTCCTATTCGCTCACGTCGAACAAAAGTCTGATTCAATGAAGGTCTAACGGAGTCAGAGACAGAAGGTAAATGTAGAGGTAGTTCGACCTGTTCAGACGGTTAAAGCACCTGTAGTGATACGACGATCCAAAGAAACGAGTAACTGGTAACAGTGTACTCACTTGTAGACCCGACCTCTGAGTGGTTGGACCCAGGGTTAGATACGAAAAACAGTTACATTATATGAAACTAGAAGGGAACCGGTCTCAAGGGTACTTTGAATTTCTAACCTTAACCTAATATTTAGAATCTTCCACAAGGAGGTCAATACCACTTCACGTACAGAGTATCTCAAGGACATGTTTACAACTATAATTTGAACAACGAGTCAAGTCAAGTCATTGAGTCAGTACAGACTGAGAAATACTAGAGTACCTGACGTCGTACGGTCCGAAGGGACAGGTAGTGGTTGAGGGTCTTGACTGAGTTTGAGCACAGGTAATTCAGTCATTACGGTAGGTTGTTAGAATAGGAGACAAAGGGGAAGAGGAGGATGGAAGTTAGAAAGAGTCGTAGTCCTAGAAAAGTCTCAGTCAATAAGCGTAGTCAACCGGTTTCATAACCTCGAAGTCGTAGTCAGGACGGTCACTTATAAGTCCTGATTAAAGGAAATCCTAACTGACTAAACTAGTTGAGCGACAGGTTCCCAATCAGAAGAGGTTGTGGTGTCAAGTTTTCGTAGTTAAGAAATCGTGAGTCGAAAGAAATATCAAGTTGAGAGTATAGGTATGTACTGATGACCTTTTTGATACCGAAACTGATTTACCTGGAAACAACCGTTGAACAAGGATAACCACAAGTTATACCACTTTTTACCGTTCCACTTTAACATTCCAAATTAAAATTTCTTAACTACGAAAACTTGACACCACAACCTCTTCTGAGAACTCTCAAGGATCCTGATGTTCCTCTAGGTTGGTTAGGTAAGACTTCCTCTAGTCGGGACCCTAAAGAAACTTTCCTTACTACGACTTCGACTTTGAGGTCATGAAACCGGTGGAGTACGTTTCTAAACTGAGTAACCTTTTCTGAGACTACAACCCTCCCTAACCCCCGTCCTCCTCTTCCCCTACTCTCTCCTACTCTACCGACCTACCGTAGTGACTGAGTTACCTGCACTCAGACTCACTTGAGGCCCTCAACCACTACCTGTCCCTCCGGACCGTACGACGCTAAGTACCCCAGTGTTTCTCAGCCTGTGCTGGCTCGTTGACTTGACTTAGGAAACAGAAAAGTAATCTTTTCTGAGACAACGACCTTTTCAAACTTACGTTTTCCTCTTCTCCCGTCGTCTCCTACTCTGTCAATCTATCGTAGTGGTTGAGTTACCTGTACTTAAACTCGTTTGTGACCCTCCATCGACTTTAAGGTTATGAAACCGGTGGACAACGCCTCTTGACTGAGTAACCTTTTATGGGACAACGACCCTTTCTAACTTACGTCCTCCTCTTCCCCTGCTGTCTCCCACTCCACCAACCTACCGTAGTGGTTGAGCTACCTGCACTCAGACTCGTTCGAGGCCCTCATACACTACCTGTCCCTTTGGACTACAAGACGTCAGTTACACCAACGTTTCAACCTGTGTTGACTCTCTGATTTGACTTGACTTGTCCCTTTTTCACTTCCTGGCCATACTGATACCCCAGTGTGTCTCAGCCTGTACTGAAACACTGATTTGTTGTTGTTTAAAATCAAACTTTAAAAATGAAGAAAATAATGAATTAATTTTGAACAATACTAGTAGAATCAGGTTTAATACATTTAATTAATAATGAGTTCGAGGTTCTCAGTTTATGAAGTCCTTCTCTCATTTAAAAAAATTACACAAAAAAAAAAAAAANATTTAAAAAAATTACACAAAAAAAAAAAAAAAGAGAAAAGAGATAGGAACATAGGTTCGACACATAGCCGGTGATATTACATTGGAGTTAAGTAGTCGAACATAAAGGATAATTATATTTCCGGATTCAGTTGTTAATTATACATTATACTTTTATCATAAATTAAACAGGTTTTATATAAGATAGTTCCACTGAAAGATATTGTGTCGGTTTTGAACAATAAAGTGTACTTACATTTTTACAGTATGATACTGGGGGAGAACAAGTCGTATCACTTAGTCATGTAAGTAGGTGTCGGGATTACTCACGAATGTTAATCCGATATGTTTTGTTCTCTGAAACAGCTATTCCCCGGGGGTCCACCGCTCATCCTCCTATTCCCTTGGGTCCTTCTGACGAGACGGTGTACGGAGAGTCAGGACCTAAAATATCACTACCCTAATAAAAAGGTCCAACAGACCTACCACCCGTCTGACGAACATGAATGGTTCAAAGTCTTTTATTTTATACGGTAACCTTGAGGAGAAATGATCATATAGACTTATTACTCACGTAGTGACTCTACTTGGTGAGTCAATAAATATCAAACACACAGATCAAATGGGGAGTCCTTAAAAGTCACATTGTGACATATAGATAGAATACTTAATATATCTATTTTTATAACCGTTCTTCATCTCTTACAGGAACCGTAGAAGGTGTCATTACATTCGTGTTCTGGAAACCGTTTCCTCTCAATCCTCTTCCGACGGTTGTTTTTTTTATTGAGACTGTAAAGGAGTTTTACGACTTTAGGACGGATCTTATTTCGTTAATTAGTAGGTCGAGATGTAATTCGTAGATAAATTAACGTAAGTGGTAACGTGACTTGTGTCATTCGTTTGACCCCTTTTTTTTTACTTCATTCGGGAGGTAACTCTACGAATTTCAACTTAAGTCCTTTGTATGACGTATAAGTTATTAATGGGAGTGAATATGGTGGGACTTATAAAGTCGTAATCAACTTTCTTTTGTCTGTAATCACACGAGGTTTCATTAAAAGACTTTGTAATTGACATATCATCACATCTCATACCTGACTGTCTTTCTTTTTTTAACACCACTGATTTCGTCTTACCACCTTTCAAGGACCCTTCTCTATTGCTTCCTTACTTGATCCCGTGACCGTCACCTTTACCTCTCCTTTTGGTCTACGTTCTCGATAAATACTTCTTCCTAATCATTCACTTATTCACCTACACACTCTACCCTCTCTGAAGTCCTCAGTTCCAATCGAGACTTCAAAGATAGAACCCTTTGACCCATAGACACTACGAAGGACTCTATGTTTCTGGTCAACTGAGAGAAGTTCTAAGGTGCTACACGTCAGAGAGTTCGTCAAGATGACACGAGTATCCCACTCAAGTAGGGCTATGGAGTTAATGACATTCATTCCGTCCTAGACAGTCAATGTCCTTTTTACTACCGAAGTCAGGGTCCCAGAGAGGAATTTCCTCCTTCGTATAAAAGTGAGACGATCTCGAAATCCATTCGTACCTCGTCTTTCAAAGTGTAGTAAATCGTACTTTAGAAGTATAAAATAAGAAAGAAAGGAACGGTACTTATTAAGGTATCAAAATTAAGAAATTTATCCAAACGATCACGATACAGTAAAATAAAATATTAATATCCCTGTCTAATTCGGTTCCGACATCAAAATGTTAATATACTGATGATAATATGCTATTAAAGATGACTTTCCGTAAACAAGTAAAATTCCTAATTAATATCTTGTTTGTTTATTTACTCGGTAAGTCTAATTAAATACTATCATTTCCTTGTTTGACTTTGAAAATGTCGTGACCTTATTCTCCTGTAAAATCACGTTCCCAGTGAAGAAAATGTTTGATGGACACGGGAAACCCAGACACCGGTACGGCGGGACTTACGTGAGTTAGAGTAGACTAGAGTCTTTGATTCGTTCTAGCCCGGACCAATCATGAACCTACCCTCTGACGGATCTTTAGGACCCACGATATCCGAAACCTCTGAAGGTGTTGTTGTTGTTTTTGAAAGGAAGGTAAGAAGAATACAAGGGTTCGGAAAATTAGAGTACAATGTCTGATAGATGAAGGGAGAGGGAATAGACAGTAGAAAATTTAGGATCCCATTAGATGGATTGAGAAAATTCTAAAATAGAGGACCGAGTTAGTACAAAGGAGAGGTTATGGTACATATGTACCAGTGAAGTCAGGACAGACTGAGGAACCTTAGGATACTTAACATCAGACGGTCCGAGGAGACAGGTGACCTAAGAGGTCCGTTCTTAAGACCTCACCCAACGGTACGGGAGGAGGTCCCCTACAAGATCTGAGTCCCTAGCTTGGATATAGAGAATACGGAGGACGTAACCATCTACCCAAGAAATGGTAGTCACGGTGGACCCTTCGGGGGAGTGGTTATGGTAAAGAAGTCATTAGTTACAGAGCTAGAGATCAGGGTCTTAGAGGAGGAGAGAAATATAAGACAGGAGATAGGGTCAAATGAGTGAGTAAGGGTACGACATGGTATTCGGACCACTAGTAAGTATTTTCACTATAGAGTTGAAGTTCGGAATATAAAGACTGTGATAGAGGACATCAAATAGAGTGAGAGAGTCTTGGAGTTAAGTATTAGGAGACGAGTTTTTATAGTGTAGTTAACTACATTGGTGAAAAATTGGTATAATACAGGAGAGATCGAAACGGAAGGTACCTAAAGTATAATTTATTAAGGACACTCACGAGTGAGTCAAGAAACAAGGGTAGAACAAAAACTGTAAAAAACGAATCAGTATTAGGACCAGTATAGTTTCATATTAGGACCAGTTTAGTTTGAGAAAGGATAATACGTAGAAGTCGACACCTCTACGTCTATAAACCTCCTTTTTTTTTTTATCGTGTCTGTGTGACTGGTCCGAGTCGATTTATCACTTAGTGATTGTCGTCACCCTACAAGTCACTATTATGACCTAAAGGGACGGAAAAAGAATGGGTGTAAGGGTCACCTGAGGAAGTACTACGGGTCAGAAGTAAGTCTGAAGGATATGAAGGAGTAGGAAAGAGTGTACGTCATTTAACCTCAGTATTAAGTGACTTTGTACGTCTTCTTTAGAACGGTCACAATGATCCTGTGTGGATTGTTGAGTCGACGTAAGGACTGGGAAAATACCAGTCATCATGTGGTAAGTAAAAGAATTGATCACGATTAGGACGGAAGCCACTTGATTTCGTGTAGGATTTAGTGAGTAAAACCTAAGTCGAATATCTTCAATAAAAGAAGTAGAAGAGGACGAATATAAAATCTGTGTTCTTTTGTATCATATTAAAGAGGAAACAATTTGTTTTATTGTGTTTTATCTTGAAGAGAGAACCGTGGTCCAGGGGTCACTCGAATAATAGGATAGAGCACAGAGAAAAATACTGTTTTAAGAAATTTCACTAACAGAGGTAAAATAGAAGAGAGTAAAAGAGAACTTGAACACGGTCGATCCAAAGTAGAAGTATATAAGTTGTTTTGGACTAGATAAATTACTATGTTTTACTGGAAATAGAATAAACTGAAAGTCGGGATGAACGCGTCAACTAGTACGAGAGTATGAACTTTACAAAAGAAGTACACCGAAGGTCATAAGAAGTGAAAAAACAAAGTAAAAAAAGATAAAATAACCATTTACTAGAAGTAAGTCAAAGAAAACTACAAAGAAGAACTTACTTAACTGTAACATCACGATACTCTTAGACATAAACTTGGTGAACAGAAAGATGTTTAGTAATAAAGAAACCAATAAAGTAGGTCTAAGTACGTAAAAGAAAAATTTGTCCCATATTAACGAAATGTTACAACACAATCAAAAACGACATGTCACTTCAGTCAGTTGATTCCACCACCAAATCAGTGAGGTAGAAAAGGTTGAGACACGTTGGGGTACTTGATTTCGGACGGTCCGAGGAGGTAGGTACCCTAAGAGGTACGTTCTTATGACCTCACCCAACGGTAAAGGAAGAGGTCCCTTATAAAAACTGGTTCCTTAGTTTGAGTACAGAGGACGTAACGTCCGTCTAAGGAATGACTGACACGATGTTCCTTAATTCGATATACATATGCATATAGACGAGGTAGAACCTGGAGGAAGGGTAGGGGGTAAGGTAGGTAGATCCAGGAACTTCTTGTGACTCGACTCGAGTGACATGATATGTTGTTCAAAGGTACAGATATTTTTATACACTCACTCACTTACTATCATCGAGTCAGTACAGACTAAGAAACACTGGGGTCCCTGACATTGGACAATCCGAGGAGACAGGTACCTTAAGAGATCCGTTCTTATGACCTCACCCCACGGTAAAGGAAGAGGTTATTTATATACTGATCTACCATAAACACTTTCAAGTCGTACATGATTCAATATAAAGAAATTTCCATCTTTAAAAGTGAAAACAATGGAGATTAATAACTAAGAGTTTAAATCTCGAGACAGTAACTGGAAAGAGTACCTAAGATTTAAACTAATAGGTTAAAGGATAATTTATAGAGATTATATACACATTATTTATAGAGTTTAAATTTGTGGGTTTCGGACCGTAAACTATTGTTACTATCAAGGGTACGTATATTACAAATGATCTATAGTTTTTATATGACGTTACTAAAATGTATATAATCAACTGAATGGGGATACTTCATAAACGATAGTATTTACTTCTTTAACTCTATGTTTCAACTTATTTAGTGGGTTCGAGTATGTCGAACATTAGTTACGGCGTTCATCCACGGTCTCACGTATATATCACACGACGAAGAGACTAGACAAGGGTATTGGGAGTAAACATATATAACAAGGGGTATAGTCATCTGCCCTCGTAGGTAGGAAGGTTGCTGAGTTCGAGTTTAAAACCTCGGATGAAACTGAATCAAAGTGTCGAGAATTAGGGTAGTTACAAAACAAGTCTTAGACAAATAACAACAACAAATCAGTGATTCAACACAGACCGAGAAAACACTTAGTACCTTATATTGGACGGTCCGAGGAGAGAGGTACTCTAAAAAGTGTGTTCTTAAGACCTCACAACAGTGAAGGAAGAGGTCACCTAGAAGTACTGGGTCCCTAGTTTGGGTGTAGAATCCGTAACCATCTGTCTTATAAATGGTGACTCAGGGTATCCTTCGGGTGAGTCTTGTAAAAACGAAGAGTGATTGGGTAACAGTAGTGAACCCGGGTTCGGTAAAAACGAAAAGTAAACCTACTGTCATTACTGAAAACACTCGAAGGGTCCACTGTGATCACCATTTCCTGCATAGATGGATACGACCTCTATATTCTCTACGCTCAAGTCAGGGACCCATCCATTCTAGGGGGACCTCCTCCAGTACCGTTGTATGAGCCAATAAGAACGGACCTCTTAGGGGTACCCGTCTCCTCGGACCCCCGATGTCGAGTATGCTAGTGTTTCTCATCCTGTACTGACTTCGCTGAATCGTACGTGTGTACGTTATCGAAAGTATGATCAACGGATGAGAGTTCAAATAGAAAATGATCAGAGAGGAGTAGTGTCGTTACTATAACCCTGTAAGGATAATTACATTTTCCAGTGTCATAAAGACACGAATTTAGGAAAATTACCGAATGGTAAAGTGAGTCCATTTTCGTTTATGATAATAACACAGAAACTCTCCAGAATTCATCGTTTAAATTCCCTTTCAATGTCTGTAAAAATCACATGAGGTACGGAGGTCGACTGAGACTGTTATAGTTGTAGGGTGTAGTCAATATATATAATGTTAACTACTTGGATGTACCTGTATAGTATTAGTAAGTTTTAGGTTTCAAATCGAATCCAAAATGAGTAACAATATATAAGTTACATAAAGTTGTTTACATATTACCGTACATCATATCATAATGTGTCTCATAAAATTAAAGGGATTTTTGAGAGACATAGGAGGGATAAGTCCAGAGTTCGAGGTTTGAGACCGTTGGAGTCCAAAAATGACTGAAAAGATGAAAAAATGACAGAAAGGGTCAAATTAAAAAAGGTCTACAGTGTACCAAACTTAATTTTAAAAATAAGAAGAGTGCATCTATATAAAGTGAATCATCATATGTATATAAAGGAAAATTACTATATTATCAAAAATAATAACTTATGATAGGTAATAGACTAAAATAGTGTCAAATAATTAGAGGACTCCGTATAAATCCAACAAAGGTTAAAAACCATTAATAATTATTTTAACGATATTTATCGGTACACGTTTAAAACTTGTACTTAAAAATCGAGTAAACCTATTTATAGTTCCTCATACTAACGACCTAACGTACCATCCTCATACAAAATGAAAAATTCTTTGACGGAAAGTCTCACCGACGTGGTAAAACATAAGAGTGATCGTTACTTACTCTCAAGAACAACGAGGTGTAGAGTAGTTGTAAACCACAACAGTTACAGGGTCTAAAACGATAAGATTATCCACACATCACTTTCTCCTCTCACTTTTTCAACCGCAATTCGAGTTGTAAGTCTTTTGTTTCTAGTACCGTAGACCAGGGTAGTGAAGTACCGTCTATCTACCCCTTTGTCACCTTTGTCACAGTCTGAAATAAAACCCCCCGAGGTTTTACTGACGTCTACCACTAACGTCGGTACTTTAATTTTCTACGAATGAGGAACCTTTCTTTTAATACTGGTTGAATCTGTCGTATAACTTTTCGTCTCTGTAATGAAACGGTTGTTTCCAGGTAGATCAGTTCCGATACCAAAAAGGTCATCAGTACGTACCTATACTCTAAACCTGACACTTCGTTCGACTTATGGCTTCTTAACTACGAAAACTTGAGACCACAACCCCTTCTGAGAACTCTCAGGGAACCTGACGTTCCTCTAGGTTGGTCAGGTAGGATTTCCTCTAGTCAGGACCCACAAGTAACCTTCCTGACTACGACTTCGACTTTGAGGTTATGAAACCGGTGGAGTACGCTTCTCAACTGAGTAACCTTTTCTGGGGTTACGACCCTCCCTAATCCCTGTCCTCCTCTTCTCCTACTGTCTCCTACTCTACCGACCTACCGTAGTGGTTGAGTTACCTGTACTCAAACTCACTTGAGACCCTCAACCACTGCCTGTCCCTCCGGACCACACGGTACTAAGGACCCCAGAGTTTCTCAGCCTGTGCTGACTCGCTGACTTGACTTGACTTGACTTGACTTATCCACACATCACCACGGAGTAAAGTTAAACGTAAAGAGATTACTGTATACTACACCCTGTAGGAAAACATATAAATAAAGGGTGGACACATAGAGGAAACTACTCGGTAGACAGTTCCAAAAACCGGTAAAAAATTAACCCAGTACATAAAAGAATAACTCAAAATTTTCAGGAAACATATACAACCGATTAGTAAGTAAGAGTCAACACAGACGTTTATAAAAGAGGGTTAGACACGGACAGAAAAGTAAAAGAAATGTCACGAAAAGAGTCTCGTCAAAAACTAAAATTATTTCTGATCGAATAGTTAATTTAAAAAGTACCTAATCAGATGCTTTACACCAGACAGATTTTAAAGTAGTGGTATGGGTTCGCATACGACCAAAACGGGAAACAATAGAATAAGACAACGTAAAATGTGAATCCAGGTAAAACTCGGTTAAAAACACTTCTCATCTTTCAGACACAAATAATAATAAAAAAAATTAAACATACAAGTACAGGTCACCAATGTAAATAACTTCTGATAGAAACGAAGTATACCACAAACAGTTTCTGGTCACCTTATTTAACTACCCCCAGATAAGACCTGACAGATAAGACAAGGTGACTAGATAAACGGATGAGAAAGTGATTATAGTATGATAGAGTTAGTGACATTGAAATACCAGGGAGAATTTCACTCCATCGTAATCGAGAGGTAGAAATAAGAAAAGGAAGTTATAACCTTGAAAACGGAGAAATATAATTTGAAAACTTGGTCAAACAACTATAGGTATTTTATTAAACGATCCTAAAACTAATTCCAACGTAATTTAGATATTAATTTCATCTCTTCTTGAATGTCGAAAAGTTATTAATCGTAAGAAGAGGTACTTGTTACATTAAGTAGAGGAAATATTCAAAAAAAAAAAAAAAAAAAAGAGTGACAGGAGACCAAGGAGTCTGAGAGACAACCCACGACTTATACACTACACACGAGAATGGAGTCCTAGAATCAGGAATGGGAAGGTAGAAGAACCTCTCGGGATAGAGTATGTAGTCGTGTCAGAAACTAGTGTTCATTAAGAGAGTCACCCCGGAAACAATTACGGGACACTATGAGTCGTGTTGACTAAATTTATAAATTTGTCTTTCCTTAAATTATGTACCCTTATTCAAATCTTTTTTTTTTAAACTCTCTGACTCCTTGATCCGACATCAGACACGAACATCTAAACGATGTATTAACTAGAAGGGTCTTCTATCCCTCTTATCGGACGATTATGGAATTCTACTGTGTCAGTACGAAAATTGTCTAAGTCTATGTTCGATTTCTAAAGTTCGGGTCACGGTTACATGTTTGACACCATCACATACTTAACACCGACACAGGTTTAAGGTGACCTTTCTCACGTAAATACAATCATTATAAAATTTCGTGAACCCTTTTTTCTCACCGTTGGTAGTAAAAATATTCGAAACATAATAAAAGGTTTTGTAATGTAGTGTAAAAAGAACTCCTGGGATATCAGAGAACTTCGAATTCATTACTGACATAATCGGTCAAATATATCTGTTTTTTCTGGTTACCGAATTAGATAATATCCGGTTTTCAGATTATCTAATTCTGTCAAAGGTTGAACAGTTTTCGAGTTTTTTATCTTTGTTTCATCTTACGTACCTTATTCTATTAAGTTTTCCCTATTAAGTCTACTCAAAAATTTTCAAAAATAAAACTTGAGAAGGAGTCTCCTTAGGTTCTTGGTTCTGTTTGTACTTGACCTTTAGTACTTCAAATATCTCAAGTCACCCGAAGGGTCCACCACAATCACCATTTCTTGGACGTTCGGTTACGTCCTCTAAATTCCAATCTAGGGACTCGGTCTTTCTAAAGGGCCTCCCACCGTACCTTTGGGTGGTGTCGTAAGAAGGGACCTCTTAGAGTATCTGTATCCTCAGACCGTCCGACGTCAGGTATTCCAGCGTTTCTGATCTGTACTGACTTCATTGAATCATACGTATGTATGTCAAGGCACTTAGACAGGAGAGCTGTAAGAAAGTTTTAGACAAAAAGTCAATCCACTCAAAACCATCCGGGATAATGGACTATACCAATACTACGAGTAAAAGATGGAACATAGAATAAGAAACGGGAACCGTGACTAATAAAACGTAAGAGGGGTACAAAGACGGTCGTTATTCGAACTCGGAAACGAAAGGTCACCTCTTAGACCGGTCACTCGAGTTTACAACAAAAGGAGATCTAAACTGGAACCCTTAGACGAAATGAACCTCATCCTCTGATGTTGGTCTTCAGTCTACTGTAAAAGGGTAAGAATAACAACGTCAGAATGAATGAACCTCCAACAGACAGGAAACTTCTTAAGGACAGACTTTCGAGAGACCTTCGAAACGAGGCAATTATAAATTGAGAATAAAGTGAAAGTTAACCAAATGGAACTTACAGTTGTTTCTATTGTAACTTAGGAATTCTCCTATTCTATTTTCGTGAGAAGTCAACTTTAATAACTATATCGGAATTTAAACACCAGAATTATTAACGTAACTTTCTTTATCAATCTACTCGCACCAGTACTAGTTTTCCTTGTACTACGGTTCATAATGTTTATAATCCATCAACCTTGAATTTAATCTTCACCAATCTTCTCTCCTTTTATCTCAAGACTCCATATGAGTAAAAAAACAACAACAACAGTGACTTTCGAAGTTAAATGGTTACCTATCTATTGTTTCATGATCGATGTAAAACCAAAACGAACAAATCTTTTCTTTTACAATTTTCACGACTTTTCCTATTTGTTTTTTTGTACTATCTAAAGTCGAACGTTTAGGTTCGCTAAACGTAGTCCTTCACGATCACTATCCTTTAGACTCCAGTAAAAAATAAAAAATAAAAAATAAAAAGAATTACGTTGGTAGGAAAAACGTTACCTCAGTCCCCTTCGGTTCCTAGATTTGTTCCCTAAACCCCTTGACTTCTTGTTTTCGACATCCTAGAAAGTAGTAAACCGAGAAGTTATCACAGTCGTTACACTTTCTTATACAGGGTAAACGGGGTTCGATTTACCTAAAGACTCACTTGTTCCTACTTACGCTTTAGACTACAGTGAGGTCTGTGAAGATCTGACAATGTTATCTTTGACTTTTATAGAGTTTTAGTAGGGGACTTAATGTTTTCGTGTGATGTCAGAGGTCGTTTTCTAATAAAGTCGACAAAGTTCCCGTACGTATACATCATCTATCCATTCTATTCTTTATTGTCTTCCTTTTAAGTAATTGGTGTAACTTGGACGTATTATGTCTGATTAAGGTTTATCCAAGTTTACTTAAACGTCGGCTTGAATGTAAAAATAGAGGAAGTGAAAAAGTCAGACAAGTCCTTACCTTTAGCTATTCTAATCTAACTACACAGGACGTCTTTAGACACCGAAGGATACTCTTAAGAACTAATACTGTAAAATACTTAAAGCAATTTATATTATCTGACGACCACGGACTACGTGTGCACGAGTCAACACAGGCCAGCAAACTCTGGGGTACCTGACCGAAGATACAAGTACCTTAAGAGGTCCGTTCTTATGACTTCACCCAACAGTAAAGGAGGAGGTCCCCTAGAAGGGTTGGGTCTCAAAGTTGAGTGTAAAGAAAACGGAGCACGAAATCGTCCACCTAATAAATCGTGACACGGTGGCTATAAACAACAACAACGAGTCATTCAACACATGTGGAGAACCATTGACGTACCTGACTTCGTACGATCCGAATAGACAGGAAGTGGTTGAGGGTCTCAGATGGGTTTGAGTGTAGGTAACTCAGTTACTATGGTAGGTTGATAGAGTAGGAGACAGTAACGGAAGAGGAGGACGGTAGTTAGAAAGGGTCGTAATCCCAGAAAAGTTTACTCAGTCGAGAAGCATAGTCCACCGGTTTCATAACCTCAATGTCGAAGTTGTAGTCAGGAAGGTTACTTGTGACCTACCTTACCGACCTAGAGGAAGTCCTACCTGACCAACCTAGAGGAAGTGGTTGGATCTATCGTATAATCTTTCGTCTCTGAATGAAACGGTTGTTTCCAGGTAGATCAGTTCCGATACTAAAAAGGTCGTCAGTACATACCTACACTCTCAACCTGATGTTTCTTTCGACTCACGACTTCTTAACTACGAAAACTTGACACCACAACCTCTTCTGAGAACTCTCAGGGAACCTGACGTTCCTCTAGGTTGGTCAGGTAGGATTTCCTCTAGTCAGGACCTAGAAGAAACCTTCTTGAGTACAACTTCGACTTTGAGGTTATGGAACCGGTGGACTACACTTCTTGACTGAATAAACTTTTCTAGGACTACGACCCTTTCTAACTCCCATCCTCCTCTTCCGCCACTGTCTCCTACTCTACCGACCTACCGTGGTGGCTGAGTTACCTGTACTTAAACTCATTTGAGACCTTCAACCACTACATGTCCCTCCGGACCGTACGACGTCAAGTACCCCAGTGTTTCTCAGTCTGTACAGACTTGTTGACTTGACTTGACTTGATCCAACCAGTAATGAGAGGAAGGTTCCTCGTTCGTAGAAAATTAAAATACCGACGTCTCTCTCACCCTACTTAACTCTCTTCTCGTACCTTTGTATATGTAATGGTACACATTTTATCTATCGTTCACTCTTAAAAGACACATTTTGTCCCTCGAGTTGGGTCACAAAACACTGTTAGATTTCTCACGAAAGTCCTCCCTCTACCGTCCCCTGAGTCCTCCTTCCCCTGTAAACATATGGACACCTACTAAGTATCACAACACACCGTCTCTGATTGTGTTATAACATTTCGTTAACAGGAGGTTATTAACACATAACAAGATATATAGAGTTATAACATGTCAATATTAGAAACTATTAATTTTTTTTATGTCTTTTTTCTTTTTTCTTTTGATACCATCTGTTTTATTATCGGAGAATTTATATAGGTATAGACTTAGGGATCTTAAATACTCATTCAATAGATTGTACCCTTTCCCTTTGATTTAAATGTCTACCTTAATTGGAACGATTAATCGACTGAATTTTTATTCCTTTAATATAACCTAATACAATCATCCGGCACACTTCAAGTTCTTATGAATTTTCATCTACTCCCTCCATCTTCACATCCAATCTAATGATACTACATTCTTGACTTGAGTGACAACGTCCAAAACTTCTATCTCCTTCCCTCCGTAGTCAGAACTTATAAGTACCCTTCCTGACTACGACTTCGACTTTGAGGTTATGAAACCGGTGGACTACGCTTCTCGACTGAGTAAACTTTTCTAGGACTACGACCCTTTCTAACTTCCGTCCTCTTCCCCTACTGTGTCCTACTCTACTAACCTACCGTAGTAGTTGAGTTACTTGTACTCAGACTCATTCGAGGTCTTCAACCACTATCTGTCCCTTCGGACCGCACGACGTCAGGTAGTCCAATGTTTTTCGACTTGTACTGACTTTCTGACTTGACTTAACTTGACTTCCCTCGGTACTCAGTTTCTTACGACCGTCGTAGGTCTTTTCCAGTTTCTTTTGAAGAGTTCTCAAAAACCTTTCTTTACTTGGAACAACTGTGGAACTGAAAACGGGTCGTTCTGAGTACGGTCAGAAGACTGGATGTCATTAAATTTTGTTATTTAAATACAAAAAATTCGGAGTTCAAAATATCATTACAAAATATCGTTTAACCATGTCATCATCCTTCAATTATTACTTTTTCCTTCGATATACATAAACCAAAATACCAGTATTCAAGTAAACGTTCCTTATTTGATCCAATATGGTCTTGAATTTAGACTTTACTTGTGTTTAATAAATCCCACTATAAATAAATAGTTTACATGTGAAAATCCTGTAAGTAGATAAGTAAGATGGTCCACTTAACATTTAACTAGTACGTTACATGGCCCTTAGTACCTTCTGTGAGACCTATTTTTATTTTACTTATACTTGACATGGATGGAAGGACCTTCAATCTTAAAACGTAAAAATAGTTGTCAACTCTTTTTACAGTGTTTATACGGTAGTTTATAATGTCTGAAATTTTAATTTCTATTACCGAATACAAACGTTTCACTCATGTATAATCTTCCGAGAGGATCGATAAGGGGAGGTTCGACAGTAAGTCAATAAGTCAGGGAAAGACAAGACACCGAGATAGTAGTCACTTACGTGGAGGAATTCATCCGTTTGGACTTAGAGAAAGAACCGACGTTTGTCGAGATTATATCCTACATACCTTTTTAATTTAGGAGAAGTGAATAATCTAATGGAATTTTATATTCTATTTTAAATGAATGAGGTAGAGGGAGGGTTATCATCTTTTCCATATCGGATTATTGGACTCAAATCTTTTCCGTACCTTGGTCTCTAGTTTAACGGTTTTAGGAGGCCTAGTAGTTTTTTCGTTCTCTCAAGGTCTTTGTTTGTTTGTTTGTTTGTTGTTGGTTTTTTTGTGTAGATAAAGACGAAATAACTGATATGGTTTCGGAAATTGACACACCTAGTGTTATTTGACGTTTTAAGACTTTCTCTACCTTTATGGTCTGATGGACACGACAGAGAACTCTTTAGACATACGACTAGTCCTTCGTTGTTAATCTTGACCTGTACCTTGTTTTTTGACCAAGGTTTATCCTTTTGCTCATGTAGTTCTGACATATAACAGTGAGACGAATAAATTGGATATACGTCTCATATAGTACTCTTTACGACCTGACCTACTTCGTGTTTGACCTTAATTCTAACAGTCCTCTTTATAGTTATCGGAGTCTACACGTCTACTGTGGTAGGAATACCGTCCTTCACTTCTTCTTGATTTCTTGGAGAACTACTTTCACTTTTTCCTCTCACTTTTCAACCGAATTTCGAGTTGTAAGTCTTTTGCTTCTAGTACCGTAGGTCAGGATAGTAAAGTACCGTTTGTCTAACCCCTTGTCACTTTTGTCACGGACTGAAATAAGAAAACCCGAGGTTTTAGTGACGTATACAACGGACGTCGGTACTTTAATTTTCTGCGAACGAGGGAACCTTCCTTTCAATACTGGTTGGATCTATCGTATAAGTTTTCGTCTCTGTAATGAAATGGCTGATTCCAGGTAGATCAGTTACGATACCAAAAAGGACACCGGTACATACCTACACTCTCAACCTGACACTTCTTTTGACTCGTGACTTCTTAACTACGAAAACTTGACACCACAACCTCTTCTGAGTTCTCAGGGAACCGGACGTTCCTCTAGGTTGGTCAGGTAAGACTTCCTCTAGTTGGGACCCTAAAGAAACCTTCCTTACTACGATTTCGACTTTGAGGTCATGAAACCGGTGGAGTACACTTCTCAACTGAGTAACCTTTTCTGACTACGACCCTCCATGACCTCCGTCCTCCTCTTCCCCTGTTGTCTCCTACTCTACCGACCTACCGTAGTGACTGAGCTACCTGTACTCAGACTCACTTGAGGCCCTCAATCACTACCTGTCCCTCCGGGCCGCACGACGTTAGGTACCCCAACGTTTCTCACCTGACTCGCTGACTCGACTTGAGTCCGAGTGTTAGTGTAGTAAGAATCATCTACAGTCACACACACACACACACACACACACACACGTATACGTACGAGCCAACACAGGTTGAGAACCACTGGGATACCTGATATCGGACGGTCCGAGGAGACAGGTACTCCAAGAGGACCGTTCTTATGACACAAGTTTGATCACAGAAAACGTCGAGGACGTAACTGTCCGTCTAAGAATTGGTGACATGGTGTATCTTTCGGGTCAAAGACAGACTCTTTCATCAGTTTGTGTTTAAACATACAAAAACCACGTATGTCACAAGAACATTAAGGTTTGACGGACCCGTTTTTAGAAATTTGTAATTAAGAACTTCTTATTTTCTCACAGTTTTTGAATAACTTTTGGTCATAAAGTCTATGGACAAATGTAAATATTAAATTAAGAGAGTTTTTTTGAGAGTATAATCCTACTGAGACAATTATTGAGAGTTTGATGTGAACTCTAATTTACATTTGTGACGTGTCCATACTCGAGCTGACGGTTAAAAAAGAGGAGAAAAACCAGATTAATGGTGTCTCTCGTATAAAGACGGAGTTTCTAGAACCAGGGACGAGGGACGTAGAACTTTTGAGAAAAAGGTATCAAAAACACGGATGAACCAGGAGTAAAAAGGTCGGATGTAGTCAAAGAGGAACCTCTTCGAAATGAACTGAAGGGATTTATAATGAGAAGGGGGAAAGTGTCAAATAAATGGTAAACCCTTTTTGACAGAGATATAGGTAGACACATAAATTAATAGATGGATGGACCTCTAGATGATGAGATATGTTAAAGGGGGTGTTGACCCTATCTTTTGGGTACTTCGTTTTGGAAATGGAAAAATAAGGTATAGGGTTCGTATATCTTGTCAGTGTCATATAAAAAAATCTCCTCCTTTAAACAAGTATACTTTTTTTTTTTCCTTAAAGTTATTTTGAGTCCTCAACTAACTTACTTACTTACTGACAACACTATCGATAAATTACAACAGACTGAGGTTTATGAAGAAGTGAATGATAAAGTAACTGAAAAATTTTTAAATTCTAACAAAATATATTTCGTATAACTAAACTATAAGTAAGTTTTTCCTTATACGATACTTATATCCTTCTTGATAAAAGGTATAACTAATCCGGTCACAATACTTGTTGTGTCATGGGGAGGTACGTACTATAATATTTCTTCTCAGACATAAGAAGAGAACAATTTCCTAAATGTAAACTAATATTTTACATATGACTTTTAAAATTAAAAAAAGAAATTTTAAAGTATGTACTGTACAATTTTTTTATCAGTAAACCATCAGTGATTTATTTTAAAAGTATAACTATTACACCAACCATTTACCATCACTTGTAGTTTCTCCGAACTTTTATATTGTCAAATTATGTAAGTACATTACTTTTAAGAGAAAGTTACCGATACACAGAGGAGAAAAAGAATGGTAAAAGTAGTAAATTTGAAATTTCGAAGAACACCACATCACGGAGTCCTATACTAAAAAAGTAAATATTTATTTACTACGGGTCGGATTTCACTACTTGATAACCCATTTACTTTTCTCTGTACTATCTGGTGAACTGAGAATTTTCACGACCGTCGATTGTTTTGCGTATTACTGTACTTTTTCTTTTTTGACCAGGATCTCCTTCATATTAACCAGATCTTATTTGGGACTGTAAATTTTTAACAAAAATCAGTAGTTTTATGACACAAAACAATTTATTTCACTATACATTTTCTTATTTATGAAAGACGGTCGTGCAGTGTTCTCGATATTTTCCCCTATGACTTTTTATTTTACTTATTATTCAACTCGTCTATGAGGAAACCAAATATCCGTTGGAGAAGGAAGTGACATCAAAAACACACACACACACACACACACACACACACACACAAACAATTACTGACCTCACTTCTAAATCCCACAAAAACACCCAAAATGTACGGAACTTTAGTGTAGTATCATTTAGTGTCTTTATCGTATAACTCCAGTGTTTTTATGTTTCGTCTCAAAGAAAAAAATTACCCATGACCGACTTTCGTGAACTTAAAAAAACGATTTTAAAATCTTTATAAAAGATCAAAAGAGTTTAGAATAAGAAAAAAATTACCTCTTCTTTTACCAGGTTAATGAACAGTTGACGTTGGTACTGGTACGGTAGGTCAGGGTAGTGAAGTACCTTTTATCTACCCCTTTGTTACCTTTGTCACTGTCTGAAATAAACCCCCCCGAGGTTTTAGTGACGTCTACCACTGACGTCGGTACTTAAATTTTCTGCTAAGGAGGAACTTTCTTTTCAATACTGGTTGAATCTGTCATACAATTTTTGGTCTCTGTAATGATTGTTTCCAGGTAGATCAGTTTCGATGCGAAAGAGGTCATCAGTACATACTTACACTCTCAACCTGACATTTCTTTCGACTCACGACTTCTTAATTACGAAAACTTGACACCACAACCTCTTCTGAGAACTCTTAGGGTACCTGACTTTCCTCTAGTTTAGTCAGTTAGGATTTCCTTTAGTCAGGGCTAATAAGTAACCTTCCTGACTACGACTCTGACTTTAAGGGTATGAAACCGGTTCAATACTGGTTGGATCTATCATATAAGTTTTCGTCTTTGTAATGAAATGGTTGATTCCAGGTAGATCAGTTCCGATACCAAAAAGGACACCAGTACATACCTACACTCTCAACCTGACACTTCTTCCGACTCGCGGCGTCTTAACTACGCAAACTTGACACCACAACCTCTTGAGAACTCCCAAGGAACCTGACTTTCCTCTAGGTTGGTCAGGTAAGACATCCTCTAGTTGGGACCCTAAAGAAACCTTCCTTACTACGATTTCGACTTCGAGGTCATGAAACCTGTGGAGTACTCTTCTTGACTGAGTAACCTTTTCTGAGAATACGATCCTCTCTAACCCCCGTCCTCCTCTTCCCCTGCTGGGTCCTACTCTACCGACCTACCGTAGTGCCTGAGCTACCTGCACTCAGACTCACTTGAGGCCCTCTACCACTACCTGTCCCTCCGGACCGCACAACGCTAAGTACCCCAGTGTCTCAGCCTGTGCTGACTCGCTGACTTGACTTGACTTGACCGGTGGACTACGTTTTTTAACTGAGTAACCTTTTCTGGGAGTACGACCCTTTCTAACTTCCACCCTCCTCTTCCCTTACTATCCCCCACTATATAAACCTACCGTAGTGACCGAGCTACACGTTCTTAAACTCATCCGAGACCCTCAACCACTACCTGTCCTTTCGGACCACACTACGTCAGGTACCCCAGTGTTTCTCAGCCTGTACTGACTCACTGACTTGACTTGACTCTCTCCTAAATTACAAGAAAGTTTCGTGTATTCGTGATACGTCTTATTCAGAAGTTTTCAAAAAAAAAAAAAAAAAAGACAGACGTCACAAGACCTATAGTTAGTCTTATGTCTCACTATATAAATATACATTTAAATTTATATTTCTTCTTGTCAGGAGAATCGTTTCTAACGACTTTTATACAGATATAGTTTGTTGACATATAGTTAAATGTAGAGGGATTACTAAATATAACGAAGTTTGTTGGAACACACATTGACTAGAGGTAGATTAGAGGTTATCNTCTCACTATATAAATATACATTTATATTTATATTTCTTCTTGTCAGGAGAATCGTTTCTAACGACTTTTATACAGATATAGTTTGTTGACATATAGTTAAATGTAGAGGGATTACTAAATATAACGAAGTTTGTTGGAACACACATTGACTAGAGGTAGATTAGAGGTTATCACAAAATCGAGGTTCATAAACAAGAAAATTAAAAAGATACGAGAATGCACACAAAAAAAGAAAAAGAAAAAAAGTTTTAGTGGTTCGTAAATTGAACTAAGATTGTGATAGATGAACCTCTATTGTAGTGTAGGATGTCCAATTCCCGATTTAAGGTGCTTTAAGGGTGAAGTATGTGGTTAACATTTAGGTCCAAGAGTAGGTACGAAGATAGGTTGACTTATTCGTAAAAAAAAAAGTCTAAGTCAATTAAAAAAGTCTCTTGAGTCTCTTTACCCAATGAATGATCTATTAGTCAAACACCACAACCTCTTCTGAGAACTCTCAGGGAATCTGACGTTCCTCTAGTTTCGTCAGTTAGAATTTCCTTTACTCAGGACTTATAAGTAACCTTACCGACTACGACTTCGACTTCAAGGTTATGAAACAGGTGCAATATGCTTCTTGACTGAGTAACCTTTCTGACTTCCGTCCTCCTCTTCCTCTTATCTCCTACTCCACCAACCTACCGCAGTGGTTGAGGTACCTATACTTAAACTCGTTCGAGGTCCTCAACCAGTACCTGTCCCTTCGGACCGAACGACGTCAGGTACTCTGACATCTCAGCTTGTACTGACTCACTGATTTAACTTAATATGGTCAAACAAAATATTTTATTATATTGAGTCCTTTTCGGTTTACCTTCTGTACGTGTTCCGTTCCATACACCCTTCCTCGAACTTCAAACGGTCGAAAGAGAAAGGGTCACCTAGTAAGAAGGACAAATAGGTAATTAAGATTCTCTAAGACAAAACACCAGGAAGAACAAAGACCTTAGGTAGACATAAGGAACGGAACACCGGGAAAGAAAGAAGTTCAGGTCGTGGTCGTCTAACTCAGAAGAGGATAGTGTAATAAGACTGGAATAACCTGTCTAGACGTATTAAGACTTACGAGAGATAAAGAATCCAATCGGTGAATCTTTTAAATTAAACTAGACGTTTGACTTCAGAGGAAACGTCACATTCCATTGTATGAGGATACCAGACCCTTAAACGTACACGTGTAAAGATCTCCCGGTAAAAACACGGATGGTACCGTAACAGTTACTCACAAACTATTACAGACGAACAGTATAATGTGACATGAAATCCCTCTACTAGACTCGGGTCGACAAATAAACTTCAACTACCCTTTATCTCTTGATATACAAACCGTAGTAATTTCTTGGACGGACGTTACGTCCTCTAAGTCCAGGTTAGGGACCCAGTCCTTCCAGAAGGTCTCTTGTTTTACCGTTGAGTAAGGTCATAAGAACAGACCCTTTAGGGTACCTGTCTCCTCGGATCACCCGATGGTAGGTACACTAACGTTTTCTCAGTCTTTACTAAATCGTTGATTTGTTGTTGTATCGTTCTATTCAATTGTTTACATAATAAAACTTAAGACTCTATAACCGACGATAAAAATAATTTTAAACATAAAAATATAGTAAAATTCAAAGGTTATTTTAAGTCTACTTCCATACTAAGGGGTTTATTGGAGACGGGAGTGTGTACTGTGGTATCTTTTCTCTGTGTCACCTAATTTTTTTATTATTATCTAATTTTCCTCTAGGCTGAAAAGTAATCTATTTTACGTACGGTCTTCAGTCACCTTGTTTATAGAAATTTCATGTTCAATCTCCTTAAGGAAGTATACCCTCTTTTCACTACGGTCTACTTTTAGACATAAAATGTTTCATTATTTTTTGTGGTGTATTTTCATTCTTACACACCTTTATGTCTGAGTAAAAAAGGTTCCGATAATAGTTAAACTTATAATTTCTTATTATTAATATGATGAACCTTTACAAAATTAACTGGTTGTAGTTAGGTAAATAAGAAGATTTATTCAATTAAAAATTACTTAAGTTGAAAGAGGTCCCTAGTTGTTTACATGAATTAAATTCTCTAAGAATTTTCAGTTCGAAACTACTTTTATATAAAGTGTAACGATCGGTAGAATTTACATTTCCTCTGTATAATTTACACTAAGTTTAGTTGAGATGAAGTTATTTTTTAACTAATTTTCACTATAGTCAGTATATTTACGGGGTAATTGTGGTATTAAATAAAATTTTACAGTATCCTGACTGAAAAGGTCATTCACGTACACGTACACACGAGTTAACGAGTCAGAACAGACTGAGAAAAGTTGGGATACCTGACACCGGGGCGTCCGAGGAGACAGGTACCATAAATGGTCCGTTCTTATGACCTAACCCGACGGTAAAAGAAGAGGTTCTCTAAAAGGGCTGGGTCCTTACCTAGTTTAACCGTAGAGGACGAAAACTTCCGTCTAATAAATGGTGACTATTCAAGGGAAATGTAATTCTATAATTTCATCTATTCAAATAAACCTAAATCCGATTTACGAGATTCTAATAACTTCATGAACACATAAGAAACTTGTCAAATAAGGTATGAACAGATTATAAAAAAAAATCGTACTGATAATGGGTAGGTATCTTTCACTTTCACAATGAGTGAATCAGTACAGGTTGAGAAACACTAGGGTATCTGCCGTCGGGAAGTCCGAGGAAAAGGTACTCTAAGAGGTCCATTCTTATAACCTCACCCATCGGTAAGGGAAAAGGTCCCCTAGAAGGACTGGGTCCCTACCTTGCGTCCTGAGGACAATACGTCCATCTAAGAAATAGGATACGTGACTCCTTTGGATTATATCTAGATTGTTGAGAAGTCTAGAGTTTAGAGAAAGAAAAAGGATACATGTTAAACGAAAACTGAACTTCTGTTTGATTAGTCTGTACGATTTTAAAACACTTTCTACTTAGTGGAAATTCATACATACAAGAATACTTCAAAGGTTACCAGCTTTTACGTCCCTGAGAAAATGTATCTCACGACTGTAAATCTTTGAAAAGAAAACAATCATATGTTCTAAGAACTAGTATAAAGACCCGAAATATCTTTAGACTTACTCAATCTTAATATAATAAAACATATTCGTTTAAGATATGTGTCTTCTTTAGTTGTAAATGTTCAAAAATAAAGACAAGATGGGTGAAAATATTAGGAAATTGGTCAATTATAAAGACCTCAATTGTCTCCAATGTACAACAATAATGGATCGATTACACTTTTATGATGTAATACTATGAATCGAAGATTTTCTTTATTTACTTTTGTTCTTCTAACAGGAAGAAATGTTTTTAATCTATTAAATCATGACAATAATAACAAATCAACTTCCGTTTTTTATCTAAGGTAACCAGAATTCAACTTAAGTATAGAAGATTAAAAGGATTAAAACAAAGGATTCTGTATCAATAGATGAATTATTCACATACAACTATATGTCTGTCAAAAAGATTCCGTTCCAAAATTCGAACCGAAACTATCAGTCTTTCGGACTCTAAGGGAAAGAGTCAAGATAAAAAGAAATTGATATGTTACCAATTTCATTTACCCTCTTAGTTATGACCTATAAAACTCCAATGACGGACACTACATGAACTGTCCCTTGTACCTCGACTCAAACAATCGTAATTTGATCACCTTCACTGAAAGTCTCCCTACATTGATGCACACCTTTGGGTCCCGAAGGGACCACGGAGTCTCTCATTTCTTAGACGAACGTTACGTCCTTTGGATCTAAACTAGGGACCCAACCCTTCTAAAGGACCTTTTCCTTTACCGTTGGGGGAGGTCTTAAGAATTGACCTCTTAAGGTACCTGTCTCTTCGGACCACCCGATGTCAAGTACCCCAACGTTTCTCAGTTTGTTCTGACTCTCTGATTGTGAAAGTTTTATTAAGATGAGTAACAAAAGGGTACTCAGAATCACAAAAAAAAAATTATGTCTTAACAGAGATTATACTTATTATATATATTTATGGATTAGTTTTTATATTAGTTCGTGTCAGAAAAGAAGGACGAATAAATCCTACGACAGGTTAACCTTTTTCGTTTATTAAAATAGGAAAACCTCTTCCTTTACCGTTGGGTGAGGCCATGAGAACGGACCTTTTAGGGTACCTACCTACTCGTACCATTCGATGTCAGGTACCCCAGCGTTTATCAGCCTGTGCTGACTCGATGAAGTGAAGTGAAGTGAAGAGATGAAGTGAAAATGGATGTGAAAATTTAATAATAGATTTTTTAAATGTTCCCCCGCCAGGATTCTACCGTCTCCTTATCCTACCCTTCTGGTGAAAGAGGGAGTGTTTAAGGAGGTTTCTTGTAAAGTTGTGACTCATTTGAGGTGTCTTGTTGAAGACATCCGACCGTCTCCTGTAGTCTGTTGGTCTTTTCGTCTGGTAACAGAAGTTTTTGTCACTTGGAGAGACCCACAGGGAGTTACACCTCTTTGAAAAGTGGAAATTGGATCTACAAAATAGTAACCACGACATATCTACCTCTTCAGATCTCCGATGACATTTTTTATTTTGACTTTTGGTCTTCGTCCTCCGAATTCAGGTTTGGACTTTTGTAGTCTCTTGAGGACTTAAGTCCCTTGTAATTCGTTATCCTCGAGTAGTTTACGGAGGTATGGATGTGACTTTGGTTCGAAGTGGGTTTCTCGGTTGTTCAAGGTCTTTTTTTGTATGGTGCGTTTAAGAGGTCGTTGTGTCCTTCTGTGGGGACTCGAAGTTATATGTCCGTCGAGTTTCAATGAGGTTTTGGAAACTGTAGAGTATTGGATAATGACCAGTGAGGTGACGTGAGGTCTCTCTTCTTTGGGTCGAGGTGGGTGGTCTTGAGGTTGTGTTCGGAGGGATTGGTCCTTTGGAACTGTTCGGTGACTATGTTGGGGTGGGTGTCACTCCTTCGAGGTATTATTTCTCTTGAGGTGTTTAATGGACTTATATTTTTCCGGTGGGGTTTGCGTCGTTATATTGGTTCTACTTCTCTGTCTCCTTATGAGTCGTCCATTTCCTTGTCGTCTCAACGGGTGGTTTGGTTTGTTTTCTCTTTCTCCATCCCTTAGATGGACTCTTTCTTAAGGCTTTTAACTATCACTTTTACTAGGTTTTAGAACTTTAGTTTTACCTTAGTGTCTATTTATTCGATCTCTGTTCCTAACTCTTCTACGTTCTTTCCAAATTGTTCCTGGATCTTCTTTATTTTTTCTCAGTTATGTATTACTTATTACGTTATTTACTCTAGTCTTTGTGAGACCTCCGTTGTTTATCATCTTATTGCCTCCGTCTTCTACCCTAATCACTTTATCTTCTATCTTACCATCTTTATTTACTTAGTCTCTCCTTTATTCTTTTTGTTTAATTTTCTTTACTCCTGTTAGAGTCTCTGGAGGTCCTGTTATACTTTGCGAGGTTGTAAGCTTAATATCCTCAGGGTCTTCTTCTTCTGTCTTTCTTTCTAGTACTCTTTTAGGAACTCCTCTATTATCAACTTTTGAAGGGATTTTACCCCTTCCTTTATTAGTGGGTTCAGGTTCTTTGTGTCTCTCAGGGTTTATCCTATTTGGGTTCGACTTTGTGGGGTTCTGTGTATAATTAGTTTAATTGTTTCTAGTTTGTGTTTCTTGTTTATAATTTTCGTCGTTCCCTTTTTGTTGTTTATTGTGTGAAAATATAAGACCCCACACCTCTAAGGAATTTTATAACGTTTATCTTGATGGAATACTGGGTCGTTAGGGTGACGACCCGTATGTGTGACTCCTTTGGTCTTAACTTTCTCCGTGTACATGGGGTTACAAGTAGCGTCGTAACAAATATTATCGGTCCTGTACCTTTGTTGGATCTACAGGTAGTCGTCTACTTACCTATTCCTTCGACACCATGTATATGTGTTACCTCACAATGAGTCGGTAATTTTTCTTATGTAAACTCAGTCAAGACTACTCTACCTACTTTGACCTCGGCTAATATGTCTCACTTCATTCGGTCTTTCTTTTTGTGGTTATGTCATATGATTGTGTATATATACCTTAAATCTTTCTACTGTTACTGCTGGGACATACGTTCTGTTGTTTTTTCTGTGTCTACATATATTGCCTGAAAACCTGAGTCTCCCTCTCCCTCTTCCACCCTACTAAACCCTCTTACCGTAACATTGTACATATGATAGTACATTCTTAACTTAGTGGTCAGATACAGGCTCCGTCCTATGTCGTACGAACCCCGACCACGCATCACTACTGGGTCTCTCTACAATACCCTTCCCTCCACCCTCCCCCCAAGTACAAACCCTTGCGTACATGTGGGTACCACCTAAGTACAGTTTCATACCGTTTTGGTTATGTCATAACATTTCATTTTATTTCATTTTTATTTTTAATTTTTTTTTTTCTTACTTTCCTTTTTGTGTGTTCCCCTAAGGATATACCTGTTGTCGACTAGAAAGTTATCTTTGAGAAGTCCGGTCCTCCCTTACCGTTCTGTATGAATTTCACTACTTTATTTTATTGGATGTCGGGTCTAATGACATGGGTCGTTCCTAGAGTAAGTTTATGCTTCCTCTTTAGTTTTCGAAATGTCTGTTCGTTTTCGACTCTCTTAAGTCGTGGTGGTTTGGTCGAGAGGTTGTTTAAGATTTCTATAAGAGATCTGTCCTTTGTGTTTTTCCGACATATTTGGGCTTGGGTTTTGTTATTTCATTTACCATTGCCCTAGTATGAATAGTTATTAATTGAATTTGCATTTACCCAACTTACGGGGTTGGTTTTCTGTTTCTGACCGGCTTACCTATGTTTTTGTTCTGGGGAGATATACGACGAATGTTCTCTGGGTGGAGTTTTGTTCCCTGTGTATGTCTGACTTTCACTTCCCGACCTTTTTCTATATGGTGTGTTTATCTCTCGTTTTCTTTCGTCCTCACCGTTATGAGTATAGACTATTTTATCTGAAATTTTGTTTCCGACACTTTTCTCTGTTTCTTCCGGTGATGTATTACTAGTTTCCTAGTTAGGTTCTTCTTCTACATTGTTAATATTTATATATACGTGGGTTATATCCTCGTGATGTTATACATTCTGTTTACGATTGTTCATACTTTCCCCTTTAGTTGTTATTGTGTTATTATCACCCTCTGAAATTATAGGATGAGTGTGGATACCTGTCTAGTTGATTTGTCTTTTAATTGTTTCTTTGTGTTTGAAATTTACTATGTAATCTGGTCAATCTGGAATAACTATAGATCTCCTGTAAAGTGGCGTTTTGTTACTTAAAGTGGAAAAAGAGTTCACGAGTACCTTGGAAGAGGTCCTATCTAGTGTAGGACCCGGTATTTAGATTTGAACTATTTAAGTTTTTTTAGCTTTAGTAACGTTCGTAGAAAAGACTGGTATTACGTAATCCTAATTAGAGTTAATGTCCTCTTTTTGATAATTTTTAAGGTTGTATACCTCTAACTTGTTGTGTGAAGACTTATTTGTTGTTTAGTGTCTTCTTTAGTTTTTTCTTTAGTTTTATACGTATCTTTGATTACTTTTACTTTTGTGTTGTTGGGTTTTGGACACCCTGTGATATTTTCGTCACGATTCTCCTTTCAAGTATCGTTATGTCCGTATGGAGTTCTTTGTTCCTTTGTCAGTTTATTTATTGGATTGACATGTGGATTTCGTTGATCTTTTCCTTCTTAACCTCTTGGGGTCTCAATCATTTTCCTTTCTTTAGAATTTTTAATCCCGTCTTTATTTACGTTTTCTTTGTTTTCTATGGTATCGTTTTTAGTTGTCTCGGTTTTCGACCAAGAAACTTTCCTATTTATTTTAACTGTTTGGTAATCGGTCTGAGTAGTTCTTCGTTTCTCTCTTTTTAGTTTAGTTATTTTAATCTTTACTTTTACCTCTCTAGTGTTGTCTGTTGTGTCTTTATGTTTCCTAGTATTCTCTGATGATAGTCGTTAATGTACGGTTATTTTACCTGTTACACCTTCTTTACCTGTTTAAGAATCTTTTCATGTTAAAAGGTTTTGACTTGATCCTTCTTTATCTTTTAGAATTGTCTGGGTAGAGTTCGTACCTTTAACTTTGACATTAGTCTTTAGAAGGTCCTTTGTTTTCGGGTCCAGGTCCGTCGAAGTGTCGACTTAAGATGGTTTTTAAAACTCTTCTCGATTGTGGATAGGATGAATTTGAGAAGGTCTT
Organism: Capra ibex; assembly: GCA_006410555.1. Taxonomy (NCBI): domain Eukaryota; kingdom Metazoa; phylum Chordata; class Mammalia; order Artiodactyla; family Bovidae; genus Capra; species Capra ibex. The sequence continues at coordinate 41,208,294 of SJYO01041852.1, read as the reverse complement.
TTGACGTCTCCTTCCAGTTGAAGGTTTGAGTAAGATACTCCGGTGGTAGTGGGATTATGGTTTTGGACTGTTTCTATGATGTTTTTTTCTTTTGATGTCCGGTTATAGTGACTACTTGTATCTACGTTTTTAGGAGTTGTTTTAAGATCGTTAGTCTTAGGTTGTTGTGTAATTTTTCTAGTATGTGGTACTGGTTCACCCGAAATAGGGTCCCTACGTTCCTAAGTAGTTATAGGCGTTTAATTAGTTACAGTGAGTGGTGTAATTGTTTAACTTTTTATTTTCGGTATACTAATAGAGTTATCTACGTCTCTTCCGGAAACTGTTTTAAGTTGTAGGTAAATACTATTTTTTGAGAGGTCTTTCGTTCTTATCTTCCATGTATGGAGTTGTATTATTTTCGATATATACTGTTTGGGAGTCGTTTGTAATAGGAGTTACCACTTTTTAACTTTCGTAAAGGGGATTTCAGTCCTTGTTCAGTTCCCACGGGTGAAAGTGGCGCTGATAAGTTGTATCAAGACCTTCAAAACCGGTGTCGTTAGTCTCGTCTTTTTCTTTATTTTCCTTAGGTTTAACCTTTTCTTCTTCATTTTGAAAGTGACAAACGTCTACTGTACTAGGAGATGTATCTTTTGGGATTTCTGAGGTGGTCTTTTAATGATTTCGATTAGTTACTTATATCATTTCAACGTCCTATATTTTAGTTGTAAGTCTTTAGGGAATGTAAGGATATGTGATTATTACTCTTTCATCTTTTTCTTTAATTCCTTTGTTAAGGTAAGTGGTAACGTTGCTTTTCTTATTTTATGAATCCTTATATAGATGGATTTCTTTGATTTCTGGATATATATCTTTTGATATTTTGTGACTACTTTCTTTAGTTTCTCCTGTGATTATCTACCTCTTTATATGGTACAAGTACCTAGCCTTCTTAGTTATATCACTTTTACTCATATGATGGGTTTCGTTAAATGTTTAAGTTACGTTAGGGATAGTTCGATGGTCGGTGTAAAAAGTGTCTTGATCTTGTTTATTAAAGTTCTAAACATACCTTTATGTTTTTTGGAGCTTATCGGTTTCGTTAGAACTCTTTCTTCTTACCTTGACCTCCTTAGTTGAACGGACTGAAGTCCGAGATGATGTTTCGGTGTCAGTAGTTCTGTCATACCATGACCGTGTTTCTGTCTGTATATCTAGTTACCTTGTTTTATCTTTCGGGTCTCTATTTAGGTGTGTGTATACCTGTGGAATAGAAACTGTTTCCTCCGTTCTTATATGTTACCTCATTTCTGTTAGAGAAATTGTTCACCACGACCCTTTTGACCAGTTGGTGAACATTTTCTTACTTTGATCTAGTGAAAGATTGTGGCGTGTGTTTTTATTTGAGTTTTACCTAATTTCTAGATTTACATTCTAGTCTTTGATATTTTGAGGATCTCCTCTTGTATCCGTTTTGTGAGAGTCTGTATTTAGTGTCGTCCTAGGAGATACTAGGTGGAGGGTCTTAAGACCTTTATTTTCGTTTTTATTTGTTTACCCTAGATTAATTTTAATTTTCGAAGACGTGTTGTTTCCTTTGATATTCGTTCCACTTTTCTGTCGGAAGACTTACCCTCTTTTATTATCGTTTACTTTGTTGACTGTTTGTTGATTAGAGTTTTGATATGTTCGTTGAATACGTCGAGTTAAGGTCTTTTTATTTGCTGGGTTAGTTTTTTACCCGGTTTCTTGATTTATCTGTAAAGAGGTTTCTTCTGTATGCCTACCGATTGTTTGTGTACTTTTCTACGAGTTGTAGTGAGTAATAATCTCTTTACGTTTAGTTTTGGTGTTACTCCATGGTGAAGTGTGGTCAGTCTTACCGGCGCTAGGTTTTTAGACGTTCGTTATTTAGGACCCCTCCCACACCTCTTTTTCCTTGGGAGGATGTGACAACCACCCTTATGTTTGATCATGTCGGTGAAACCTCTTGTCACACCTCTAAGGAATTTTTTAACGTTTATCTTGATGGAATACTGGGTCGTTAGGGTGACGACCCGTATGTGTGGCTCCTTTGGTCTTAACTTTCTCTGTGTACATGGGGTTACAAGTAGCGTCGTGACAAATATTATCGGTCCTGTACCTTTGTTGGATCTACAGGTAGTCGTCTACTTACCTATTCTTTCGACACCATGTATATGTGTTACCTCATAATGAGTCGGCAATTTTTCTTAAGTAAACTTAGTCAAGACTACTCTACCTACTTTGACCTCGGCTAATATGTCTCACTTCATTCGGTCTTTCTTTTTGTGGTTACGTCATACGATTGTGTATATATACCTTAAATCTTTCTACTGTTACTGCTGGGACATACGTTCTGTTGTTTTTTCTGTGTCTACATATATTACCTGAAAACCTGAGTCTCCCTCTCCCTCTCCCACCCTACTAAACCCTCTTACCGTAACTTTGTACATATCATAGTACATTCTTAGCTTAGCGGTCAGATACAGACTACGTCCTATGTCGTGCGAACCCCGACCACGTGCCACTACTGGGTCTCTCTACAATACCCTTCCCTCCACCCACCCCCCAAGTGCAAACCCTTGCGTACATGTGGGCACCACTTAAGTACAGTTACATACCGTTTTGGTTATGTCGTAACGTTTCATTTTATTTCATTTTTGTTTATTATTATTATTTTATTGATTTATTTTTCAAATGTCTGAAATAACTTTGATACCTCATCTTGTCTAGTATCGTTCTTATCCGAGAATGACGGATATTATATAACTCCGAATCCTGTATTACTCAATGTTTTTGTACTAACCTAGTTTCCATTTTATTACTGTTAACTTTTTCACTTACCCTAAGTTCTTAACTGACTTTGAGAAAAGAAAGAGAGAAAGAAAAACAAAGTTTTAATATACTCTCAAAGACCAAAGATACTGTAACTAAAGTCATTTAGGTCTTCCAGTTTAACCTCACGACGACGACGACGACGATCTAGCGAAGTCAGCACAGGTCGAGACACGCTGGGGTATCTGCCGTCGGGTGTTCCGAGGGGGCAGGGACCCTAAGAGGTCCGTTCTTGTGACCTCACCCAACGGTAAAGGAAGAGGTTACACACTTTCACTTCAGCGAGTCAGCACAGACTGGGAGTCGCTGGGGTTCCTGACGTCGGAAGGTCCGAGGAGTCAGGTACCCTAAAAGGTCCGTTCTCATGACCTCACCTCACGGTGACGGAAGAGGTGTTTAACCTCACCCTCTTATTAAGACCGATCTATTTATACAAACATGTACTTACAGATCAATAGAATCACATTGTAATGTCATTTCATAAAAAAAATAAAATTGGAGTTTAATATTATAATAAAGAAGTCATTGAAGGACTCATCGATAGATAGTGATAGTATAGATCGTTTCATTGTACATCCAAAATAATTTTAGATATCCTAAATTCATGTAATACTTTTTATTGTGAAATGAAGTACTAAGTCTCTACGTCTTAAATACTTTTGATTACTTTTCTGAATCTGATTTCTTAACTATTACGACCAAATTAGTTGTCTAAAAAAGTGTAATATCTTTGTCGTTGAATAATATGTTTCTCCGTATATATGTTTCAAATGAACGTTTACAATTTACGTACAATATATATATATAATCTATGTAACATATACAATCTATGTGTATATATACGGTTTAAAGGTCACTGTCGTATATAATTTTCGAAATTTCGTAAGACAACACTGTTTAAACTAAATAAGTTTTATCTGAATATACGTTCACATATGTCATAACACGTTTTTAAAAAATGGAAAATCTTACTTACGAGTACTTGACATCTCCTCCCCCTTTCCTTGTGACCTCATTTCCAGGTTTATGGACCTTAGTCCTTGTTCAAGTCTATATAAAACTGTAAAATTTTCCACCGAAGGAATAATCGGGACAAAGAGAGTTATCTACTATCATAAGTACAGTAAAATAAAAAAGTAACAGTAATGAACGTTAAACCCATTATTACTTTTATGAAAATTCTCACAAGTGTCCCAAGAGGTCCTTCTTATGACTTCACCTATCGGTAAAGGAGGAGGTCCCCTAGGTCATTTATCAAACCTCTTAGGTCTCTGTTACAACAATTTCGTTTTCAGTTTGACCTATTTCAATTTGTCTTATTACTTTAGACCCTCTCTCTTCGATAGAGTTGACCTTGAGTCAACTTTGTCTCTGACCCTCTTAAAAATTCCAGGACCCTACTCGTCTTTGTGTTCGGTGGACAAACGATTAATTGTAAGACATGTCTTTTTCATTTAAAAAACACAGAAACACTGTCCTCCATCAAACGACATGTCAAACCTTGTTCTACGGGTGTTTTCAATTGGAGAATGTAAAGTTGTGTTTGACTTTCTAATCCCCAGTAGAGGGGATTATAAATCCGAAGGAACTATCGAGTCAACCATTTCTTAAGTGGACGTTACGTCTTCTACGGATAAACTAAGGACCCAGCCCTTCTAGGTGACTCCTTTCCCTTCCGATGGGTGAGCTTATATCAGGTACCCCAGCTTTCCCACCCTGTGCTGATTCACTGAAGGTTAAAAGGAATTGAGTCTAGGAACACCTTCCGTACATCCCTAACATTTGAGATTCTCTAGAAATTTTACTGCAGAGAGCTTCTCCCCCTTCCTTTAAATGTTACTGTTAAATGATCTCTTTTATGAGACTTTTCTCTCCAATCCTAAAACTTAGTCCTTATTTCGACAGGGTTAAAATTAATCGAACTCCCCTTGTAAGTCTTTAATATTGGTCATAATTCCACATCTGGTAACCGATTCTAAGACGATCATCGAAGCGACCAACGAAGCGACCAGCGACCATCTCTGGTGAGTGTTCAACTCCGGTATAATCCTTTCTCTTTTATCATACCTATATGAGACTCTGGAACACAACTGTCTGTTTGAAAATCTGAATGTCACTTTGTGAGAAACCCATAAAGGTCCTTATTCATCCCGTCTCTTAATGATTATCAAGTTGTTAATTTGGTCTGTTCTCGACACGACTATATGAAACACAAATTTTTCTTTTGGTTCAATAAAGTGTCAATATTCGATCCATCCGGATTTTAAACATATCATTTAGTGAGACAAGATACAAGAAGATAATTATAATCTAACATATTGCACTTAATACGAGTCGTTTCGACTTAAAGAAATAAAAGTTGAGTACCTAAAGGTCAACGTTAATACATTTCACCCGAAGAGTGTACCGTGTTCACCATCTCTTAAGTGGACGGTTACATCCTCGACGTTCTTTCGGTCAAGTTAAGGACCCATTCCTTCTAGGGGACCTCATTCTTTACCGTTGGATGAGGTCATTAAGAACGGACTTTTTAAGGTAACTGTCTCCTCGAACTGTCCGATCTCGGGTACCCAAACGTCTCAGTCTGTGCTGACTCGTGCACGTGTACGTGTCTGTGTGTGCTTGTAATGTATCTCAGAACTGAACAGACGTGAGGTCATGAGAACGGACCTTTAAGGGTACCTACCTCCTTGGGTCCTCCGATGTCAGGTACCCCAGTGTTTCTCAGCCTGTGCTGACTCGCTGAAGTGAAGTCTCTGGTGTATCCCTATGAACATATTCATTTGGTCTGTTAACTTGAAGGAGGTAGTAAATGTATTAAGAAAGAGTCAATAAGATTAGGAAATAATTGTATCGTACTTAATCTTTTCTTAACAGAGAAAAATGACCTCTTCGTTCTTGATCTACTCTAAATTCCCTGTAACAATTAACGACCCATTTCTTTATTCGGTAAGAATCGCCTGTACAGAAAGAACAAATTCTTGACTTGTTGTCAGAATTTTTCCAAAGAAAAAGTGACACCTTAAAGAGACACATAAATTGTATGAGAAATTTAGAGGTTCTCTCTTTAAATTCTATTTCAAAGAATTGAATAAATTAGTGTTGTAAACAACAGAATTTCCTCCGAATTATATAACATCTTGGTCCTAATACACCCGGTGTAAATCCTTTTACTACATCAAGTTTAGGGAATCGTAGATAGGTATCTCTATTTAAAAATTTCAAATTCATCACTTCGACTGTGTCGTTCATTGAACGTTTATCTTTTTCGTTTGGGGTTGTATAGTTACCGGTTCACGAGAACGGAGGAAGACATAATTTCTTCCACCAGACATTATATTTTCCTTCTTTCTACGAATAAAAACCTTTCCTTTCTTCGTTCTTAGTCTTGGGTTTTCTGAGTAATTACCAGTTCAAGGTTAATTACTGAAAAAAAAAAAAAAAAAGGACAAACCCCTTGAAGATCTAAACAAGATGTACAACGACTAAACTTAAAGACGTCGTTCTTTAATGAAAAAAAAAAGACAGAGACGACTACTAAATTAGAACGATGATACACAAGGAACGTAAAGGTTACGTATTTACGTAGTACGTAGATATATTTTAATGTATCACAAAAAGACCACCATCCTATTTATATTTCTAGTCATTTCGTTTTTAAAAAAATTTTTTAGATTTATAATATACTATTTCAACCATAGAATTTAATTACGTCTTCCTTATATGATAGGTCATTTGAAAAAATTTTTATTGACATAAGACTACATTTTCATTAAGTATAGTCATCGAGTATAATAAAAGTTTTTTTACACATCCTAGAGTTGTATATTTTTTAATATTTTTATTTATATATTTTATATAAAACCCCCGTCCGACAGATTTTGTTTTGTTTTCTTTTGTTATTTAAGTTTTCAATCTTTCCTTTGGTTTTTTAAATAATTTAGTTTCGAAGTTAGAACATTTGTTGGGTTTAAACCTCTTTGACAAACGTAATATATAGTCCGTCTTATGTATTTTTTAAGACTATTTAGTTTTATATTTAACCTTCTACAAACTTTTCATACAGTAATCTCCTTTACGTTTACTGGTCACTCACTCACTCACAATCATCGAGTCAGCACGGGCTGAGACGTTGGGGTACCTGACGTCGGGTGGTCCGAGACAGGTACCCTAAAATATCCGTTCCTACGATCTCACGCAACAGTAAAAAAAAGAGGTCCCCCAGAAGGGTTGGGTTCCTAGCTTGGGTCCAAAGGAAGTGACGCCTGTCTAAGAAATGGCTGACTGAATCTTCCCTTCGGGGATTACTGGTCATTACTATACTTTTATTCAAGTTGGATTTATAATTACCTCTTTTATATTAATTTTGATTTCGTCAACCTTAAAAAGTGGTCAGTCTAATCGTTTATAAAAATTTATACTACTACAGTCTACGACTGTTGTCATATCTTTTTACACTTGAAAGTATATTACGATACCTTAAACGTTAAAAATGGTTAAACCTCATGTCAGATAATCATAGATATAAAAGATACGACGACATTGTTTAATAGTCCTTGAACCACGGAATTTTGTTGCCTTTAATAAAGTGTCCAGACCTACGATCGTCAGGTTTTATTTATAGTGACCCGTTTTAGTTCCGGGGGTTTACTTCCTTAGACTTTAAGGAAAAGGTCGTATCGTGTACACTAAGTGGATTAATATATACCATATAACTATCCCTTTATATGGGAGATCTCCGAGAGTCTCTTTTAAAAAAGATCCAGAAAATCGAAGACACCGACGGTTGTAAGGAACCGAATATCCACTTATAGACGTGAGAAAGTTCCGATCGTAGAAGTTTAAAGAGAGACGAAGTAGAAGTGAAGGAGAGACACACGAACACACATTTTGAGAGGGGAAAGGGGGGTAAAATTACTATCTACGGAAATCCAGAGGAGGTCTTTTGGGTCCTATTAAAAGGGTAGAGTTCTAAGAATTACCTTATACATTTTATACGTTTGAGCAAGGAATCTGTATGACTGTAAATATCCAGGGTCAACTATCCTTGAGATCTCAGTACCCTTAGTAGAAACCCCAGAGACAGAGAGTACAATGTGGAAATCACACAACCGTTTAATAAAACCGATATCGAAGTTTTATTAAGGTTAGGAGATGACGTGACCAAATTCGGTGATAGTTATAAATGGACCTAATCACGTCATCGAAGAATTGACTGGAAAGACAAACATAAGAACAAATCTCCATAAGTTAAGATTATATGTTTCAGTAGGAAATTTAAGAATTCCGTCCAACACCGTTATACGATTAATTTTCAAACGTTCTTGAGGAGAAGGATTACTCATATTTTTGTTTAAGTGATGTTACCAGGTATTTAGACTGTATTAGGAGAAGAGTCGGGTATCGAGAATAGAGGAAAGAATGGTGAGAGGGGTAAGTAAGGTGAGTAAAGTGAGAATCGATGTGCTGGCAGGAACGACTAAGAAGTAAAGTCCGTATAGGAACTAAATCTCGAAATTTAAAATATGAGAAGACGAGTCTTAAATGATTGTGATCGATAGACGGACTTTTTGTGGGAGTGAATGCCTTCGAGACTGGGTTGACAGTGAGATACTACTATAGTTGGATGTCGTAGTATAAATTTAGACTTTAAGGAAAGGACTGTATCGTGTATACTAAGTGTATCGCGAAGAAAAAAGTGGAAATAGGGTGGTAAGAAAGGTCAAAGATCGTTGACTTTTAACTATAGAAACAATAAAATTAACACTTAGTAGACTAAAGGTGATCGTCCTATTTTAAAGGTAATCTCGTTCCTAGTTAAAATAAAATGACCGTATACAGGGGTTTCCTCTTGTTACAAAGTATATCTCATCTAAAAAATTATACACATATTCAATTGTCTAACAAGTCACAACGGTACACTGAATGTCACCGTACGGAAAAGTAAACCACAGAAGAATAATTTTTATAAACATGAAAAATTAAGTGTCAACATCGAAGAAGAGTGCAAACTTGGTAAGAAACTACATTTAGAGGTTACTGAGTTCGATGTGTCCTCGTCATGAGTCTCTTTACATAAAAGAAAATTTCGTAGTATTCACTAAGATATCATTTGAGTCTAATTAATCAAGAAAATTAACATTTTAAGATTCCACTAAAGAAGAAATTTGACGAGATGAAATGTATATGTGTATAGTTTTTCATGAAACCTTAAAGACAATCTCTTTCTTTGTATGTACAAACCTGTTCTTATAGTCACTTTGATATTAATCTTTTTTTAAATGTTTTTAAATTCTATTTTTTATATCTTTTCCTCCGAAGGAACTACCGAGTCTACTATTTCTTAGACGGACGTTCCGTCCTCTGGTCCCCTGGAACAAACCCTTCTAGGGGGTCTCTCCCCTTTCCGTTGGGTGAGGTCATAAGAACGAATCTTTTAGGCTGCCTGTCTCTTCGGACCGTCCGATGTCTGGTGCCCTAGTGTTTCTCAGTCTGTGCTGACTCTTTGATTGTTATTTCTATATCTTTCGATCATACACATCTGAAAGAATGAATTATGAAAATAATGACTATAAAATAAATTATATGAATGGAATATATAAAAGACATTCTATTAAGTTATATAGTTCCGCTATATTCAATCTACTCGTATATGATAAAGTCTGTATTTATTACTGTTCCTTCTAAACAAGGGAAAAGAGTTCCTGTAATATTAAGTAACCTCCCTCCACGAAACTTATCTTCGGAGTATACTTTATCCGCGAGAATGTTATAGCCGTATAAGACAACGTTTTAGTTTCCACTGTCTTAACAAAATACATTCGAATGTGTAATCCTTTAAGTAACAATTTTATATAATCAATGTTTTCTTCCGGTTTCCGTAAGACTCTCTTTTATTAGACTCTCACGTTATTAGCAACTTGTCTCTCCAGTTATATCGAATTTCTACCCTATATATATATATATATAAACCCCATGTACAACTGTATAACTTTCCTCTCTCTTTTAACCCTGGTCCTAATGGATTAACCCTTCACTTAGACGATATTTTGAGACGTTCTAAAATGAAGAAAAAAAAATGTCGAAATCTTCGTTATAATTTTCAACTTAAAACTCATGGAGAGTTAATATTTAGGAAAAGAGATATTTGTATATTAATAAAGAGACTTGTTTTCGAATAAAAAACGACTGTTGACAGTTGGTTCGTCGTGTAAAAAGATAAGACAAAAGACAGTTGTTTCTTACCTCTACAAACTCGTTACTATAAAGTATATTTTAATATGAGAAAATCTTTACGTCTGAGTTTAGGTCTTTGTTGGTGGAACTCAATTCTTTTATTTCGTATGTAACCTTTGTTAAAGTTGAATAAATATCACGTTTAACAAATAGTATAACGGGTTTGTAGTTCTTTATAGTCATGTGTTTATAGTCATATACAGGTGTATTCTCACGAGACTTGTAAAAGATGACAAACATTTTTAATTCGTCATCTCTTGTTAATGACTCTCATCCTGTATCTTTGCACTTTGTCGTAAAGGTGACTTTTTATGTATTAATTATAATATCTCATTTCTGAAGAGAGAAAGAGAAGGGAAGAAAGGGGAAGGTTAGATTACGATGACAGTATAACTGTTGTGTTTCTGTAAGTTTTATCGTTTCCCATAATCGTCAAACAAGAAGCAAAAAAAAAAAAAAAAATTATTTACAAGAAATAAAAACTCTAGTTTATCAAAATGGAAAAAATTTTAGTAACTTGATTTCTTAGAAAACAAATCGAGAACGTTCAGTTTTTTCAAAAACCATATTTTCACTATCGCAAACGACCTCCCATCGGTGACCCCTACTTCGATCTTTGGAAGTGTTGTGGTCGATTAGGTCGAGAAATTTTTACCAAGATATTCAATAGTTTTTTCATAAAACTCTCGTTGACCCCTATGTCAAAATATCCCTGTTTTAACACACGTTCTCCTAGAAGAATTAGTTCTGGGTCCCCCTCTGCTTCCGATCACTCCTCAAGAAACGATTTCCGTGTTTGCTCTCTTTATAATGTAAAGTGGAACGACCTTCCGTGTCCCTTCTCTTTTACACCTGCGACTATGTCACTAAAAATAGTACTTGTATGACCTGACATCGTTTCGTACGTTAAAATAATAAGTTCCAAGAGGTCTATTTGTCTTTATACCATCTTTGTCTTGGATTTCCCCTTTTTTTTAATATGTATACCTCTCTCTCTTAAATAAAATTATATAACCGAGTCATTAATACCCCTGACCGTTCATACTTTATGTATCCCTTCCGTATAAAGGTTGTGTCCAACCAATAAGTCCTTTAATAATTACGATGTAAGAATTTATACTTAGGTCTCCCACGGTCAGACCTTTGAGTCCCTCCCGAGGATACAACGTGAGAACCCTTTTAAGGAAGAAATCCTTTGGACAGAAATAAGAATTCCAAAAACTGACTAACCTACTTCGGGTGGTTATAATACCTTCTATTCGACTAAATGAGTTTCCGGTGATAACTTTACAACAACAACAATAAGTCGGTGAGTCATTCAGGTGAGAAACGTTCGCGTACCTGAGGTCGTGTGGTCCGAAGGGACAGAAAGTGATTGAGGGGTTCAAAGGAGTTTGATACAGGTAACTCAATCATTATGATAGGTTGGTAAAGTAGGAGACAGTAGGGGAAGAGGATGACGGAAGTTAGAAAGGGTCGTAGTCCTAGAAAAAGTCACTCAGCGAAGAAACGTAGTCCATCGGTTTTATAACCTCTCAGTCAGAGTTGTAGTCAGGAAGGGTACTTATAAGTCCTGACTAAAGGAAATCTTAACTTACCAAACTGGAGGAACGACAGGTTCCCTGAGAGTTCTCAGAAGAGGTTGTGGCGTCAAGTTTTCGTAGTTAAGAAACCACGAGTCGGAAGAAATGACAGGTTGAACGTGTAGTCATGTACTGATGACCTTTTTGGTATAGAAACTAATATACCTGAAAACAACCGTTTCACAACAGAGACGAAAAATTATAAGACAGTCCCTACCAGTATCGAAAAGAAGGTTCCTCTTTCATAGAAAATTAAAATCCTGACGTCAGTGGTAGACGTCAATAAAACCTCGGGTTCTTTTATTTCAGACAGTGACAAAGGAAAAAAGGGGGTAGATAAAAGGTACTTCACTACCTTGGTCTACATTACTAGAATCAAAAAACTTACAACTCAAATTCGGTCGAAAAAAGTGAGGGAAGAAAGTGGAAGTAGTTCTCCGAGAAATCAAGAACAAACGAAAGACAATAATCCCACCAGAGTAAACGTATAGACTCTTATAACTATAAAGAGAACCGTTAGGACTGAGATCAAACTCGAATTAGGTCGGGCCATAAAACGTACTACATGAAACGTATCTTAAAGTTATTCGTCCAACTGTTATATGTCAGAACTGTATGATGAAATGGTTAAAACTTGGTTAAACAACAAGATTCAGGTCAAGATTGACAATGAAGAACTGGACGTATGTCCAAAGAGTCCTCCGTCCATTCACCAGACCAAAAGGGTAGAGAACTTCTTAAAAGGTCAAACAACACTAAATTTGTCAGTTTCCAAAATCGTTCCAGTTACTTCGTCTTCATCTACAAAAAAGACATTTTCAAAAAGACCTTAAGAGAACGAAAAAGACACTTAGTTGATTATAACCGTTAAAATAGAGACCAAGGAGACGGAAAAGATTTAGGTCGAACTTGTAGACCTTCAAGAGTCAAGCACATGATGACTTCGGATCTAATTTCCTAAAACTCGTAATAGAACGATAGTACACTTTACTCACGTCAACACACCGTTAAACTTGTAAGAAACCGTAACGGGAAGAAACCTTGACCTTACTGGAAAAGGTCAGAATACCGGTGTCATAAGGTTTAAACAACGGTATAACTCACTTCGTGAAATTGTCGTAGTAGAAAATCTTAAAGTTTATCGAGTCGACCTTAAGGTAGTAAAAGATATGGAAAAAAAAAAATTAACATCGTTACAAACTTTACAATTAAGATTGACTTTTGATTGAAGTCTCGTTGTAGGTCTCATTATAAACTGGTTTGTTGACTCGTAGATCGGATCGATTCGACTGTTTAATTTAATTGGTAGTTCCGGTAATTTTAAATTTTCTAGATTCTAAATTTTATTGTAAAGGACTGAATATGTCGAATTATATTGGTTAAATAGATTATTAATTGGGTAGTAAACTCAGTCGATCATGTTGAATTGAGAGAGACACTCGGAGTCTCATCAGTTATTGAGTTTCTTTCAAAGGTCATAGTCGATATTTTTCAGCCCCAATAAAGAAGTTAAACTAAGGGTTTAAGATGAAAGAGTGTGAACCAAATGCATGAGGAATGGTCACCAGAAGAGAGAATCCAAAGATTAGTGACAACGAAATTGAGATAGAACTGGTCTCCTGCGTGGTACTCGGATTACAACGGAAAGAATCTATGTTGAGGTTCTCGTGAGTATGGAGTCTTACTTACGAGTCATGTAAGGGCCCACTTCTAAACACCAAACGGACTTAAGACTTAGTATACACATGGAAACGATAACTTAATAATATTGCAACGAAAAATAAAACTTTTGAACATAACTTTAATACGTCATCGTAGTTAAACTTAGGAAAAAGTTTTCGGTGAAAGAAATCGGAAAGTCTACATTTGACTTCGGATGTACTCCATGATAAATGGTACAAAACCCTTGTCCTACATGAAATTTTAAAACGACGCCGGAAAGTAATAATTGTTAAAGGAGATTCATTACAAAACTTAGTATCCTATTAATAAACTTTTTTCTCAACCCTCTCACTTTTTTCGAGACAGAAAAATTCTCGTTAAGAGAAGTAAAATTAAAACTTTATAAAGGTTTCGAAGTTAAAAATAACACATATAACGTATATATATATTACGTTAGAATAAAAATATAATTGTATAATCCAAATATAGTATTTATAATATAAATGTTGAATATACACGTGTATATAAATGTAACATATTTCATATAAACAAAAATCACAATCCTCTACTTACATGCAAGGAATCTTCTCGATGTCTTTACGAACACGAACTTAAGTGTAACTAAAATGAGATTAAAATTTTTGTATTATGATATGTCACTGATGTCGTGTGTAACGACATAAATTTTACCTATTGGTTGTTCCTGTCCTTTTAGACAAGTTATAAGATATTATTAAATTTACCTTTTTATTAAACTTTTTTATATATACATATATATTGACTTATTGAAACGATATGTGGAAGGACTTTGATTATGTTGTAACAATTAGATGATATGAGGTTATATTTTAATTTTTTTTTAACTTTCGACGACTATTTCAAGAACACTAAAATGTAAAGTACGTTTGGAGAATTATTGAAAACTTGTAAGGTCGACACTTGTAACTATAAATAGATTGACACCGGATCCGTTTTTTATTTTACTGATATTTGTGGTTCTAAATCTATATGTAAAGTAGAGGAAAGAATTACTATGTTCATAAATTGTGGAACGTCTTTGTCACTGAAAAGATAATGTACTCAAACCTCTCGTTATTTACTCCTTTTAGAACCTTTATATAATCTGACAACGACCCGTAAGTCAATCATAAGCAAGTCAAATCAAGTCAGTGAGTCGACATAGTTTGAGAAACACTGAGGTGCCTAACGTCGTGTGGTCAGGAGGGACAAGTAGTGGTTGAGGGTCTCAAATGAGTTTAAGTACAGGTAACTCAGCCACTATTGTAGATTGGTAGTTTAGGAGACAGTAGGGGAAGAGGAGGAGGGGGAGTAAAACTGGTTGTAGTCCCAGAAATTTTTACTCAGTCGAGAAGTGAAGTCCATCGGTTTCATAACCTCAAAGTCGAAATCGTAGTCAGAAAGGTTACTTGTAAGTCCTCACTAGAGGAAATCCTCTCTGATCAACCTAGAGGAACGTCAGGTTCCCTGAGAGTTCTCAGGAGAGGTTGTGGTGTCAACTTTTCGTAGTTAAGAAGTCACGAGTCGAAAGAAATATCAAGTTGAGAGTGTAGGTATGTACTGATTACTTTTTTGGTATCGGAGTTGATCTACCTTGTAACAACCGTTTCATTACCGAGACGAAAACTTATACGACAGATCCAACCAGTATTGAAAGGAAGGTTCCTCATTCACAGAAAATTATAATACTTACGTCAGTGGTAGACGTACTAAAACCTCAGGGGGTTTTATTTTAGTAGGTGATAAAGTTGACAAAGAGGTGGATAAACGGTATTTCACTACCCTGGTCTACGGTACTAGAAGCAAAAGACTTACAACTCTAAATTTGGTTGAAAAAACGAGAGGAGAAAGTGAAAGTAGTTCTTCGAGAAATCAAGAATAAGTGAAAGACGGTATTCCCACCACAGTAGATGTATAGACTCCAATGACTACAAAGAGGTCCGTTAGAACTAAGGTCAAACACGAAGTAGGTCGGGTCACAAAGAGTACTATACGAGACTTATATTCAATTTATTCGTCTCACTGTTATATGTCGGAACTACATGAGGAAAAGGATAAACCTTGTTCAACAAGGTGCAGGTCAAGATTGACAACGAAGGACTGGACGCATATCCAACGAGTTCTCCGTCCAGTCCACCAGGCCAGAAGGGTAGAGAAAGTCTTAAAACACGTCAAATAACACTAAGTGTGTCAGTTTCCGAAACCGTATCAGTTATTTCGTCTTTATCTACAAAAAGACCTTAAGAGGACGAAAAACCTACTAGGTCGTCTACAACCACTAAACTAGAGACTAAGGAGACGGAAAACATTTTGGTTGAACTCGTAGACCTTCAAATGCCAGGTGTATAATAACTTCGGACCGAACCTCTTAAACCTCGCAATGAAATGATCACACACTCTACTCACGTTAACACGTCATCAAACTCGTAAGAAACCGTAACGGAAAGAAACCCTAACCTTACTTTTGACTGGAAAAGGTCAGGAGACCGGTGACGACTCAAAAGGTTTAACGACTGTGTAACTCACGTTGTGAAAGTTTCGTAGTAGAAAACCTTAAATTTTATCGAGATGACCTTAAGGTAGTGGAGCTGATCGAAACAAGTATCACTACGAAGGATTCCGGGTGAACTAGATGTAAAGTCCTACAGACCGAGCCACTCACTAGTGTGGTAGCACTAATAGACCCAGTACTTTTATAAGAAACACATCAAGAAGACATATAAGAACGGTAGAGAAGAATTATAGAAGAAGAAGACAATCCAGGGTAAAGACAGGAAATAACACGGGTAGAAACGTACTTTACAAGGGAACCATAGAGATTAAAAGAACTTCTCTAGAGATCAGAAAGGGTAAGACAACAAAAGGAGATAAAGAAACGTAACTAGTGATTCCTTCAAAAAGAATAGAGAGGAACAATAAGAAACCTTGAGACGTAAGTCTACGAATATAGAAAGGAAAAGAGGAAACGAAAAGTGAAGAGAAGAAAGGTATCGATAAACATTCCGGAGGGGTCTATCGGTAAAACGAAAAAACATAAAGAAAAGGTACCCCTACAAAAACTAGGGACAGAGGACATGTTACAGTACTTGGAGTAAGGTATCAAGTAGTCCGTGAGATAGATAGTCTAGATCAGGGAATTTAGATAAAGAGTGAAGGTGACATATTAGTATTCCCTAAGTTGAATCCAGTATGGACTTACCAGATCACCAAAAGGGATGAAAGAAGTTAAATTCAGACTTGAACCGTTATTTCCCGAGTACTAGACTCGATGTCAGTCAAGGACCAGAACAAAAACGACTGACATATCTCGAAGAGGTAAAAACGACCGTTTATTATATTAGTTAGACTAAAGGTAGAACCACTACAGGTACACATCTCAGAAGAGAACACAACAACCTGTTTCCACAAATGATACTGGTTACGCAAGAGAACCTTTTTGAGATAATCGGAACGGGACGAAGTAAGACATGAGGTGCCGGTTTAAACGGACAATGGGGTCCACAAAAANGGACATGTTACAGTACTTGGAGTAAGGTATCAAGTAGTCCGTGAGATAGATAGTCTAGATCAGGGAATTTAGATAAAGAGTGAAGGCGACATATTAGTATTCCCTAAGTTGAATCCAGTATGGACTTACCAGATCACCAAAAGGGATGAAAGAAGTTAAATTCAGACTTGAACCGTTATTTCCCGAGTACTAGACTCGATGTCAGTCAAGGACCAGAACAAAAACGACTGACATATCTCGAAGAGGTAAAAACCAACGTTTATTATATTAGTTAGACTAAAGGTAGAACCACTACAGGTACACATCTCAGAAGAGAACACAACAACCTGTTTCCACAAATGATACTGGTTACGCAAGAGAACCTTTTTGAGATAATCGGAACGGGACGAAGTAAGACATGAGGTGCCGGTTTAAACGGACAATGGGGTCCACAAAAAACTGAAGGATGAAAACGTAAGGTCAAGGGATATTACTTTTCTTGTAGAAGAAACAAACAATCAAGATCTTTAGAAGACACAGAAGTATCTTGGTAGTTGAAGTCGAAGAAGACGTAATAACCAGTCCCGCATCAGAACCTAATGACACTATAACTCACCAAACGGAACCTTTACAAAAACTCTGACGTAGGTTCACGACGTAAAGCCTGAGAACAACTGATACTACAGATAAGGTAAAGAAGATTCCCTAAGAACGGTTGTCATTATCTATATTAGCAGTAGACTCATTTAAGTGGGTAAGGTCAGGTAGAAGCAAGCGACTAAGGATTTTACAGTTTAAAGTGAGAACGGTAGAGGTCAAACTGGTGAAGGTTACCTGAATTGTAAGGTCTAAGAATACATTATAGCGAGAAAGGTCGTAGTCTGGAACGAAGATAGTGGTCAGTGTAGGTGTTGCCCCACAAGTAAAACAAAACCCACGTAGAGAAGTAAGAAAGACCTCAATGAAGAGATAACTAAAGGTCATCGTATACCCCGTGAATGGTTGGACCCCTCAAGTAGCAAGTCACAGGATAGAAAAACAGAAAAGTATGACAAGTACCCCAAGAGATCCATTCTTATGACCTTCACCAGACCGTAAGGGAAAAGGTTACCCGGTGTAAAAAAAAGTCTTGAGAGGTGGTACTGGGCAGACAGAACCCACCGGAAAATGTGGTATCGAGTATCAAAGTAACTCAAACTGTTCCGACACTAGGTACACTAATCTAACCAATCAAAACACACTACCACCAAAAGTCAAACAGACGAGAGACTACCTCTTCCTATTCTCCGACTATTTTGGAAGGACTACCCTATCTGACTGACTCCCTATGACCCTGAACAAGACTACCCGTTCCGGTACGAATCATTTACGAATTCAGTTTAAAGACAACTACCCACCTCGAGACAAGGGAGGAACGATAAATGGACCCCGGTTTGCTACCACCTCCATTACTTCTATTGACAAGTCAAGTCAGTGAGTCAACATAGGATGCGAAACGCTGGGATACTTTGCGTCGTGCGGTCCGGAGGGACAAGTAGTGGTTGAGGGCCTCAAGTGAGTCTGGGTGCAGGTAGCTCAGTCATTACGGTAGGTCGGTAGAGAAGAAGACAGTAGGAGAAGAGGAGGACGGGGGTTAGGGAGGGTCGAAGTTCAAAAAAAGGTAACTCAGTCAAGAAGTGTACTCCACCGGTTTTTTGACCTCAAAGTCGAAATCGTAGTAAGGAAGGTTTCTTTAGGGTCCCGACTAGAGGAAGTCTTACCTGGCCGACTTAGAGGAATATCAGGTTTCCTGAGAGTTCTCAGAAGAGGTTGTGGTGTCAAGTTTTCGTAGTTAGAAGACACGAGTCGAAAGAAGTGTCAGGTTGAGAGTGTAGGTATGTACTTGTGACCTTTTTGGTATCGAAACTGATCTGTCTGGAAACAACCGCTTCATTACAGAGACAAAAACTTATACGGTAGATCCAACCAGTATTGAAAAGAAGGTTCCTCATTCGGAGAAAATTAAAATACCGACGGTAGTGGTTAACGTCACTGAAACATCGGGGGGTTTTATTTCAGACTGTGACAAAGGGGACAAAGGGGTAGATAAAGAGTACTTCACTACCCCGGCCTATGGTACTAGAGGCAAAAGAATTACAACTTGAAATTCGGTTGAAAAAGTGAGAGGTGAAAGTAAAAGTAGTTCTCCAAAAAATCAAGGAGAAGTGCAAGACGGTATTCCTACCACAGTAGTCGTATAGACTCCAATAACTATAAAGAGGACCGTTAGAACTAAGGTCGAACACGAAGAAGGTCGGGTCACAAAGAGTACTACATGAGACGTATCTTCAATTTATTCGTCCCACTGTTATATATCAGAACTGCATGAGGAAAAGGATAAACCTTGGTCAGACAACAAGGTACAGGTCAAGATTGAGACGAAGGACTGGACGTATATCCAACGAGTTCTCCGTCCAGTCCATCAGGTCAGAAGGGTAGAGAAAGTCTTAAAAGGTGTCAAATAACACTAAGTGTGTCAGTTTCCGAAACCGTATCAGTTATTTCGTCTTTATCTACAAAAAGACCTTAAGAGAACGAAAAACCTACTAGGTCGTCTACAATCGTTAAACTAGAGAATAAGGAGACGGAAAACATTTTGGTTGAACTCGTAGACCTTCAAATGCCAGGTGTACAATAACTTCGGACCGAACCTCTTAAACCTCGTAATGAAATGATCATACACTCTACTCACGTTAACACGCCATCAAACTTGTAAGAAACCGTAACGGAAAGAAAACATAACCTTACTTGTGACTGGAAAAGGTCAGGAGACCGCTGACGACTCAAAAGGTTTGAACGACCGTATAACTCACATCGTGAAAGTGTCGTAGTAGAAAGTCCTAAACTTTATCGAGTTGACCTTAAGGCAGTGGAGGTGATCGAAACAAGTATCACTACGAAGGATTCCGGGTGAACTGAAGTGTAAGGTCCTACAGACCGAGTCACTCACTAGTGTGGTAGCACTAATACAACCAGAACTTCTAGAAAAGACACGTCAAAAAGAACGGTGGAGAAGAATTATAGAAGACGAAGAAAATCCAGGTATGGTAAAGACAGGAAATAACTTGGATAGAAACGCACTTTACAGGGGAACCATAGAGATTAAAAGAACTTCTCTAGAGATCAGAAAGGGTAATACAACAAAAGGAGATAAAGAAACGTAACTAGTGATTCCTTCAAAAAGAATAGAGAGGAACGATAAGAAACCTTGAGACGTAAGTCTACGAATATAGAAAGGAAAAGAGGAAACGAAAAACGAAGAGAACAAAAGTGTCGATAAACATTCCGGAGGAGTCTGTCGGTAAAACAAAAAAAACGTAAAGAAAAGGTACCCCTACCATAACTAGGGACAGAGGACATGTCACAGTACTTGGAGTAAGGTATCAAGTACTTCGTGAGATAGATAGTCTAGATCAGGGAATTTAGATAAAGAGTGAAGGTGACATATTAGTATTCTCCAAACTAAATCCAGCATGGACTTACCAGATCACCAAAAGGGATGAAAGAAGTTNCAGAGGACATGTTACAGTACTTGGAGTAAGGTATCAAGTACTTCGTGAGATAGATAGTCTAGATCAGGGAATTTAGATAAAGAGTGAAGGTGACATATTAGTATTCTCCAAACTAAATCCAGCATGGACTTACCAGATCACCAAAAGGGATGAAAGAAGTTAAGTTCAGACATAAACCGTTATTCCTCAAGTACTAGACTCGGTGTCAGTCGAGGACCAGAACAAAAAACGATGAGATATCTCGAAGAGGTAGAAACCGACGTTTCTTATATTGGTTAGACTAAAACCACAACTGGTAGACCACTACAGGTACACATCAGAAGAGAACACAACAACCTTCTCCCACAAACGACACTGGTCACGTAAAAGAAAGAAAGAAAAAAACCGGTCACGTAAAAGAACCGTTTTAAGATAATCAGAAACGGGATGAAGTAAGGCGTAAGGTTCCGGTTTAAACGGACAATGAGGTCCACAAAGAACTGAAAGATGAAAACGTAAGGTCCTGACACTTCTTCCGACTCTCGACTACTTAACTACGAAAACTTGACACCACAACCTCTTGTGAAAACTCTCAGGGAACCTGACGTTCCTCTAGATCGGTCAGGTAAGGCTTCCACTAGTTGGGACCCTAAAGAAACCTTCCTTACTACGATTTCGACTTTGAGGTCATGAAACCGGTGGAGTACTCTTCTCAACTGAGAAACCTTTTCTGAAACTAAGACCCTCCCTAAGTCCCGTCCTCTTATTCCCCTGCTGTCTCCTACTCTACCGACCTACCGTAGCGACTGAACTACCTACACTCAGACTCACTTGAGACCCTAAACCACTGCCTGTCCCTCCGAACCGTACGACTCTAAATACCCCAACGTTTCTCAGCCTGTGCTGACTCGCTGACTTGACTTTACTTGACTTGACTTGAATTATTACTTTTATTGTAGAAAAAACCCACAATCAAGATTTTCCGGAACATCCAGAGTTATTTTGGCAAGTTGAAGTCGAAGAAGTCGTAATGACTAACTCCACATCTGAACCTAATGACACTATAACTTACCAAAAGGAACCTTTACTTCTCTAGTAAGATAGTTAAAATTCTGACGTAGGTTCATGACGTAAGGTTTCAGAAAACAACTGGTACTACCGATGAAGTAAAGAAGATTCCCTAAGGACAGAAGTCATCAACTATATTACCAGTAGACTCAATTTAAGTGTGTAAGGTCAGGTAAAATCAAACGACTAAGGATCTTACAACTGCAAGTGAGAACGGTAGAGAACAAACTGGTGAAGGTTAAACGGAACTAAGTACCTGGACTGTAAGGTCCAAGGAGACGTTATAACGAGAAATGTCGTAGTCTGGAACGAAGATAGTGGTCAGTGTAGGTGTTGACCCATAAGAAAAAAGAAATCGAGGTAGGGAAATAATAAAGACCTCAATAAAGAGGTGACTAGAGGTCATCGTATAACCCGTGGATGACTGGACCCCTCAAGGAGAAAGTCATAGGATAGTAAAACGGAAAAGTATGACAATTACCTCAAGAGTTCCGTTCTTATGACTTCACCAAACGGTAAGAGAAGAGGTCACCTGGTGTAAGATGGTCTGGAGAGGTGGTACTGGGTGGGCAGAACCGACCGGGGTGTGCCGTACCGAATCAAAGTGAGTCCGACACCAGGGTCACACTAATCTAACTGATCAAAAGACACTAATATCAAAATTACACAGACGGGAGACTACGGGAGAGCGTTGTGGATGATAGGATGAACCCAAAGAGAATGGAACATACACCCCATAGAGAAGTACCGACAAGGTCTCTTCACGTCGACGACGAGTAATGGAACCTACTCCCCATAGAGGAGTGACGACGGGGAGGACTGAAACTTACACACCTTATCGAGGAGATCCGGGAGGACAGGGGTGTATCGGTGACGAGGAACCTGCACCCCACCGAGGAGGGCCGATGACGGGGGTCGGAGGCTACACGGCATCGAGGAGGACCGACGGGTCCGTACATGACGATGTCAGGTACGGAGGTTGGAACATCGTCCGGTGGTGGTTGGGTGCGGAAGTGGTCTCTGAGGGCCTGTGGGTGTCCGTTCTGAGGACACCCCAGTAACAAGGAAAGAGGACCCAGGACCACGTGTTCCAAGACAACACTGGATGTTCTCAGATAAAGGGTCAAAATATATTCAAGACCATCGAGATATCACTCCAATTATCGTTGGAGAAAGTTCTACTGAATAAGGTATGGGTGTGAGTCTCGGGGACAGGGACGTTCTCTGGTGACAACTGAACATGGAGGTGTTCTCTACGAGTTTGTGTCAAAACAGAGTCAGAGAAACCCCAAGGACCCAGGACCACGTGTGTTCATAACAAACTTGGGAGACTCACAGAGGCTGTTCTTACCCCTAACTAAGATTTGTACTTAAACGGGGAGGATCGTAGAACGACCTATAAGAGGAAACGGGAACCTGTACCCCACAGAGGAGTGTCGACGAGGTTACGGATGGTAGAATGACCCCAAAAAGACTGGAACCTGCAACCCATAGAGGTGTACCGACCAGGTCACTTCGCGTCCGTGACGAGGACTAGAACCTGCACCCCATAGAGGAGAGTCAGTGAAGGCCGAGGGAAGGACGTGTCGACGGTAATTTATAATAGTAAACAATTTATAATAGTAATTGAAACAATAACATCTGAAATAATTTAAAAAAAAACAATCTTTCATCGTATTTTATTGTACCAGATTGAATTTACGATTTCATTGTAACAATATTTCTAAATTTCATAAAGTAATTTTTGTTTCGTCCACGCGAGTAGACCGAAGTCTTTGGTGTTCTTGGGTATTCACAATTCCTGTAAAAAGAAATAACGTAAAAAGACAAATAGGGGAACCCGGGAGAAGTCAGAAAAGACAAACCTGTAAAAGAGTCGAGGATATGTGCAAAGAACCAATAAGACACAGTGTCGGAGTTTGAGAGTTAATTCTTCGTGACTAACCGGAATAAACCGAATTTTTAAATTAGGAACTGATTCTCGATAACACCACAAGACGAACCCCACAAACACCCCCAGTGAATTCGTCTACTCTATCTACATATTTCATGAGTTTCTGTATATAATAAAACAGTAAACACGATATCTGTGACTTTCAAGTACTCGACGTTTTAGGGACAGGAAGTTTTAGAAATGAAGAAAGGTACAGTTTGTTTCGATTAACAGTGTCTTCTACCCACTTCCAATATGGTAAAATTTAAATTATTACTTCTGTCCATTCCTTTTTTAAGTCACATCATATTGTCGTGTCATGGTCACTATAATTTGGTGTAAAATTTATTTTTAGATCCATCAATACGAAAAGATATTAGGTATCGTTTCAGGGTTCGGACCTAAAGCCTAGTCCTTATACGGAAATAGTAGTTTCAAATAAAGTCTTATCTTATTAGTCAACGAGAAAGAGAGAGAAGTACGTTTGTTCTGTATAAGGGGAAGATAATTAAGACATAAACACACGTTAAAAATTAACAGTCGAATTGGAACGAGAGAAAAAAAAAAAAAAAAGGTCAAGTGAGTTTCTCCTCTATCTTCCTTTCACTTAACGTAAAAACATTTATTTAATTCCGATTAGAACTAAAAAAGGTTCATTGATGTAGGAATAGGTATTTAACATAAAATTATTTTTTCTCCTCTCGTTGAACTATAAAAAACACTAAATTTATTTAGTAGATAGGATATTTTCAATTTTTCGTGTGTGTGGTACATTAGTGTGTCTTTTCCTTTCGTTTAATTTTTACGTTTGTCACCATCGTCTGTCGTGTTAATACGTAATGGTTGGGTGTCTTTCTTTTACAATCAGGGAGTCAGTACAGGTTAAGAAACGTTGAGGTACCTGATATCGGGTAGTTCGTGGAGACAAGTACCTTAAGAGGACCTTTCTTATCACCTCACCCAACGGTAAGGAAAGAGACGTCGTAAAAGGAATGGGTCCCTGATTTGGGTCAGAGGACGTACCGTCCGTCAAAGAAATGATAGACTCAGTGATTCCTGGGTGTCTTTCATTTATGAATAAGGTTTTCCCACTCCAGAATAAAGGTAAGAAGTTCAAAAGAAGTGTCGATTCTAGGTGACAGTAACGTATATAGTATTAACAGTCTCTTTAGTCTTTCCTATTGCATCTTACTGATTAGTCGAGTAGTATTCAACTACGAGTACGTTCTGATATGTCTTTCCTATCAAAGGTTACTCTAAAGTTTAAAATAGTACGAATATCTGACACAACTCACTCTATGAGAACTAGTCCGAAATTTGCAGTCGTGATAACTGTAAATCTCTATCTATAAAGAAATCATACCCCTTTACAGGATAAGTAATATCTTACAAATCGTCGTAGGGAGCGGAGGTAGTATCTACCGTTATCGTTGGTAGGGAAAGGAGGAAGGTGTGAACAATATTGTTGGTTTTAAAAGACACATGTAATAATTTGATTGTGATCCCACTTCTTAATTAGGTAATATCTTGGTGACGAAATCTTATTAAGGTTTTAATTAGAATTTTCAATTCGGTACACTGATTCCTAATTAGTATTGTAATACTTTAATTACAATAGTAATTTATACTTTAATACTACTTTAACAATACAATCTAAACAGTCTTTTGTCTATACTATATGTGAAGAAGTTGTTAGTAATAAATAACTCTGTTAATTATATGTCCAGATTCAGATGGTACCCGAAGAGTCCACCGAGTCACAATTTCTTGGGTGTACGTTACGTTCTCTGTGTCCTCTAAGCTCAAACTACTCAAACTACGGACTCAGAGTTTCTGGGGGACCTCCCTTTTTACCGTTGAATGTGGTTATAAGTATGGACCTTTTAGGGTGTCTATCTCCTCGGACCGTCCGACGTCAGGTATCCCAACGTTTCCTCACCCTGGGTCAACTCGTACGTGGTACGTTGTAGGTGTATTTCGGACGGTTTTTAGAGACTTTTTGTGATTTTATTTTTAAAAGTTTTAAACATACTTACAAAGTGATCGTGTACTTTTCAACTTTTTGAGGACATTCATTTGAAATTTTGGTCTTTTGTACGAAAGAGGTTTCATATTCTCTTGAACAGTTTATAAAGTTCTTTCTCTTACGTTTCTTCGATGTGTAAAAAGTGTCATAATAGTCAAATCTTTCTATTTACTGTTTTATATGAGATTAATATAGTTAATTGGTGTTTAACTTACTACTCAGAACAAACTTTGGTAAATAAAAGATGAAATATTTCTCCCGTCACCAATTTGTTATTAATAAGATTACTGTACTTTTGGTACTTCTTTTCGAACAAATATTAATGTTGAGACTTGAATTTTTTATTAGTTATTTAATATACAACTCTCTCAAGTACAAATACCTGTCGAACCCTTCTTCAAGTAAAGACTCCCTGTACCACTCCTTCCGTAAAATTCAATAATAAACGTTGTAAAAATTCCTAAAAGGGTAAGGGTCGGTTATATTACTGGTTAGGTCAAGTGTCTCTAACTTCTGTACAATAATTAAAGTCTATATGTATATATACAAATATATCGGTAATTGTAAAAATAAGACCTTTTGTTCAAAAAGAATTTTTTTCGTAAAAAAAAGAATTTTTTCGCTCGGAACAAATATACAAAAAATAGATTATTGTTTATTAAAATTACCTAACAGTAATGTTTCCTAGTTCCTTTTACTTAAAAACAAAGTATATACTATAAGTAGTAGTTCATTTAGATAAAGAGATTGACACTTTTCAAGTTTCTTTCACCTACTTTCTGTCGTTTTAGAAAAGGTTTCTTAAATATTAGGTACAAGACTAAAGAATAAAGAAAATACGTTCGGTTTACAGTTCAGTTAAGAAGTTATACAAGAAGAGACCAATCTAGAATTTTTTTTTTTTTTTAATATATTGGGAAACTGTTTTGATTACTGTCAAGTTGAACCAACACTGAATTTCTTAAGAAGTTGCTATTCTTGACAGATTATACCAGTACGTAAAAACGATAATTGTATTGATTAGTATTCTCTGGTGTTGTTTCCCCCTACCAACGAGTACAATCTTGTTTTTTATAGTCAGTTAATAAATACTGATCTAATTTTCTAAAAAGTTAAGTATTTTTTTGGACTTCTTCAAGCGGAAGGTGGTTTTTAAGTGCCCGATATTAGGGGAAGGTGGTCAGGTCGTGATGTTTCTAGTTAAGGAAGTTTAGTATGAAGTCTTGTATTTTTATAAAAACCTTTTCTACGTTTTTATGAGACTTCAACCGTAAAACTTCTCCTGTGGACTTTTAAAATCGTACCAATTATTGACACAATTATGTTTTCTACTTATTAATCTTGATAGTTTTGTTTTAAGTGTAAACTTTATATTTTCTTATTTTTGACTTCTTTCTCCTTCTAAAGAGACGTTAGTTTATTTTTTCACAAAATATTTTTATTCTTCCCTTACTCCGTCCTTTTTCCTATTTTTCTAGTAATGTAAAAATTCATCGATGAGTCTAGTACCGTAGTTACATAATAGTTCTTGGTCTACTCTTTTACTTTTTACTAATCGAATATCTGTGTTAAATTTAGTGTAGATTGACTCGAATGTTAACTTTATTCAACATGATTAAAATCTAAACTATTAAAAACTTTTTGTACGTACACATATGTTATAATATTTATACTATATATATGTATATATACGTACACGTTACGTATATATGTATGTGTGTACGTATATGTATAGATATATGTTATTTCAAGAATTTGTCTGTTTAGTATGTAAGATTGAGCTAACACTCCTAAACTATTATACACTTCCTGGGTAAAATTTAAAATTTTTATAGACGTTTTCTGTAAAATATCTATAAACTTACTTCATGTGATCAACTCCGGTAACGTGTTTTCTGACACCATGAGTCTTACCTTTTAAGTTCGGATAATAGGGTGTCTTAATAACGTATTATTTTATTAGAAAGACACAAAAGACATAATATAGTTACAAAGAGGTTAACAAGGTGGTGTTCGTTGTCGCCGTGGACCCCTTAACAATCTATATATTTATATTCTTAAGTGAGACCAGGACGATTTAGTCATTGAGACACCAGTTCCAGGTCACTAGACCCTAAATTACTTGTGAAACCTACTGAAACTGTGTACGATGTCAACCTTTGGTTTCAAAATATCTTATCAAACCCTGTATGATAAACCCTTTATTAGGGGGTTTTTTATAATATTTCTTCGAAGTACGTTTTACATGTCATAGTGTATTTCATCAGACGTTGTTTGTATATCATGACGGGAAGGTATTACGAGATCAAGTACCGAAAATCGTATAAATTTAATTCCTCAAGGAGGAGTCATTGTTCCAAGAATTTCAAAGGAAGTCTTTCTACAAAAACCCATCTTAGAAATATTTCATGGGGTTTCCATTGTGATAATTTTTTTTTTTAGTACTGTATCCAAACCGTAGTGGAGGTAACTCGTCTACCGACCCAGTTTCTTGTGAAACAGATTTTTTTACTTAAAAGGTGAGTGTTCTTCTTATCCGTAAATCACGGTAAGATAATTTAAGGTCCGTTCAAATTAAAAGGTACAAAAACTCATATTCCTCTATTTGACCTTACCTACGACTCGGTCGTTCCAAGTCCGTCACCAATGAGAAGAACCGTCGAATTGACATACTATAGGGTCCAACTCTAGAGGATTATAACCCCGACAAGTAAAGAAAAAATTAATAGGGAACTTATGGATATTAAAGGTAATGTATGTAGACAGTCTTTTCGGGAAGTACAAGTCAGTTTCTCAAGGAATTACCGGGTAATTTTAGCCCCATAAAATTACGTGACTCAGAAATTCTTGTCGGTTTTGTTGCTTTTTATATAAAGGGAAGAACATAATAACCTTCATAATTCAGAAGTACAATGTGTAAACTAATAAGTCACACCTAAGTAAGACGTGATCTTTTTCAGTGAAAATAAGGTTTAACCTGTTTCAGTGAGAACTTACTTTGTTTCCTTTTACTTTTCACAGTATATATATATATATTATCACACACGTTTTCATCAA
Organism: Capra ibex; assembly: GCA_006410555.1. Classification (NCBI taxonomy): domain Eukaryota; kingdom Metazoa; phylum Chordata; class Mammalia; order Artiodactyla; family Bovidae; genus Capra; species Capra ibex. The sequence goes on along the minus strand of SJYO01041852.1, from coordinate 41,179,856 downwards.
AACGTGTGTGATGATATATATTTTATCTATACATCATACGTCCTACACGAACCTCTAGATGACATATCGTGTCTCCTGATAACAGTTATAAAATATTGTTTAGTATTCCCTTTTCTTAGGTTTTTCATTATATATATATATATATATATATATATATATATATATACACACACACACACACACACACACACACACACATATTAGAGTGAAACAACAAACGGACTTTGATTGTATTGTAACATATACTTGATTTTAAGGTCAAATTTTTTTTATTACCGAGGAGTATGATACGTACTTATTTTCGTGTATAATATTAATTTATGTCAGTATATTTCAATCGAAACCGTACTTGAACCCGTTAAGAACTTCAACCACTTCCTGTCCCTTCAGACCAGACGACGTCAGGTAACCCAGTACTTCTCAGTCTGTCCAGTACCACTGACTTGTGGTTTCAATCGATCTTCTCTTCTCTTACCTTTGTTATCTTCCTATAGGTCGATCAACAATGTTTCAAGGTCTGAACTCCATAAACACGGTACTCTAACAGATAATACTTGTTATGTCTCCTTGTAAGTCAAGTCAAGTCAGCGAGTCCTCACAGGCTGAGAAACGTTGGGGTACTTAGTGTCGTGCGGTCCGGAGGGACGGGTAGTGGTGGAGGGCCTCAAGTGAGTCTGAGTGTAGGTAGTTCAGTCACTACGGTAGGTCGGTAGAGTAGGAGACAACAGGGGAAGAGGAGGACGGAGGTTAGGAAGGGTCGTAGTCTCAGAAAAGGTTATTCACTTGTGAAGTGGACTCCACCGGTTTCATGACCTCAAAGTCGAAATCGTAGTAAGGAAGGTTTCTTTAGGGTCCCAACTAGAGGAAGTCTTCCCTGACCAACCTAGAGGAACGTCAGGTTCCCTGAGAGTTCTCAGAAGAGGTTGTGGTGTCAAGTTTTTGTAGTTAAGAAGTCACGAGTCGGAAGAAGTGTCAGGTTGAGAGTGTAGGTGTGTATTGGTGACCTTTTTGGTATCGGAACTGATCTGCCTGGAATCAACCGTTTCATTACAGAGACGAAAACTTATATGATGGACCAACCAGTATTGAAAAGAAAGGTCCTCATTCGCAGAAAATTAAAGTACCGACGTCATTGGTAGACGTCGCTAAAACCTCGGGGTTTTTTATTTCAGACTGTGACAAAGGTGACAAAGAAGTAGATAAAGGGTACTTCACTACCCTGTTCTACGGTACTAGAAGTAAAAGACTTACAACTCTAAATTCGGTTGAAAAAGTGAGAGGAGAAAATGAAAGTAGTTCTCCGAAAAATCAAGGAGAAGTGGAAGACGGTACAGCACTGTTTATAATAGCCAGGGCATGGAAACAACCTAGATGTCCACCAGCAGATGAATGGATAAGAAAGCTGTGGTACATATACACAATGGAGTATTACTCAGCCATTAAAAAGAANAAAGAATTCATTTGAATCAGTTCTGATGAGATGGATGAAACTGGAGCCTATTATACAGAGTGAAGTAAGCCAGAGAGAAAAACACCAATACAGTATACTAACAAATATATATGGAATTTAGGAAGATGGCAATGACGACCCTGTATGCAAGACAGGAAAAAAGACACAGATGTGTATAACGGACTTTTGGACTCAGAGGGAGAGGGAGAGGGTGGGATGATTTGGGAGAATGGGAATTCTAACATGTATACTGTCATGTAAGAATTGAATCGCCAGTCCATGTCTGACGTAGGGTGCAGCATGCTTGGGGCTGGTGCATGGGGATGACCCAGAGAGATGTTGTGGGGAGGGAGGTGGGAGGGAGGTTCATGTTTGGGAACGCATGTAAGAATTAAAGATTTTAAAATTTAAAAAGTAAAAACAATAAAAAAAAATTAAAAAAAAAGAAGTACTGTGAATGCCGAGTAAGCTCATCATTATACCAAAAATCAATAGCAGAGGGAAAAATCATAAAAGCATTTTATTACCAAGGAAAATCAGTAAAATTAATAGCTGGCATCAATAGAAATTATGAAAATGGGCAAACAATAGAGTAAAATGTTTTAAATATGGAAAGAAAATATGTATCAAACTAAAATTTTACACCTACAACAAATAATGCTGAAAATGAAGTCAAAATAAGGATACATGAATGTAAACACAAACTTAGGGAATCACTTACCTGCAAAGTTTCACCTACAGAAATATTGAGACAAATTTATTTTTAAATCAAACATCTGAACAAATCAGGAAGTGAGTCATGCAAATAACTTGGGAAGAGTACTTTAGGCATTGGAATCTAGCCAGTACAAAAGCCTTAAGATGAATTTATGAAAGATTATGGTTTGAACGGAAGAAACAATTGGGAGATTAATAAAAGATGAGGTTGTGGGAGAATTTTGCCAATATGATGTTTGCTCCAATTACATGGAAGCCAGAAGAGTGTTTTGATCAAAAGGATCAAACGATCTGGCTTATGTTTTAAAAAGTTTTCCTTTATTATTGGAACTAAAAGTGAGATGCATCTTTCAAAAATTTAAACTGATATCTAGTCTTAATAATAGGTCATATATAATCCTTACTGGGAATAGTGGACAAAATTTAATTTTCTCGTAAAAATTTAAAGATTTAAACTATAGAACAAAATTATTAAGAGTTACTGAGGTTCTATTTTGTAAAAAGGAATAGGACCCTATATTAAATATAGATCTCCAATTTTAATTAAATTTTCTTGAACCAAATTTAACGAATTAGTAAACAGTAAAAATCTATAAAAGGGTGTGAAATCTACGATTATGTGGAAAATATGAACTTATACGGACAACTCTGATTTTGTAAACGTTATGTAATCAATTTTTATATATAAAATATGAAAATTTGACAATTATAAAAACGTTAGAAGGGTTCAACACTCAAATACGATGGAAAGGAAGAACTAAGTTTATATGGGAGACTTTTAAAAATCTTTATGTATATTTGTATTATTAACTGTAGATAAAAAGAGTCAATGATTTCAAGTAGTTACAGATGGGAAGTTCAGACCTAGTTGTCTACTTACTGTCATGAGGAGGGTAAACCACCCCGGTCTGAAACCTGGTACTTGTCTATATACACAAAGACGACTCTATTACTTCTCGAACACACATTACAAAATCAAAGAGACAAAAACGGTGAGATGAACGTCTCTTCTTCAATACGACTTTAAGTCATGTCAAGTCAGTGAGTCAGTACAGGTTGACATACACTTGGGTACTTGGTGTCGTGTGGTCCCCAGGGACAGGTAGTGATTGAGGACCTCGAATGGGTTTGAGTGCAGTTGACTCATCCACTACGGTAGGTTGGTAGAGTAAGAGATAGTAGGGGAAGAGGATGACGGGGGTTAGAAAGAGTCGTAGTCCCAGAAAAGTCTACTCAGTCGAGAAGTGTAGTCCACCGGTTTCATAACCTCAAAGTCGGAGTCGTAGTCAGGAAGGTCACTTGTGGGTCCTGACTAGAGGAAATCCTACCTGACCAACCTAGAGGAACATCAGGTTCACTGAGAGTTCTCGGAAGAGGTTGTAGTGTCAAGTTTTCGTAGTTAAGAAGTCACGAGTCCAAAGAAATATTAGGTTGAGAGTTCGTCTCTGTAATGAAACAGTTGGTTCTAGACAGATTAGTTCCGATACCAAAAAGATAATCAGTACACAAGTATGTGCGATTATCTTTTTGGTATCGGAACTGATCTGTCTAGAAACAACTATTACATTACAGAGACGCACACTTACACGATAGATCCAACGAGTATTGAAATGAAGGTTCCTCATTCGTAGAAAATTAAAGTACCGACGTTAGTGGTGGAAGTCTCTAAAACCTCGGGGGGGTTTTTACAGTCGGTAACAAAGGTGACAAAGGGGTAGATAAACGGTACTTCACTACCCTGGTCTGTGGTACTAAAATCTAAGGACTTACAACTTGAAATTCGGTTCAAAAAGTGAGAGGAGAAAGTGAAAGTAGTTCTCCGAGAAATCAAGAAGAAGTGAAAGACGGCATACACACCACAGTCGACGTATAAACTCCAATAACTATAAAGAAGGTCATTAGGACTAAGGTCGAACACGAAGTCGGGTCGCAAAGAGTACTACATGAGACGTATATTCAATTTATTCGTCTCACTATTATATGTCTGAACTGTCTCAGGAAAAGGATAAACCTTTTTCAGACAACAAAGTCAGGTCAAGATTGACAACGAAGGACTGGACGTATGTTCAAAGAGTCTTCCACCATACCATAAGGGTAGAGAAAGTCTTAAAGGGTGTCAAATGACATTAGGTATGTCAGTTCCTGAAACCGTATCAGTTATTTCTTCTTTATCTACAAAAAGATCTTGAGAATGAATAAACTACTAGGTCGTCTACAACCATTAAACTAGAGACCAAGGAGACGGAAAAGATTTTGGTCGAACTTGGAGACCTTAAAGTACGAAGTATATAATGACTTCGGACCAAACCTCTTAAAATTCGTAATGAAATGATCACACACTCTACTCACGTTAACACACCATCAAACTCGTAAGAAACCGTAACGGAAAGAAACCCTAACCTTACTTTTTACTGAAAAAGGTAAGGACACTGGTACCGACTCAAAAGGTTTAAACGACTGTATAACTCACGTCGTGAAAGTGTCGTAGTAGAAATTCAAAACTTTTTCGAGTTGACCTTAAGGTAGTCGAGGTGATCGAAACAAACATCACTACGAAGGATTCCGGGTGAACTGAAGTGTAAGGTCCTACACTTTAATGCCTCGGTGTTTTGACTTCGTAAGACTTAACGACCCCCTTATGATGGGGTATCTGAGGGAACCTGTTCGTCACGTTAAACGTGTTCACTCTTGATTTAAAAGGAATATAACACTAGTACCGGACGGACGATGGTGCAATATCAGAGTAGGTAGTATTGATCATTCCACATCTGTGACTTCTTTTCTAAAATTTCGTCACTTTGTCTTAAATTTTTCTTTTTTACTTTGTGGGATTTGTACACTATGTATACTTAATTCACTGTAAAAACAAACGTGTCATTATAAAATAGACGAAGAAACCAATTGTAACTGAGGACTAGTAAAAGGTTCGGTAATTTATAGTAAGATGTTATATTACAAACTATTAACGTATCAGAATATATACTATCAGATACTTTTAAATGAATTAGTAAAAGATAAGAATCTGTCAATCCACCAAGTGTTTTTAAAAGGTAACGTTTGACATAACCCTACTTGTTATACCAATCCATAATATAGGTGTTAGTGAAGATACTTTATTTATGGATCTTCATTTTAAAGACTGGACTTACGATTTCTTTAGTACTGAAAATAGATCTGATAAAAAGTATTTCAATGGTTAAATCTGGTGGACAATATTAATTCTCGTTAAAAACAGTGATAAAATTCAGTTAATTTTTTTAATTGAAGTTATTACAATTAATACATTCTTTAACTCGTGAAATAAAAAAGGTATACGTTTGTAAAATTTGAGACGTAGAATACATATAAAAATTAATATAAATAAAAATTAACTAACTACTAACAAAATATTATGACCGAACTAAAGACGACATGTAGTGGTACGTAATCTGTATCCCTATTGATAAAGAGGAGGGAGAACTTGGATGAGGGTGGAGGGTGTGAAAGGGTAAGGAGATACGATAATGTGTCGGGACCAAACGTAAAGGACACATTATGTTGTTTAAAGGTGACAGATATATAAAATGTATACTATTATTTATACGAAGGTACGATGAGAGAGATGAGTAGAGTGGGAGAAGAAGGAGAGGGGATGAGAACAAGTATCTAGACAAGAGACACAGACGTAGAGGTAACGACGGAACGTTTATCCAAGTAGTCATGGTAGAAAGACGACGACGATTCAACGAAGTCAGCACAGACTGAGACACGCTGGGGTGTCTCCCGTCGGATGGTCGGAGGGTGGTAGGGACCCTAAGAGGTCCGTTCTTGTGACCTCACCCAACGGTAAAGGAAGAGGTTACGTACTTTCACTTTTCTCTTTCCCTTCAGCAAGTCAGCAACAGACTGAGAAACGCTGGGGTACCTGACGTCGGGTGGTCCGAGGAGGCAGGTACCCTAAAAGGTCCGTTCTCATGACCTCACCCCACGGTAACGGAAGAGGCTGGTAGAAAGATCTAAGGTATATATACGTAAATGTATGTTATTAACAAAAAGATAAAGACTGAATGAAGTGAGACATATTATCCGAGTGCCAAGTTGGTGGAGTAATCTTAACTGTGTTTACACAAGGAAAAATATCAACTCATCAAAAGGTAACATATGTACATGGTGTCAAAGAAATAGTATCCGTACATCAAACGAAGGTACAATATCGATAACATTCGTCATAACGTTACTTGTAACTCACGTACATAAAAAAAGTCAAAACCAGAGGAGGCCCATATATGGATCTTCACCATAACGATCCAATATACCACCAAAATAAGGATTAAAAATTTTCTTATAGGTATGACAGAAAGTATCACCGACATAGTGAAATATAAGGGTGGTCTTCACTTTCTTCCAAGGGAAAAGCCCGAAGGGACCACCAAGTCTCCAATTTCGCAGACGGAGGTTACGCCCTTTGTACCCAAGTTAGGGACCCAGCCCTTCTAGGGGACCTCTTCCTTTACCGTTGGGTGAGGTCACAAGAACGGACCTCTTAGGGTCCCCGCCCCCCTCGGACCACCCGACGGTAGATACCCCAGTGTGTCTCAGTTTGTGCTGACTTCACTGAATCGTCGTCGTCGTTGGTTCGTTAATATACCTATTACGGATATTAAAAAAAACTTTTGAGGAAAAAGTATATTTCAATGTACTGACCGTTATGTAAATTAAAATAAAAATAGTTGTACATGATCAGAAGGGTCCACCGAGTCACCATTTCTTAGACGGACGGTTACGTCCCCTACGTTCAAGTCAAGGACTCTATCCTTCTAGGGGACCTCTTCCTTTACCATTGGGTGAGGTCATAAGAACAGACCTTTTAGGGTACCTGTCTCCTCGGACCACCCACTGTCAAGGTACCCTAGTGTTTTCTTAGTCTATCTGAACCGTTGATTTGTTCTTTTTGCTAATCCACAGATCATAACAGTTGAAGTAAAGTCTTTGACTTTATGAACTTGTTTTAAACATTAGTTATAAGTCCCTTTTCAAAAACTAACAGAGACCAACATAGTTCAAAGATAGAGACTACCATAGTTGATACCGATGTTTCGACCCAACATAACATACTTTCGTTAAAAGGAACTCCACCAAAAGAGTTTTGACTACACACGTGTTACTCGTCCTCTTCCGTAAGGACTCGATCACGGTGTTGTGGGTCGTAGTACTTACAAATTACTAACAAGAAGATTACATAATATATAAAAAGGAGAGTAATGTTTGTAGTACAAAACACAATAATTCTTATGTGTCTTCTTGACATGTTTATTCTAAAAGTACTGGGTCTATTAGTGTTACCACACTAGTAACAGAATCTCGGTCTATAGGACCTTACACTCAGTTCTCCCGGAATCCTTCGTAGCGATACTTGTTTCGATCACCTCCACTACCTTAAGGTCAACTCGATAAAGTGTAGGACCTTCTACTACGACACTTTCACGACGTGAGTTATACAGTCGTTAAACCTTTTGAGTCGTCACCGGTGTCCTGATCTTTTCCAGTCAAAAGTAAAGTTAGGGATTCTTTCCGTTACAAGTTCTTACGAGTTTGATGACGTGTCAACATGAGTAGAGTGTACGATCATTTCATTACAAGTTTTAAGAGGTTTGGTCCGAAGTAATTATGTACTTGGCACTTGAAGGTCTACAAGTTCGACCTAAATCTTTTCCGTCTCCTTGGTCTCTAGTTTAACGGTTGTAGACGACCTAGTAGTTTTTTCGTTCTCTCAAGGTCTTTTTGTAGATAAAGACAAGATAACTGATACAGTTTCGGAAACTGATACACCTAGTGTCGTTTGACCCTTATTAAGACTTTCTCTACCCTTATGGTCTGATGGAGAACTCTTTGGACATACGTTCAGTCCTTCGTTGTCAATCTTGACCTGTACCTTGTTGTCTGACCAAGGTTTATCCTTTTCCTGAGACAGTTCCGACATATAATAGTGAGACGAACAAATTTAATACGTCTCATGTAGTACTCTTTACGACCCGACCTACTTCGTGTTCGACTTTAGTTCTAACGACCCTCTTTGTAGTCATTGGAGTCTATACGTCTACTGTGGCGGGAATACCGTCTTATACTTCTTCTTCATTTCTCGACGAACTACTTTCACTTTCTCCTCTCACTTTTTTAACCGAATTTCCAGTTGTAAGTCTTTTACTTCTAGTGCCGTAGACCAGGGTAGTGAAGTACCGTTTATCTACCCCTTTATCACCTTTGTCACCGACTGATAAAACCCCCCGAGGTTTTAGTGACGTCTACAACTAACGTCGGTACTTTAATTTTCTACGAATAAGGAACCTTCCTTTCAATACTGGTTGGATCTGTCGTATAATTTTTCGTCTCTGTAATGAAACAGTTTTTTCTTAGACAGATCAGTTCCGATACCAAAAAGAAATCAGCACATACCTATACTCTCAACCTAATATTTCTTTCGACTCACGTCTTATCAACTACGAAAACTTGACACCACAACCTCCTTTGAAAACTCTTAGGGAACCTGACGTTCCTCTAGGTTGGTCAGGTAGGATTTCCTCTAGTCAGGACCCACAAGTAACCTTCCTGACTATGACTTCGACTTTGAGGTTATGAAACCGATGGACTAACTTCTCGACTGAGTAGACTTTTCTGGGACTACGACCCTTTCTAACCCCCGTCAACCTCTTCTCCTACTGTCTCCTACTCTACCAACCCACTGTAGTGGCTGAGTTACCTGTACTCAAACCTATTTGAGGTCTACAACCACTACTTGTCCCTCCGGACCGGACGACGTCAAGTACCCAAGTGTTTCTTAGTCTGTACTATCGCTGACTTAAGTTGAATTGACTAGGTACAGTAAATTGGAGAACATACCAAATAGATCGTTTATTAGTCGATGAACTACCACAGTTGAGAGCTACAGAAAAAATGATTACATAGAGAGTTCGGTCTATACGTACACAAGAGTCAACGAGTCAGTACAGGTTGAGAAATGTTGAGGTACCTGCCATAGGATGGTCTGAGAAGATAGGTACCGTAAAGGGTCCGTTCTTATGACTTCAACCAACGGTAAAGGATGAGGTCTCCTATAAGGGTTGAGACCCTGACTTAGGACGAGAGGGAATAAAGGACATAACTTCCACCTAAGAAATGGTGACGTGGTGGACCCTTCGGGTTTCGGTTTGTAACGTAGACTGTTTACCATTCAAGAATTATTTATATACAGTTTACCTACTTATTTATTAACAACCTATAACAAGATCATTTCGTATATATACGGATGTAAAAAATATAAAAGAGTAATCGTATAAAACTGTCATTCATCACAAACTTATTAAGTTTATCTAATTCGTATATAAATTCACTCATGATATGTACTATAATTTCGGAATGTATGATTCCTATATCTTAATTAGTCTATGAAAGAGACGAGAATCCTCCGATTATCGGGTCATTCCCTATCTTTGAAACTCTATGTGTATGACATACACCACTATTCCTTTCAACTTCCTACGACACGGTCTATTAGTTTTTCTTCAAGTTGAAATTTTACCAAATAAGTTACTCGATCAGGTTAGTCGGTTCATTTTTTGTACCAGAATATTATTAAAAAGAACATTTTTTACCGAAATTGCAGAGTTGAATCGAAGGTTCAAGAAACACCATTTCGATGTGTCTTTTTCATTATACGGTTCTCATGGTGTATATAGATATTGACAGACAAATGTAAAAAATACGAGTTTTATATACATAAAGACTCCTTGACATAAAATCAAGAACTCTACTGGAACGGTCAACAAGAGTAAAAACAGTCTGACACGTAAAACTACTTTCTAAATATTATACCGAGACGGGTTAAGGTCTGGTGATATGACGTATATTTCACTGACTACCATTCAAATATATGTCTCTTGTTTTGAAAGAGGACGAGTTTAAATGGATTAGGAGACTCTAACTTCATTTACTTTTCTCACAGTATGAAATAAAAACCCCGGAGGTTTTAGTGACGTCTACCACTGACGTCGGTATTTTAATTTTCTGCGAATGAGAAACCTTCTTTTAATACTGGTTGGATCTATCGTATAAGTTTTCGTCTCTGTAATGGAACGGTTGTTTACAGACAGATCAGTTCCGATACCAAAATGGTCACCAGTACATACCTACACTCTCAACCTGACACTTCTTTCGACTCGTGGTTTCTTAATTACGAAAACTTGACACCACAACCTCTTCTGAGAACTCTCAGGGAACCTGACGTTCCTGTAGGTTGGTCAGGTAAGATTTCCTCTAGTCGGGACCCACAAGAAACCTTCCTTACTACGATTTCGATTTTGAGGTCATAAAACCGGTGGAGTACACTTCTCAACTGAGTAACCTTTTCGGAGACTACGACCCTCCCTAACCCCCGTCCTCCTCTTCCCCTACTGTCTCCTACTCTACCGACCTACCGTAGTGGCTGAACTACCTGTACCTAAACTCACTTGAGTCCCTCTACCTGTCCCTCCGGACCGCACGACGCTAAGTACTCCAGAGTTTCTCAGCCTGTTCTGACTCACTGACTTGACTTGACTATGAGTCGTTTTGATATTGACTAGGTTTAATAGATTATACAATGTCTACAGGTGACAGTCTTAAGTCAATTAGTTTCGTTCCTCAAAATGAGAGGAGGTAGTAGTCACTATATATTCTAGTTTCGTTAGTCGCTAGTACTTTCCTCTTTATGTTACCAAAGTATTCTTAGACTCCCAGAGATTAAGAGTCTGAATAAGTGATTTGTCTCAAGACATACGAAGAATTTATCACATATTTAAACAGTCAAAGAGACATTTAGTTCATGTCGTCCGTGTCATCCAAACGTAGAACTAGATTCTGCATTTAACCCTTGTTTGTAACGAAATCGAAATCAATTGTCCTTCCAGAGTAGGAGAGGAAAATGAAAAGGGAGGGGATAGGTGGAGAAGGGAGACGTAAGAGAAGAAAGAGGGGAGGAGAGAGGAGGAGAAAGAAGGAGGAAGAGAAGAAGGAGGATGTGAAGGGGAACAGATTATTAAAAAGATTTAGGATCCGTTTATTTAATAAATTTTGTTAAAGAAAAAATTAATCCTTTCATATAGGTGTTTAGGTATTAGTAGTGGTATGGTACTGTTTTCATAAATCAATTATGAAATTGTAAACAAGTAATCTTGTCTCTGATAAAACACCACTCTTTTTCTAAGACTTGGGTTTCGAGACCTAAGTCTTTGACGGAGACAATCAACAACCGAGAATAAATCCTTTAAGAAGATTATAGAGGTAAGATGCCAATAGATTGAGATTTATTATAGATATAATATTCCCACAAAACTCTTCATTTCAATTATCTGTCATATATAGATCTCTGAAGTCTAGTATAAATGTTTTTTTTACGAAATGGTATTGGATATATTTGTAAATCCTTTCCTAAAGTAAAAAGACTCGTACATTCAGTTTATAGATGTTTAATAAAATATATTGTAACTACTAAGCGTCATTTTTCTCGGGTTTCCTGTTTACTAATGAGTCTCTTTTTCGATTCATCTGTTTTAAGATGTTGTAAGATCTCCAGAAGAAAGGAATAGGAAAGAAGTGTTTACACTTAAGACTCCAGTCTTATAATTAGATGACTAAATTATCTAATCACGAAAGTACTTTTACAATTTTATAATTAAAGTCTTTGTGACACTATTCCCACAGTTATTAAAAAATGGTACACTTAGTTATAAGAGATCATGTTGTCTCTCTATCCTTAGTTATGTATAATCAAAATACAGTTTCGATCTGTACGTCAAAATTTTTATCCTTTAATGGAAGGCTCACGTTTTATTTAACTAAAAAAGAATTTCACTTTCTAGAAAAGTCTCGGGTTTAGTACGGAACCACAGAGAGTCATAACTGTAAAACTTACCAATAATAAAAACAAAGGACTGTAAATATTATAAGTAAATAATTATAAAAATAAGGAAACAGTGTCTTGAAAGAAAAAGTGATCGTCGAGGGTCACTATTGTGCACATATTAACAAACAATTTAAACACTGTAGTATTACACTACATTTCGGTTTACAAAACCGACTAATATATTCGGTTTTGTAAAAGGAAATTCCATTAAACGTAATGTTCATTAGCGTGTGAAATGTTAATATTTTTCTATAATGTACCTCCGAACTGTGATTAAAACTGATGATGAATTTGTCTTTTTTCCTTTTATTATCAGAAGGTTTAACTCGGGTATGTCTGAACGGTTGTAGTTCCGGTCCACTGAAAGAAATTCTTAATTGTTGTACACATACTTCTCTGACAGTAACCAGTGGTTAAGTTACGGGTAGGAGGGACAAAGGATATCTCTTTATGAGTTCCCTTCTCCTTATAAAATGAGAAAGGGGCAGGTTGACCTCCACCCACCGAGACTTTCCGTCAGTTGTACTACTAGATGCAAACATGAACCGATACTTAACTTCTCTTTATCGTTTGACTTACATCGACGGACTCGGACTGTACAACTAGAGGGAGGTAAACTCGATATGTTTTTACACACCTTTAAGACACTTAGTTATTAATAATGACGTCTTAGAACGAAAAAACAACAACAAGTCAGCGATTCAGTACAGACACCTCAGTAAACAATGAGGTACCTGACATCGTAGGGTCCGAAGGGATAGGAAGTGGTAGAGGACCTCGAACGAGTTTGAGTACAGGTAACTCAGTCACTACGATAGGTTGGTAGAGTAGAAGACAGCAAGGGAAGAGGAGGACGGAAGTTAGAAAATAAAAAAATAAAAAACCTGTAAGAAGAATGAAATAAATAAAATAAAAAAAAGGTTTAAAAAATTAATAATAATAATAAAAAAAATGAAATAAAATGAAATTTTATGACATAACCGAAAGGGTATGTAGTTGTACTTAGACGGTACCCATATGTACTCATGGGTTAGGACTTGGGGGGAGGGTGGAGGAAGAGGTATGGTAGAGAGACCCAGTAAGGTCACGTGGTCGGGGTTCGTAGGACATAGGACATAGTTTGTATCTGACCTCTAAGTAAAGAATGTACTATAATATGTACAAAATTACGGTAAGAGGGTTTAGTAGGGTAGGCGAGGGAGAGGGTGTCTCAGGTTTTCTGACAAGATATGTAGACACAGAGAAAACGACAGAGCGTATGTCCCAATAACAATGGTAGAAAGATTTAAGGTATATATACACAATCATATGACATAACCACAAAAAGAAAGACCGAATGCAGTGAGACATATTAGCCGAGGTCAAGGTAGGTGGAGTAATCTTGACTGAATTTACATAAGGAAAATTACCAACTCATTATGAAGTAACACATATACATGGTGTCGAAAGAATAGGTAAGCAGACGACTACCTGTAGATCCAACGAAGGTACAGGACCGATAATATTTATCCCGACGCTACTTGAAACCCATGTGCACAGAGAAAGTTAAGACCAAAGGAGTCACACATACAGGTCGTCACCCTAACGACCCAGTATTCCGTGACGGAAGTTAGAAAAGGTCGTAGTCCCAGAAAAGATTACTCAGACGAGAAACTTAGTCCACCGGTTTCATAACCTCGAAGTCAGAGTCGTAGTCAGGAAGGTTACTTATAAGTCCCGATTGAATAAACTAAAGAAACATCAAGTTTCCTGAGAGTTCTCAGAAAAGGTTATGGTGTTAAGTTTTCGTAGTTAAAAAAAATGAATAAACCTTTGAAAATAGTCATGGCCAGAGTCTGAAAACTTTTAGTTTCAGAATGAATCAACCTTGGAATATAGTCATGGACAGAGTCCTGGTGACAGATAAACGGGTTCTCTATTTATGTATATATATGTTTCTACTACGAACATCGACTCTGTCATTGTGACTAACCTCCGTATTTAGTCTGGAGTTGTTTCTGTAACTCTCACCCCTTCGGAACTTCTTGAATGTGTATGAAGATTTTTATAATGTCGTAAATCTGTGAACGGAATGTCTCCCAAGACTGTCACTTAGTAATAATTGGTCTCTAAGTCTCTTTTTTTTTTATGACTTACTCTCTTAACGTTCGAAAAGATCAATTTATTTATCACGTGGATATTCACGGAGAGTTTAGAAGTTCATCCCCCGTTCCATTTTTTATTTGTCGGTTTATTTTGTGTATATTCACAATAGTTCAGTATTTAGTCCCAATAACGACAAGTCAGTACAGACTGAGAAGTACTCTGGTACCTGACGTCGTACGGTTCGGTCCTATTGTTTAACAATTTATTGTAAACAAAATAAAAAGATGGACTATGCATATGGAAGTATTACTATTTTAAAATTTTATACCTACTCCGATACATAAAGTGTTTTCTTTGACTTAAATTAGTAATAACACGGACAGATTTATCAGATATCTACCGTTCAATACAAATTCACTCGTTATATTATTTAATGTGCGTATTCAGTATTAAAGATATAAATAAAGTGTAATACAGTAAACGGAGAAAAGTTTTTTTATCATTTATACAATAATATTAGTTTTTAAAGGGTGAATAAAATTTTATTATTATTTTAATATTTTATTAAATTTTTATTCTACACTAACATACTTCTCATATTTTACACTTATTCATATATTAACTTTTAATCCGATTTTCATTAATGTAGTGTACATATACGTAGTTTTCCAACAAAAAGAAAATTGAACAAGTGTTAAAAGATAATTACAATTTTTTAATTTATAGTCATTACTGATATTTTCACAAAATAAAATTTTGTAATGAATATTTAAAAATTTTTAAAGAAGAGTTTATAAAGTTTATTAATTTTGTATATAGTCTGATCGTTACGTGACGGTGTAAATTATTTAACTGTTAAATATTTATTACGAATGGAAATCTATATGTGTATTTATATTTTTATGTTTCCCGTTATACATAAAAATTATAATTTTACAAAGAATTAGAAATAAACAATAGAAACTTAAATAGAACAATTAAGACTTTAGTGTTTTTTTTGTGATTCTCTTGGATTTTTTGTCTTTAAAAAGTGAGAACCCCTTCCTAAGTAATTCGTTATTAGATAACGTGAGTACGACAAACTTTGTTTCCCACACTGTCCAATTTTTCAGAAAAAAACGAATAGCTTCGTAAAGGTAAAACGTTTATAGACTTTAAGTTCGATAAGTAACTTACTGAGACTGTGACCTTTGTCTTATATATTTGAAAGTTCCGTGACCCTACACCTATGGAAAGGGAACTTTCTATATGTCGTTCTCTCTATCTCTTCACAAAGGAACTCAAGAGTCGTCACAATCTTTACATTTACGGAACTCTATGTCCAAAACGGTTCAGTTATAACTCGGTCTAGAACGTATTCGTCCGACATATATAAGAAATTATACAACCAACGTAAAAATTTAATAAAACACATATAAAACATACCATACGTTCCGTCTCCTGTCAATAGGATTAACAATTCAGGACTAACACTTTTCCCACAACCAATGGCGGGAAAAGGAAATAAGAACGAGAGACGAGGAATGTCATAACACCTCCAACTCTTTACCTTACTCACCTTCTTACCATTCTAAGGAGAGAGGGGGTTCAGGTAGTTCCGTGTTAGAGTCGACTATTAACCGGTTTATCTTCGTTTCAACTTCATAAAACAATATTTCCACATTCTTTATTCTACATTATTCAGTACCAAATTTCGTCCTTGATCACGTGACATCTCTTTAGAAGACTTCCGAGAGAATTCTTGAGTGAATACTTGGGATGACCTGTTGGTTGTAAGTCTGGTCGTGAACCTGTCTAACGTACACTATCCGTCTTCTCTTTACAATAATTGGAGATGATTCATTTATAGTTTTACTTTATTTTATGGACCAACTGTAAAAGTGGGAGTAAGAACGAAAGGATTGGGGTTGATAGAAGTGAGATTTTCTTTGTCTTAACTTCCCGAAACTTTTTTTCGTTACAGTCTTGATCCGTCTGTAGTCTATTGTAGGAAGAGAAGAGAACCACCGACTAGAACTTAGGTACTAGTCTGAACTTAAATTCCTTTCCGTTTTTGAATTATGACTCAAACTTAAATTTCAACTTTAAATTCGTTTAACAAGAAAAGGTGTCATACTTTTTAAAACTTTAAATTTCTATTTTCAATAAGATGAAAGAGTTCCATAGAAATACATTGTCGTTCTCCTTAGACTATATAGTACAAACTTATTAAGATCTATTTGAAGAAAAAGAAGAATACGGGTAAGTTATTTCGTCACTGTATGAATCAATTGAGGGTCTGTAAATCTGAAAAGAGTTACAAAATGGTATTAATACTACTATACTACGTGTAGAGGAAATAAGTCACACAAAAGGAGCTATTTGTTTTTTTTCAGTCTTTATTAAAAGATATTATAAATTGATAGAACTATTATAATGGTTTTCCTAAGACTATTTGATTCCTTTCTTTTTTTTTAATTGTACTCCAATTTTCATCTCGTTTTTTATTTACTTTATAGGTTTCTCTCTCTCGATCTTTTTTAGACCCCACCTCCTTACCACTATCTAAAACTTTAAGGTGTTCCCATCGAGTGAGATCAAAAACGAAGTTCTTTTTTTGATTATAAAATTTCTACAAAGAGAGAATTTATGTAACCCTATGTATGGTTTAACGAACGTTTGGATATCATTGTGTGTGTGTGTGTGTGTGTGTGTGTATATATATATATATATGTATATGTATATGTGTGTGTGTGTGTATGTGTATGACCCGATAATTTCTATTATTGTTTATGACCTCTATCGTGGAGTCCCTCTTCATGTCATTCAAAGGTGAATTTATTCTAAACGTGAAAAGTGAACAGGTATCCCTTTAGGGTCTTCACAGTCAAAAGAAAATTTCTCTGTACATGGGAAGATGTTTCTTTTCTTATTAGTCGATTACTCTTGGTGAAACATTTAGACTCAGTCACGAAGGTATATACTGAAGGATGTTCCCCACTTTCTTGTCCAGTCGACGAAATGAACGTTAGTTCACTAGTTCTGTGTAAACAGACAGATGATAATTAAGAGACACCCTGGAAACCAACGTGTAATCGATGAAACTTGGGTTAAAGTGAATTTTACTTAAACTATAAAATAACTTTTCAATCTTTAACATATATCAACAGTAACGAAGACGCTCCCTATAAACTATTTCTCCTAAGTCAGGGACGTTTAATCCTACCTTCTGTACTTTTTGTCTGTCTGCCATTATGATTTTGTAAAAAGATACAGATACGGGGCTGTATCACTTCTTTGTGTCCTGACTTTCTTTATGTTCGACCTTAGTTCTAACGACCCTCTTTATAGTTATTGGAGTCTATACGTCTACTGTGGTAAGAATACCGTCTTCCACTTCTCCTTGATTTTTCGGAGAACTACTTTCACGTTCTCCTCTCACTTTTTCAACCGAATTTCGAGTTGTAAGTCTTTTACTTACAGTACCGTAGGTCAGGGTAGTGAAGTACCCTTTATCTACCTTTTTGTAACCTTCGTCACAATCTGAAATTAAAACCCCCGAGATTTTAGTGACGTCTACCACTAATGTCGGTACTTTAATTTTCTGCGAATGAGGAACCTTCTTTTCAATACTGGTTGGATCTATCGTATAAGTGTTCGTCTCTGTAATGAAACGACTGATTCCAGGCAGATCAGTTCCGATAGTAAAAAGGTCACTAGTACATACCAACACTCTCAACCTGACACTTCTTCCGACTCGTGGCTTCTTAACTACGAAAACTTGACACCACAACCTCTTCTGAGAACTCTCAGGGAACCTGACGTTCCTCTAGGTTGGTCAGGTAAGACTTCCTCTAGTCGGGACCCTAAAGAAACCTTCCTTGCTACGATTTCGACTTTGAGGTCATGAAACCGGTGGAGTACGCTTCTCCACTGAGTAACCTTTTCCGAGACTACGACCCTCCCTAACTCCCGTCCTCCTTTTCCTCTGCTGTCTCCTACTTTACCGACCTACCGTAGTGATTGAGCTACCTGTACTCAGACTCACTTGAGGCCCTCGACCACTACTGTCCCTCCGGACCGCACGACGCTAAGTACCCCAACGTCTCAGCCTGTGCTGACTCGCTGACTTAACTTGACTAAGGGGTTGGTCATTATGACTTCTTCGAATTCAACTTTCCAAGATACTTCTGGATGTTCTGGAAAATCTTGAGTGTGGGTTTTCTCTATAGGAAAAGTAATATCCCCTGACCTTACGTTTTCATTATTCAGTTCTTTGTGCACCTCATTGTCCGTTTAAACCGGAACGTCATGTCTTACTTCGTCCCGTTTCTGATTGTCTCAAGACGGTTCTCTTACGTGATCAGTATCGTTTATGGAAGAAAGTTGTTGTCTTCTCTTCTGAGATGTGTACTTGAAGTGGTCTACCAGCCGTGGCTTTAGTCTGACTAATATATAAAACGTCAGTTTCTACCCCTTCGAGATATGTCAGTCTTTTTTCTTCTGACCCTCTACTGACACCGAGTAGGGTAGAGAGGGTAGAAGAATAACGTTTTAAGTCTGAATTTAAGTTCTTTCACGCCATTTGGTGATCTTGTAAGTCCATACTAGATTTAGTTTAGGGAATACTGACATGTCACCTTCACTGTTTATCTAAATTCCCTGATCTACACTATCTGTCTCACGGACTACTTGATACCTGCCTCCAAATACTGTAACATGTCCTCTGTCCTTAGTTCTGGTAGGGGTTCTTTTTGTTTTACGTTTTGTCGTTTTACCGACAGACACCTCGGAATGTTTATCGAGACTTTCCTTCCCTTCGTTTTTGATTTCCTCTTTTCCTTTCTATAAAGGTAGACTTGCTTCTCAAGATTTCTTATCCTTTCTCTCTATTCTTTCGAAAGGAGTCGTTAGTTACGTTTCTTTATCTCCTTTTGTTGTCTTACCCTTTCTGATCTCTAAAGAAGTTCTTTTAATCTCTATGGTTCCCTTGTAAAGTACGTTTCTACCCGAGTTATTTCCTGTCTTTACCATTCCTGGATTGTCTTCGTCTTCTATAATTCTTCTCCACCGTTCTTATGTGTCTTCTTGACATGTTTTTTCTAGAAGTGTTGGGTGTATTAGTTTTTCCATACTAGTGGGTAGATCTCGGTCTTTAGGACCTTACACTTCAGTTCTCCCGGAATCCTTCGTAGTTATCTTTGTTTCAATCACCTCCACTACCTTAAAGGTAACTCGATAAAGTTTAGGACTTTCTACTACGACACTTTCACGACGTGAGTTATACGGTCATTTACACCTTTTGAGTCGTCACCGGTGTCCTGACCTTTTCCAGTCAAAAGTAAAGTTAGGGTTCTTTCCGTTACGGTTTCTTACGAGATTGATGGTGTGTTAACGTGAGTACAGTGTACGATTATTTCATTACGAATTTTAAGAGGTTCGGTTCGAAGTCGTTATGCACTTAGTACTTGAACGTCTATAAGTTCTACCAAAATCTTTTCCGTCTCCTTGACCTCTAGTTTAACAGTTGTAGACGACCTAGTAGTCTTTTCGTTCTCAAGGTCTCTTTGTAGATAAAGACGAAATGACTGATACGGTTTTGGAAACTGACACACCTAGTGTTATTTGACACCTTTTAAGACTCTCTCTACCCTTATGGTCTGGTGGACAGAACGAAGGACTCTTTAGACATACGTCGAGTCCTTCGTTTTCTATCTTGACCTGAACCTAGTTGTCTGAACAAGGTTTATCCTTTTACTCATGTGGTTCCGACATATAACAGTGGGACGAATAAATTGAAGATACGTCTCATGTGGTACTCTTTACGACCCGACCTCCTTCTTGTTCAACCTTAGTTTTAACGGTCCTCTTTATAGTCATTGGTGTTTATACGTTTACTGAGGTGGGAATACCGTCTTTCACTTCATCTTGATTTCTCAGAGAACTACTTTCACTTTCACCTCTCACTTTTTTAACCGAATTTCGAGTTTTAAGTCTTTTGATTCTAGTACCTTAGACCAGGCTAGTGAAGTACCGTTTATCTACCCCTTTGTCACCTTTGTCACCGACTGAAATAAACAACCCGAGGTTTTAGTGACGTCTACAACTAACGTCGGTACTTTAATTTTCTGTGATTGAGGAACCTTCCTTTCAATACTGGTTGGATCTGTCGTACAATTTTTTCTCTCTGTAATGAAACAGTTGTTTCCAGGTAAATCAGTTCCGATACCAAAAAGGTCACCAGTAGATACCTACACTCTCAACCTGATATTTCTTTCGACTCGGGGCTTCTTAATTACCAAAACTTGACACTACAACCTCTTCTGAGAACTCTCAGGGAAGTTGACGTTCCTCTAGGTTGTTCAGGAAGGATTTCTTCTAGTCAGGACCCACAAGTAACCTTCCTGACTACAACTTCGACTTTGAGGTTATGAAACCGGTCGACTACGCTACTCGACTGAGTACCATTTTCTGGGACTACGACCCTTTCTAACTCCCGTCCTCCTCTTCCCCTACTGTCTCCTACTCTACCAACCTACCGTAGTCACTGAGTTACCTGTACCCAAACTCACCTGAGGTTCTCATCCAATACCTGTTTCTCCGGACCGTACGACACCAAATACCCCAGCGTTTCTCAACCTGTGTGGACTCACTGACTTGACTAACTTATGATCTTAATCTTTTTCGTCGTCGTATCCGGAGTTTAAGGGATTTCACACTGATATGGTCGGACTTATGTTTATAGGTTCTTTACGTCACAACGATTTACATTCTCTCATTCCTTCTTCTCCCCATCTACCCTTCCAGTTCTCCCCTTATCGTAGTCAAATATAACCCCTACTCTGCCATTTCTTAAGTGAACGTCACTTCCTCTTGGACGAAGATAAGGACCCGTCCTTTCAACGGGACCTTTTCCCACGTCAATGGGCGAGGTTATAAGAACGGATCTCGTAAGGTACCTGTCTCTTCGGACTACCCGATGTCAGGTACCTCAGCGTTTCTCATCCTGTACTGACTTACCGATTGTGAACGTAAAAGTTCGGAATAAGTTTCTAACCAGAAACAACAGCAACAACGACCCACTTCATCCTTACATAAACTTCCGAAATTTTCTTATCGCACAAGATTAGATACAAAATAGTCCGAATAAGAATGATGGTGGTTCCCGATTTAATTTGTCGTTTTTCTTTTCTGTGTAATTCTCCATATAAATTTCATATCAATTCTCTACTACCATCGAATCTGGTCGTAATAGTCTTCACCACCGACACTCGACACCAGTCTAAGTCTTAGGTGAAACTTCAGTCCCACTGTCTTAAACGACTATCTAACCTAAAGGAATAACTGTCTCTTACTCATTTCTTATTAAAGTTCTCAAAAACTAGACTCTATTATTTTCCTACCTTACCAGTTATTGACTCTACTATGTTTTACATCCTTCGAACAAAGTTGACTGGTTTTTTTTTTTTTTTTAGTCTCCCCTCTCTTTTCTTACCTATGTCTTTTCGTCTAAGATCCGTTTATCTTTTTATCTCATTTATACCTTATTTACCGTCGTACCATCCTTTCTATTTTTATGTCGAATAAAATTTTAGATTCACTCTACAATACAGTCTTTACGTATTACGTACACCTTACTATCACAGACTATGACTATCATGTAATACTTCTTGGGTCTTATAAAGGTTTCCTGAAGAGTGAAAAATCTTTCAATGACTCTCGTTGACCGAAAAACTCTTACTTACTAGTACGAAACTTAAAGTCTCTCTGTCAGAGAGTTGTAGGACAGTCTTTGTCCGGTTTACAAAAACTACTGATTTTAAGATTTACAATTTTCTAAGTCATTTACCATATTTAATAAAATTTGTGACTACTCATAACTATTTAATTGACACTAGTAAGGTTATTTTTACACATGTACCATGGAAACTTATAACCTGTTCTAAAAAATTTTTCGTGTTAAGTAACAGTGAAAAAATGTTTAACATATGCACAAGTACGTTAACTCACAGTCGTATATCGGTATGTAG
Organism: Capra ibex; assembly: GCA_006410555.1. NCBI lineage: Eukaryota > Metazoa > Chordata > Mammalia > Artiodactyla > Bovidae > Capra > Capra ibex. The sequence continues at coordinate 41,157,679 of SJYO01041852.1, read as the reverse complement.
ACTTAATCTGTGAAAGGTTAAAAATATTTAACAAAACTAAATATAAAATTAGAGAAGAAGACGACCACACTAATTAGTAAAAGAATATTTATATAGTATGTATATCTTATATAAAAGACTAAATAAAAATAAAGTTTAAAAGTTTACGAGTATCAGTTTAGATGATTAACAAAGGATTCCTGAAAAAGAAACACAAATCCGAATACGAATAACAATGATTTTATCTACACACAAATTATCGTTGATTGGGTCTTTTTTCGGAGAACTACTTTCACTTTCTCCTCTCACTTTTTTAACCAAATTACGAGTTGTAAGTCTTTTACTTCTAGTACCGTAGGCCAGGGTAGTGAAGTACCCTTTATCAATACCTTTGTCACAGTCTGAAATAAAAAGACCCGAGGTTTTAGTGACGTCTACCACTAACATCGGTACTTTAATTTTCTGAGAATGAGGAACTTTCTTTTTAATACTGGTTGGATCTATCGTATAAGTTTTCGTCTCTGTAATGAAACGGCTGATTCAAGACAGATCATTTCCGATACCAAAAAGGACACCAGTACATACCTACACTTTCAACGTGATACTTCTTCCGACTCGTGACTTCTTAACTACGAAAACTTGACACCACAACCTCTTCTGAGAACTCTCAGGGAACCTGACGTTCCTCTAGGTTGGTCAGGTAAGACTTCCTCTAGTTCGGGACTCTAAAAAAACCTTCCTTACTACGATTTCAACTTTTAGGTCATAAAACCAGTAGACTACACTTCTCGACTGAGTAACCTTTTCTGAGACTACGACCCTCCCTAACCCCCGTCCTCCTCTTCCCCTGCTGTCTCCTACTTTACCGACCTACCGTAGTGCCTGAGCTACCTACACTCAGACTCACTTGAGGTCCTCAACCACTACCTGTCCCTCCGGACCGCTGGACGCTAAGTACCCCAACGTCTCAACCAGTACTGACTCACTGACTTGACTTGACTTGGGTCTTTATTAAGTCAATTTCTCTTGTCTTTTTACGGATGTTTTAATGGAGATATCTCTATATGTGTTTTTGTATCTTTCTTCTTTTTTCCTTTCTTTTTACTTTTTTTCTTCCCTTCCCAATTTTTTTTTTTTTTCCCATTCTTTTTCTGAAATATAAAACAGAAGGGTCCAATTTTGTAGACAGACGGTCACGTCCTCTACGTTCTTTGTAACCAACCTTTCCTTTATCATTGGGTGAGGTCATAAGGACGGACCTTTTAAGGTACCTGTCTCCTCGGAACACCCGACAGTATTTCTTAACCTGTGCTGACTACACTTACTCGTACTTCGTTTATACGTTGTATTATAAAAAAATTCAATTTGGAAAATCCTTATACTCCTTCATATCTTTTTGTAGCGTCCTTTTAGGTTAAGCCGAGAGAGTCGGTGCATGGTACACTTGTCTTTCACAACTCTTCTATATTTATCGTATTTTTATTTAAATATGGGAAAATGTAAGATTTAGGACTCTTCGATGGTACGTAACCTGTGTTGAAACATGGTATAAAATTTAGGATTTGTTTGGATCCTCCATTGAATCCAAATATCGTCAACACATTTAATGAGTTATAAGAATTATTCACAATATTATACCTGTGGTTAGACTCAAAAGAGTCAGTTAACGGGTGTTAGAAGACAGAACGGAAGCCTACCTCATTTCGTTTCTTTACGTAAAATGAGTGTACCTATTTCTTTTTTGTATAATTGAGAGAATTTCTTTTTGTTTATATCTCACAAAACTCAAACTCTTTATAAAAAGTCATTCAATAAGGATAGTATAAAAATGGGATTTTATTATGTACTTTCTCAAGATGAATCAAAAAAAAAGATTTAAATAAAAGTATTTATATATCCAAAGAAAACCCTACTCCATAGAGAATCGTGTACATTCAATTTGTGTTTATATAATCTATAATTCTACAGTAAAGATTGTCTTATGATGTACATTCCATATTCCTTTAAGGTAAGATTATAAAAGGACTACTCTCCAACTCCTCTTTACCATTTAAATTTTTTAACTTACAAACAAATCAAGTCGAGTCAAGTCAGTGAGTCAGCACAGGTTGAGAAACGTTGGGGCACTAAACCTCGTACGGTCCTGAGGGACAGGTAGTGGTTGGGTCTGAAGTGGGTTTGAATACGGATAGCTCAGCTACTACGGTAGGTCGTTAGAGTAGGAGACAGTAGGGGAAGAGGAGGACGGGGGTTACGGAGGGTCGTCGTCTCAGAAAAGGTTACTCAGTTGAGAAGTGTACTCCACCCACCGGTTTCATGACCTCAAAGTCGAAATCGTAGTAAGGAAGGTTTATTGTGGGTCTCGACTAGAGGAAATTTTACCTGATCAACCTAGAGGAACGTCAGGTTCCATGAGAGTTCTCAGAAGAGGTTGTGGTGTTAAGTTTTCGTAGTTAAGAAGACGTGAGTCAAAAGAAGTGTCAGGTTGAGAGTGTAGGTATGTACTGGTAACCTTTTTGGTATCGGAACTGATCTACCTGGAAACAACCGTTTCATTACAGAGACGAAAATTTATACGCTCTGTCGTTTTCTCTGTGTCTAGATACCTTGTCAGAAAACCTGAAACACCCTCTCCCTCTCCCACCCTACTAAACTCTCTTACCGTAACTTCGTACATATTATAGCATATTCTTTACTTAACGGTCAGATCCAAGCTACGTCCTATGTTCTACGAACCCCGACCACGTGACCCTACTGGGTCTCTCTACCAACCCCTCCCTCCACCCTCTCCCCAAGTCCTAACCCTTGTGTACATGTGGGTGCCACTTAAGTACAACTACATACCGTTTTGGTTATGTTATAACATTTCATTTTTTTATTTATTTATTTTAGATTTCTTTTTGTTATTTATACGATTGATCCAACCAGTATTGAAAGGAAGGTTCCTAATTAGTAGAAAATTAAAGTGCTGACGTCAGTGGTAGACGTCATTAAAACATCGGGTTTTTGTATTTCAGACTGTGACAAAGGTGACAAAGGGGTAGATAAAAGTTACTTCACTACCCTGGTCTACGGTACTAGAAGTAAAAGACTTACAACTCGAAATTCGGTTGAAAAAGTGAGAGGAGAAAGTGAAAGTGGTTCTCCGAAAAATCAAGGAGAAGTGAAAGACGGTATTCTCACCACAGTAGACGTATAGACTCCAATGACTATAAAGCGGGCCGTTAGAACTAAGGTCGAACACAAAGAAGGTCAGGTCGCTAAGAGTACTACATGAGACGTATATTTAATTTATTCGTCCCACTGTTATATGTCGGAACTACTTGAGGAAAAGGATAAACCTTGGTCAGACAGTAAGGTACAGGTTAAGATTGAGAACGAAGGACTAGACGTATATCTAAAGAGTTCTCCGTCCAGTCCTCCCGACCATAAGGACAGAGAAAGTCTTAAAAGGTGTCAAATAACACTAGGTGTGTCAGTTTTCGAAACCGTATCAGTTATTTCGTCTTTATCTACAAAGAGACCTTGAGAGAACGAAAAGACTACTAGGTCGTCTACAACTGTCAAACTAGAGACCAAGGAGACACAAAAGTTTTGGTCGAACTTGTAGACCTTCAAGCACCAAGTGCATAACGACTTCGGACCGAACGTCTTAAAACTTGTAATCACACACTCTACTCATCTTAACACACCATCAAACTCGTAAGAAACCGTAACGGAGAGAAACCCTAACCTTACTTTTGACTGGAGAAGGTCAGGACACCGGTGACGACTCAAAAGGTTTAAACGACCGTATGACTCACGTCGTCAGGTAGTGTAGGTAATCGAAACAAGTATCACTACGAAGAATTCCGGGTGAACTGGAGTGTAGGGTCCTACAGACCGAGATCCACTCACTAGTGTGGTAGTACTAATAGAACCAGTACTTCTAGAAAAACATGTCAAGAAGACACATAAGAACGGTGGAGAAGAATTATAGAAGACGAAGACCATCCAGGCATCGTAAAGACAGGAATAGTTAGGGTAGAAACGTATTTTACAAGGGAACCATAGAGGTTTAAAGAACTTCTCTAGAGATCAGAAAGGGTAAGACAAGAAAAGGAGATAAAGAAACGTGACTAGTGACTCCTTCCGAAAGAATAGAGAGGAACGATAAGAAACCTTGAGAAGTAAGTCTACGAATATAGAAAGGACAAAAGGAAATGAAAAACGAAGAGAACAAAAGTGTCGATAAACATTCCGGAGGGGTCTGTCGGTAAAACGAAAAAACGTAAAGAAAAGGTACCCCTACCAGAACTAGGGACAGAGGACATGTTACAGTACTTGGAGTTACGTATCAAGTAGTCTGTCAGATAGATAGTCTAGATCTGGGAATTTAGATAAGGAGTGGAGGTGACATATTAGTATTCATTAAACTAAATCCAGCAAGGACTTACCAAATCACCAAAAGGACTTAGAAACATCTTCAAATGATTAAGACATTGAAGGTTTATTCTCTTACGACTATGTTATGTGATAAAAAAATTGAAAAGATTAGATTATCACTTTTTCTCCATAAAGTAAAACAAAATAATTTCAATTTTAGGTCCGATATTTAAAAGGTCACTCATGACGATATAGACATACGACGTACGAAAAGAATAATAAATTTTATACTGAAATACTTTAAAAGTCAAATTGTTTATCACTAATGTTAAAGAAACCTCGTATAGAGAACTCTCGAAAGGTTCATTCACCTTCGTACTTCGTTTCTAAATCATCAAGAGGTACACGATTACAGGTATATAGAAGTGTTGAATAGTCACTTAGAACTTTTACTGGTTCATCTAGAGGGTAGTATAAATTACACACCGTCTCATATCTGTTTTGAGACTCTCGATATAAAGACCTGGAAACAAGTATGTATATTGAATGAGGAATCTTCTTTTCAATACTGGTTGGATCTATCATATAAGTTTTCGTCTCTGTAATGAAACGATTGTTTCCAGGCAGATCAGTTCCGATAGTAAAAAGGTCACTAGTACATACCTACACTCTCAACCTAACACTTCTTGCGACTCACAGCTTCTTAACTACGAAAACTTGACACCACAACCTCTTCTGAGAACTCTCAGGGAACCTGACGTTCCTCTAGGTTGGACAGGTAAGACTTCCTCTAGTCGAGACCCACAAGAAACCTTCCTTACTACGATTTCGACTTTGAGGTCATAAAACCGGAGGAGTACGCTTCTCAACTGAGTAACCTTTTCTAAGACTACGACCCTCCCTAACTCCCGTCCTCCTCTTCCCCTACTCTCTCCTACTCTACCGACCTACCGTAGTGACTGAGTTACCTGCACTCAGACTCACTTGAGATCCTCAACCACTACCTGTCTCTCCGGACCACGTCACGCTAAGTACCCCAACGTTTCTCAGCTTGTGTTGACTCGCTGACTTGACTTGACTTGACCTGACTAACGTACTAAACCTACCAGAACTTAGACTAAGTAAATAAAATAAGAGAATGTCTCCGTTAATCCACAGACCATTCACTTAAAAAGATACCTGTATAAATAACACTTTGTGTTCGAACTTTTTATAGGTTTTTCAGTAGGACTAACCATGAACGCACAACCGTACGATTTAGGGAAGTCAGGACAGCTGAAAAACGTTAGGATACCTGGTATCGGGCGGTCGGAGGAGATAGGTATGCTAAGGGGTCCGTTCTTATGACCTGACCCAACGGTACGGGAGGAGGTCTCCTAGAAAGACTGGGTCCCTTGGTTTGGACGTAGAGGACTTAACCGTCCGTCCAAGAAATGGTGGTTGCGGTGGACCCTTCGGGTCAAACCATAAATATTAGTTAATTTAGTAAAGGATGTTAAAGTCCGACTATGAATTGTTTTCTTCCTTTGAGGTATAAAAAGACCCGTAATATAACCGTCGACTCTACCCTTTTATACAATCGTCATATACTGATTTAAGTACAAAAGAATAATTCTGACTGTGTAAAGATTGATATTAAAAATAAATAATCAAAAAATTTTCCTTTCACAACGACCCAAATTAATAATACAAATATTAACCTTCAATGTACCTTCTGTGGTAAATAGTTTGAAACTCAAGTTAAACCGTTAAAAAAGGGTAAAATAGTCCAAAAGAATAAATTTAGAGGTAAAAGAAAGTCCATAGATTAATCGATATTAACCTCAGTAGTGGTAAGTCTATGAGAGTCTTCTGGAACTTATACGTGTCTATCTTTCTTTTATCAAAGTTGAGCTGTCAAAATTATAACACATTTAATTTTATGTACAACGTCGGTGTAATAGACCCTCACCCTTCATCCCTTAAGTAAGTAAGACATTTCTATCATGAATATCCTTTAATATATTAATATCCGTATTATTTTATTATATTTATATCCTTTTATTAAAAATTATTTGTATCGAAGATCTATGTAGTCAGACAAGTCTTTTCTCTTGTCATAGGACAGATAAAAATATTAACGATAAACTTGACACTAATCAACAGGTAAGTTGGAGGAGAGGTTATTTAACATACGTTAATGAGGACAATAAATACCAGTTCAAAATGGTATGTATACCAGAGTTTACAGAGTAATAAATTTAAAAGTGTAGATCCTCTACCATACCTACAGTCTTGACACATTTTGAAAAACTTTAGAGAGGAGAAAGAGTTTTCAGGTTTAAGTCTTATACCTTCACTTTTGAAGTTAAATATGACTATTTGTAGTGTTTTCGTTACAATACTCGATAAATATGAATAGAAAAGAAGTCTAATAAAAAATTTAAATCATCACCTTAAAGACCTATAAGAGAACACTTTGATCCCACTTACATACTTTAGGAATCCCGTCAAAGGTAATGAGACACAAATGAAACTTCGTCTTCAAGGAATTCCCTCAATACCCTGGTTTAACCTTAGTACAAAAGATCTACCTTGTTAGAAGACTTTGTCTTAGGTTATTAAAGGTGCGATTTCTGTTTTCTGTCCTATCGTTACCCCCTGTATCGCTCTGAAATTACCAAAATCTTTAGACCTAGTAAAAGTAGGTCCGTATTTAAAAGAACAAAGGTGAACGGAGAGACAAAATGGAAAGATATGTGTGATAAGTAAGATAACAGAAGAATTCTAGAGACAAAATTGTAAACGAGAGATCACAAGAGGGGAGGATTGTATTCTTTAGACTAACATACGGTAAAAAGAACCAATAACCATATTTACCCCTAGTATAAGTGAAGATTTGAAAAGTAGTTCTAGAAATTTTTAATAGTCTGACGTCTCATTTTCTTCATTTCAGGGGAAGTTCGAATTTAAAAGTGACCAAGTTATACTATTTAATGATGTTTCGATGACCCAGTCTCAACTTAAATCTTTTTTTTTATATATATATAAAAAAATAATATATTTACACCGTGTGACCATTTCTCAGATGAACGGTTAAGTCCTCTACATTCTCTGAACTTAAAACTAGGGACCAACCCTTCTAGGGGACCTCATCCTTTACCGTTGGGTGAGGGTATAAGAGTGGACTTTTTAAGGTGTTGTCTTTTCGGACCGCACAATGTCAGGTATCCTAACGTTTCTCGATCTATGTTGACTCGTGTATGTGTGTGAATGTATTTCTATATTTATCTTTATTTAAATTAAAGGTTGAATTAACAGGATTGAATTTTTTTTTTTTTTTGTTAATATAAGTTGATAAATTCTCCTACACATTTTAACTCTTCCTCGGCATTGGGTCGTAACTCTCTTAAAAAGTACTAAGGAGTCAAAGTTCGATACGAAGACATAGAAAGAGAGTAAAGTACATCGAAACCGACTTATTGAATGGGACTTCAAAGTGGTGAAAACAACCGATTTCTTCTTTATGTAGATTCCTCCTTTATGTATGGTGGGATCATATAAAGTTGTCAATTCTTTTGTATTGTAACATCTCGTTTTTATTGATATAAGTCGTGGGATATTGTTTGGTATTACCTTTTCTTTTACGTTGTATTTAAATATGTCAGATATTAAAATATACAATAAGTTTATAAAATTTTAATACAATTAGAAAAAAGGGGTTTTACTTTTTGACAAAGAAAGGTCTCAGTGTCACTGACTTAGAAGTTCCTCGTCTCTTAATCTTGAAAATGTTTTAATAGAGAAAGGATGAGTCTGTAGTTTCTCTATTACAGTAACGGTTGATCTCTTACTCTCTCTCCTTCTCTTTGTATGTTTCTTTTTTACTTCTCTCTTTTATTTCTCTTTCTCTCTTGTTACTTAACCCGAGATTATATAAGTTTGCAAAGACTTTTTTTTTTTTCATTGTAGAACCAAACTCTCTTTAGACGATTGTTTTATTATCCAAGATGAGTCTTTACTAGATAGATAACATGTTTATGGAATAAAGAATACATTTTTGACATAAAAGGAAAATAAGTATATTTTATATGAACAATAAAACTGCAATAGTAATACACGACTAATAAACTGGTGTAAAGTTTTCCCCTTAAATCTTTCTATAAGAAATATATTATCAGATTAATTAGGTTAGCTGTATCGGTACAATTTTATAATTCCACCTTATATATCTCGTCTTTTTACTTTATAATTTAATTCCCTAAATGTATTAGAACCCGTGTTTACGGTCTAAAGTTTTCGGTTGTAGTGGAAAGTATTAACTTTCGTCTCATGGAAACACTTCTTAGAAGATAATTTTGATTTCATGATAAAGTTATTTCGCAATTCTAACGGTGTATCTTTCGGGGAACTCGTCGTGAGACTTTATTATCACCTAACGATAAGATTAGGTGTCACCTTGTACAATTATTCATACTATTTACTGAGTGTCCCTCGAAGGCTAAAGTTACAGTGACCTTAATCTTAGTTCGTTTCCGACCGGGACCCACTACCTACATCTCCTAAAAGCACCATTTGTGAACGTTACAGTCCTGTTATGACCGAATACCTTGTGAGTCTCCGTTTTAAGTACAAGTAAACAGTTGAACAACGGATTCCTATTTTTACATCTGTCTTTTGATCAGAATGAACTTGTTCATTATGTGAGGGAGTGTAAAGGATTAAGCAGTTTTGCTATGCTTTGTCTCTTTAATTTCCTGTATTAAATAGTTCAATTTGGTGAAATGTGAATCTCTGTATTGGAACTATTATCTTACCTAATCCTTCTATTTAATGTTAGTTGACTTAACTATAATAACGGTATAAAAAACGGAATTTAAAAAAAGAAATCCACACGTTCGAAACGATTCAACGAAGTCAGCACAGACTGAGACACGTTGGGGTATCTACCTCCGGGTGATCCGAAGGGGTAGGGACCCTAAGAGGTCCGTTCTTATGACCTCACCCAACGGTAAACTTCCATATTTATATACATGACATGACTCAACGAAGTCAACACGGGTTGAGAAACTCTAGGATAGCTGAGATCGGATGGTCTGAGGATACAGGAACCCTAAAAAGTCCGTTCTTATGAACTCGCCCAACGACACAAGAGGACATACCCTAGAAGGGTCGGGTCCCTGACTTGGACATAGAGAATGTAGAGGACGTAACCGTTCGTCCAAGAAATGGTGTTCACGGTGGACTCTTCAGGTGTATTTACATATACACTACGATAAAAACCAAAATAAAAGATTTCTCTATGTCTAGTGTATATATGTCTGTTTTAAAGAAAACTGACAAAGTTGACTCTGTCTACGTCTCATTCCTATAATTCTTTAAAAATTTTTAAGTACTGTGAGATATCTTATCACCTCATAACATGAAACCACAAATTTAAATTTTTTTTCTCGACATGATACATATAATATAAAAGTTACTAAATGAACCTATATAGCTTACAAGGAATCCTCTGTACGAAGACTAAATATCAAGTAAAAGATTCAATTGTAAAGGGAGTGAGAAAAAGGTTGTGCATCAGATATAGTGTCTTTATGTGTTTCATGGACCTAGACATACTTTGACTTTTGTTTGTTGTTTGTTTACATCTCCCGATTTGGCTTGTTGTTGTTGTTGTTGTTTTTTTTTTTGTCAACTATTTTGATTTATCTCTTTTACGGAAGAGTTTACAACAATAAATACTTTAGTGTTTTGTGATGGTTAAAGTTTTTGTCATACTCCTTTTATAATAAATGGAAATATTTATTGTAAGTGTTTTAACTAGTTTTATTTTATTGAAATTTTATATAAGAAATTATATACACGTCAAAAATTGTAATAAAAACCAGTAACGGTAAAGTGGTTCCGTCACGAAAGGTTTGACAGTGTACGAGTCTTAGAATCAGTTTATTTCTAACACTACGTCAAATAGCCGAACCACCCTTGAGTCCACCATTAAAGGTGTGTTCTAAAAATCCATTTTTGGCAAAAAGGATATCAAAACCAGAGTAGAACCACTCGATCAGTGATTTCCTTGTAGGAACTTAAGTTAGTCCTACATTATAAGTTCTCTCAAAAGTTCCTCTATTTTCGATAACGAGATACCACCAATGTTAATGTACTTATTTCCTATATGATTACGACTCAGGGAAAACCAAAGTTAATTTCAGTTTGTCACTGTCCTTCACCCATAGTACCAATATCCAAACTGATATGTTAGTCTATAAACCTAAACTCAGGGTAGAAGTGAGAATTGATCGGAAACCTAAGTACGAATACTAAGGAGAAGACATTCGGATATTATGGTAATTTTCAATAAATTAAATCACAAACACTACCGATTTACTCCGTTTTGGATATTTTATGAATCGAGGACCGTATACTATTTGGGAAAGTATAATAAACATCATTCTCTATTACGATGACTGAAACCTTTTTCTTTTGAACCTAAAATTAAAGACGATAAGGTGAATTCCTAATTTTATGGGAATTAGGAAATTTTCATAAAATTCAGAGACTAGGGTTAAATAAGTCAATATTTTACACTTATTAATATACGTAAAATTCCACTGAGGGTAGGCGTAGTCAACATTTCTTAGGTGGACGTTTACGTCCTCTACATTCACTGTACTCAGACTAGTGACCCAGCTCTTGTGAGGGACCTCCTCCCGTTCCATTGGGAGAGGTCATATAAGAACGGAACCTTTAGGGTACCTGTCTCGTCGGACCGTCCGATGTCAGGTATCCCAACATTTCTCAACCTGGATGGACTTCGCTGAATCGTGTGTGCACGTAAAATTTGCCGATGACTCCACTTATCTTGAGATGTATACTTTTATAAAATATTCGGGATTTTAATACTTTAAAATTCATATTAAAGATGAGGAACTCATAATTTCAAAAACTTTCTTAACAAATTTGAGTGATTCACAACCATCTTAGAGTCTTTGTAGTATATTAAAATAACTATGATATATATATATAGAAAAAAAAAAACAGTCTCAAGGGATTCTTTTAACACAGTTTTATATCCGTTTACTCTTTGATCACTTAAAATGTGTATAAAATAACGATTAATCTTTATCCATAACCTCTTCCTTTACCGTGGGGTGAGGTCATGAGAACGGATCTTATAGGGAACCTGCCTCCTCGGTCATCCGATGTCAGGTACTCTAGCGTTTCTCAGTCTGTGATACCTCACTGAAGTGAAAGTGAAAAGTGAAAGTACGCAACCTCTTCCTTTACCGTTGGGTGATGTCACAAGAACGGACCTCTTAGGGTCCCTACCTCCTCGGACCACCCGACGGTAGATACCCCAGTGTGTTCTCAGTCTGTACTGACTTCGTTGAATCGTCGTCGTCTTTATCTATATCTTCGTTTTTGTACGGGTTCATATACAGAAATGAGTATTTATTTTTATTTAGATACGATCATTATGAGTTACAGAGAAATACACTAATGTTTATATGTTACTCTAATAAACCCCTTTTATTTCCTTTAACAAAAAAGTATAAACTCGGGACTGTTTCCTCTGTGAGTCATTTATCGATGACTTCTTACTCAAGTTTTCATGTTCGAAGTCAAGTTTAGTCAGTGAGTCAGTACTCTCTCAAACACTGGGGTACCTGACGTCGTGCGGTCTGAAGGGACAGGTAGTCGTTGAGGGCTTCGGATGAGTTTGAGTACAGGTAGAACACCTATTACGGTAGGTTGGTAGAGTAGGAGAGAGCAGGGGAAGAGGAGGACAGAAGTTAGAAAGGGTCGGAACCCCAAAAGAAGGTCACTCAGCTAAGAAGTGTAGTCCGCCGATTTCATAACCTCAAAGTCGAAGTAGTAGTCAGGAGGGTTAACTATCAGTACTGACTAAAGGAAATCCTATCTGACCAACCTAGAGGAACGTCTGGTTCCCTAAGACTTCTCAGAAGAGGTTGTGGTGTCAAGTTTTCGTAGGTAAGAAGCCACGAGTAGAAAGAAATATCAGGTTGAGAGTGTAGGTATGTACTGATGACCTTTTTACTATCGAAACTGTTCTACCTAGTGACAACCATTTCTTTACTGAGACGAAAAATTATACGACAGATCCAACCTGTCATGTAGTACTCTTTACGACCCGAACTTCTTCGTGTTCGACCTTAGTTCTAACGGTCCTCTTTATATTTATTGGAGTCTATACGTCTACTGTGGTGGGAATGCCGTCTTTCACTTCTCCTTGACTTCTCGAAGAACTACTTTCACTTTCTCCTCTCACTCTCTCAACCGAATTTCGAGTTGTAAGTCTTTTGATTCTAGTACCGTAGACCAGGGTAGTGAAGTACCCTTTATCTACCCCTTTGCCACCTTTGTCACAGTCTGAAATAAAAAACCCCGAGATTTTAGTGACGTCTACCACTGACGTCAGTACTTTAATTTTCTGCGAATGAGGAACCTTCTTTTCAATACTGGTTGGATCTATCGTATAAGTTTTCGTCTCTGTAATGAAACGGTTGTTTCCAGGCAGATCAGTTCCGATACCAAAAAGGTCATCAGTACATACCTACACTCTCAACCTGACACTTCTGTCGACTCGTGGCTTCTTAACTACGAAAACTTGACACCACAACCTCTTCTGAGAACTCTCAGGGAACCTGACGTTCCTCTAGGTTGGTCAGGTAAGACTTCCTCTAGTCGGGACCCACAAGAAACCTTCCTTACTACGACGTCGACTTTGAGGTCATGAAACCGGTGGAGTACGCTTCTCAACTGAGTAACCTTTTCTAAGACTACGACCCTCCCTAACCCTCGTCCTCCTCTTCCCCTGTTGTCTCTTACTCTACCGACCTACCGTAGTGACTGAGCTACCTGAACTCAAACTCACTTGAGGCCCTCAACCACTACCTGTCCCTCCGGACCGCACGACTCTAAGTACCCCAGTGTTTCTCAGCTTGTGTTGACTCGCTGACTTGACTTGACTTACGTATGTATATTTAATAAAAAGAACGTTATAATAAATGTTATCACTTTTTATGGTCATTACATAATGGATTATATAACGGATTAATGGATTGATGGATTTACAGGGAAGTATTCTTCCACTTCCCCTTCAGCGAGTCAGTACAGGCTGAGAAACGCTGGGGTACCTGATATCGGATTCTGAAAGTATTCCCATAATACCATATAAACAGTATACCCTGTCATACGTCCTCGATTCTTTTACTATACGGTGAACACGATCGAAATATTCAATGTCTCACTTCGCCGATTGTCTAGATATTCAGATTTTAATAGCAAATTTGTGACACGCATATAAACACAAACACCTTCTTCTAGACTTTACTATGTTTATTTTAAAAAGTAACAGCTCTGAGTATCACCTTTACTAACTTCACTTCTTTTCTGTCCACCACTGTTTTTACATTTGTAATAATTGTAAGAAAAATACTTCACAAAAATAACGAACTCAAAAGAATACTTAATGAAAATAATATTTTATACCTATTAATACTACGATTTAGATATAGTCACTAAAAATTTCTTAATAAGAACCTGTGTATGAACCGTCTTTAACTTTATTAAGTATATTACTGTTTAAATAGGTTGGTCTTACTTTACGTGTGTTACCTTTGACAGGAGTCATAAGATTTATCTTTTTTAACACTTTTTATTTTAAACGTTTATATTAACTTTTCCTTTTTCTCAACTACATACTTTTATTTTATAATTTATTTTTATTTTAAATTAAAGTTAATAAAATTATTTTTATAATTATTTGATTTCAAGAAGGGGTTGACTGTCATAGTTTAGTCGAATATAGTGATTATTTTTTTAAACTAAGAGACAGTTATACGTTTTCAAATGAATAAATCTTTTATTTTCTAATACAGAATAGTAAATTATATTTCTAAAACACGAAGATACTTCTTTTCGTACTATCAAAGATGATCTGGACTCATGTAGGTAGTGAACTTTAGAGGAGTGTCGTAATGACTGTAATTAACCTTAATCAAGAGACCTTTTCGTTCTTGATTCACAGAACACGGTCTTCCATGTCTTACGTCCTTCTAATTTCCCTGACGGGTATTTTACACTTCATTCCTTAAGACGAAAACGGTATCTGAACCAAAAAGTTTTACTTATCCGGTTTTTTTTTTTTTTTTTTTTTGTATAATAAAATAAAACTTTCTTTTATTAACCCCTTTTCCTTCGTCGAACCGTATGATTGAAAAATATCATTAGATTCTCTAACGTAAAGATTTCGTATCATTAAATTCGGACCCGAAGAACGAATCGGAAGTAATTAATTTGGGAAGTGGTAGGATGTATTTCACAGAATTAAATAATCGAATCAAACACACCTTTTTAAAAAAGTCATGTAGGTTAACTCATCTCATACAATAAGGTAAATAGTGTATAAAATTTTTTAAATGTTATTTTCAAAATGACAAGTACATTTTGATTAAATGAAACGACGACAATTCGTTTCAAAAAACCACTTTTGGATCTTATATTAACGTTAATGTGTGAGTAAAGTATGAAGTAAAGAAGAATAACCCTAAAGAAAAGACATTTTAATTGGTTGAGGGAGTTTCTCCACACTACAAACAAACAGAAAGTAGTAAGTGTAAATCTTCGAGAGAAAGAAAGAACGAGACAGAGGGAGAGAGAGAGAGGAAAGGACGGAACATTTGAGAGGAATTAACAGTATTTAAAAACGTCCAAGAAAAAAAAAAGTTATGTCTAAACACAGAGTACGTTCCTTATAGTCTAGAGATCTTACTTCTTATGTTTTAATAGTCGATTTACATTTATTCCTTCTTTAGTCTATAAATACCATTAGTAACTTTAATATTAGTAATTTATATTTATATATTAAATATTGTAGTTAAAAAATAAATTTTTTTAAACTCAAAAAAGGACGGGTGTATCTTATCTAAAATTCTTAGTGTTCTAAGTATTTTATTACAAAACACCGTTGACCGAGATTCTTACACGTTTGAGGGGAAATCTACCTATGAATGGTAGTATTAGTCTAGGTAAATTATTGTATTTTCCGTTCTGTTTTTACTTGACTCACAAATCCTGAACGATAAACCTTATAGGGTACATCTTTTATACATTTTCACTTTTGCAGGTATTATTATAATTTGATACTGAATTTTAATGATGATAATAATAGTCGTGACGATCTAGTATCTTTGTCGATCTCTTAAGGTCTTTTTTATAGGTGAAGACGAAGGACCTGACGTGATTTCGGAAACTGACACTCCTAGTGTTTTTTGACTTTTTAAGAAGTTCTCTACCCTTATGGTCTGGTGGAACGAACGGAGGACTCTTTGGACATAGGTCCAGTTCTTCGTTGTCAATCTTAGTCTGTACCTTGTTGCCTGAACAAGTTTTAACCCTTTCGTAATACAGTTCATACAGATCGTTTTCGATACTAAAAAGGTAATCAGTATATACCTACACTCTAAATCTGGTATTTCTCTCAACTCTTGACTTATTAACTACGAAAACTTGACACCACAACCCCTTCTGAGAACTCTCAGGTCGTTGCTCTAGTTTGGTCAGTCAGGACTTCCTTTAGTCAGGACTTACGAATAACCCTCCTGACTACGACTTCGACTTTGAGGTTATGAAACCGGTGGACTACCCTTCTTGACTGAGTGACCTTTACTGGGACTACGACTCTTGCTAACTTTCGTTCTCTATTCCCCTGTTGTCTCCTACTCTACCAACCTACCGTAGTGGTTGAACTACCTCTACTCAAACTCGTTCGAGGTCCTCAACCACTACCTTATCCCTTCGGACCGTACGACGTCAAGTACCCCAGTGTTTCTCAGTCTGTACTGACTCACTTACTTGACTTCTCATAATTTCAGAAAAGAAAAAAGACTATAACCATATCGACTAAGTCAAGAGAATAATTAAAATAAACGTACTCTATATAAAGGGGTGGGAAAACGAAAGCTAGACACCCAAAAAGACTTAGATTCAAAATAGAGAATGTCTGTCGGATATAAATCTAGAACACCCAAAAAAAAAAAAAAGGAAAAAAAATAGGACTGTCCTAACATATCTTAAAGTGTAAATTTTGTTAATAACTATGTCAATCTTAACGTAATAAATACATACAGAACGAAAAACACACAAAAATTTCCGAAGGAATTGACCCGAAAGGACCACTGAGTCACCATTTCTTTGATGGATGGTCTACATCCAAACTAGACGTACAGTCCTTCTAAGAGACCTCTTCCTTTACCGTTGGGTGGGTGTGTCATAAGAACGGACCCTTTTACGTACCTCTCTCGTTGGTCCACCCGATGTCAGGTTCACCAGTGTTTGCTTACCCTGTGTTGAACCACTGATTTGTTCTAGTCCGAAGGAATTGTTGACCGAAAATATGATTTACTTATAATAAATTACAATTTAAATTAAGAAAAAATTTAATATAAAAATAATAAAAGAGTACCAAAGATAACTCTAATACTACACTTCGAATTAACTAATCTAAGTGTAGTATAATTTGGATTGAACTAAGGTCATATTATATCTTTAAAACAAGAATGGATCCTGGTCAGGGGGTAAACACACACATATATATATATGTGTGTGTGTATATATATATATGTTAACAGTCATATATATAAACGCACATTATATTTGGGTTATTAAGTCACAATACTGGTAACGAAATATTTTAAATTATTAAAATTCTATAATTCTCTGATTTTACAAATATCTTAGTTTATATAATTAACTAGTCAAATAGAAAAAAAAAAGTTAAAGAACACTAACTTCATACAAGAGTGTATTAAAGGATATCGGACTCCTTCAGGGACATAAAAAAACGTTCTGTCCATCCACATGATCATTGTTACAAAAGGTAAGAAACAGATTCTCATAGACTTAAAATGAAAGTAGAAATTTCCGATAAACCGATATATATATAAAGACATAACTATTCGACAAAACAAACGGACGAAAAGAAAGACACAAAACTTATACAGTAAGGTGACAGACTTCCAAAGGTACCAAAGTCTACTTCAGTAAGTAATTAATATAACTTAACAAGACCATGTACCACTCAGTATTAAGGGAAAGGAAATGTGTTTAAAAAGAGAAAGTTGTCAAACTGATACTAAAGAAATCTACACCTAAATAAACGTTAAATTTTCGAGAGAAGTTCACATGTAATTGTACAAAAATAGTTCAAGAACTAGTAATAAAAAAAAAAAGACGAGATAAAGGAGAAGGAGGCCCATTTGGTAATGTCTGAGGACAATCAAATTAATTTCCAAGTCATAAATAGGTTCACTTTATCGAAAGTATCTTTATATACCAGACAAAGGACCCGTAACTCTACCAACAAAAAATAGTTAAAACAGGACGAAATATTCGACGAAAATCCCTGTGCTAAAATTTTACATATTAGTATCGTTATCGATTGTACTGATTTTAAAAAAAAAATTAAAAACATGTTTCTTTAAGAAACCAACATATATGTATACAAAGATATACTCAAATTTAATAGTTTGACCTTTACTAAAGAGAAATTCTAAATGTATTACTCCTCTCTGTTATACTTTACAACTACAAAAGGTGTCTAACATCGATTTACTTCTAATACTCACTTCACTTAGTCTTTCTCTTTCTATTTATGGCATAAGATTATACATATATACCTTAGATCTTTTTACCATGACTCCTTAAATAAATGTCTCGTTGTTACCTCTTTGTCTGTACTTCTTAGCTGAATACCTGTACCCCCCTCTACCCTCCTCTCCCACTCAATACACCTTTCTCATTGTACCTTTCAATGTAATGGTATACATTTTATCTATCGGTGGTCCTTAAACGAGATACCGAGTCCTTGGAGTTTGTCCCCACCGAGCCATAGTTGGAATTTCCCCACACTACCCCACCCTCTACCCTTCCTCAAAGTTTTCTCACCCCTATATATATATGGATACCCACTAAGTACAACTCCAGACTGTCTTTTGTCGTTTTAAGACATTTCATTATTAGGAAGTTATTTTTTATTTAATTAAAATTTTTCTCTCTCTCTAAAAATTTTTTTCATTGTACAGTGTACCGTCCATTGTTACTCTCCAGTAATTCTCCACTTACCAAGTCAGGATATAGACTTTCTTTGACCTAATACAGTCGTTAGTGACTCAAACCTTCTTCGGACATTAATGACCTAATGGTGGGTCTCACTATGTAACAAAGGTCAAATATTCTTGGACTTGTGATGTACGGACATTTGATACGGACCTTCAGACTGGATATCTACGATATCCTATTATTTCTCCACAAGAACTGTCAGTGATTCAAACATCACGGAAAATTGTGTTGTCACCTTTTGATTATGACACCTCTAATAGTTTCATTGTAACATCAAATACGGAGAATGATCACACTGGTAAACAACAAAGTTGAAAGAAAACCACTTCCGAAGGAATTAAAAGAAATCACAAAGTGAAGAAGAGGTGGTATTTAGGTACAATGAGACAACCTAGATTAATTGGGAAGAAGTGATGTCTGGACGTAATACCCAACTCGTTCGTTGTACATAAAGTAAGACGTTGACACTTCCTACTTTTGACAAAGGAAGACGACCCCAAATTTTTGACTATTATATTTTCGGACTACTATATCTACTAGTAGAAACGGTAATGTTTCTGTCTAATGTGTAACTTTACGTTGTGTCTCGGTTTCCTCTCCAATCTATCTAAACACCTCCGAGGACAGAGACGAGTAACGACTTGTATTCACACTGTGACTCTTAAGGTCAATGTAGGTGGTCAGTTTATTGTTTAAACAAAAAGAATGTGGTAAGACTTAAACTAAGATAAAACACGTCGACGTTCTTCGAACTGATTATTTCTATATTATTTAGTTTTCTCTCTGACTTTTACTCCTTTTTAAATCAGACTCTTACACTTAAGTGACCCATACTAAATACATACATAGTGAAGGAAACCGTCGAGTCGACGTTACGTCCTCTGTGGCCAAGTTAAAGACCTAGTCTTTCTAGGATACCTCTTCCCTATCCGATGGGTGAGGTCATAAGAACTCGAAGGAACCACCGAGTCTATCATTTCTTAGGAGGAAATGATGGGTCCTGTTGACCCAAACTAGGGACCCAAACCTTATAGAGGACCTACTCCCGTACCGATGGGTGAGGTAATAAGAACGGACCTCTTAGGGGTACCTGTCTCCTCGGACCACCCGATGTCAGGTACTACAGGGTTTCTCAACTTGTGTGGACTCACATATTCGTATCGTGTCGTGTATCCATTGGTGATTCAAAGGAATTATGAGAAAAGTCGTTTGTGACGATTAACTAAAGAAATGAAACCAAGTTAAGTTCTAGGAGTAACGTTAAGAGATCTAAATCGTATTTTAAACCTTAAATAAGGTAAGGAACGTATCAATACTATTATAAATACTCATTTTCTTTTGATCGATGTTAATGACGGACGAGGAATAAAAGAATCATAATTAAACAAATATCGTTTTATCTGAAACCCCTGTTATTTTTCTATTCTATAGTCTTCTTATAACCCTAAATAAAATAACCACTGATTTTCACAGCATCAATACACATCCGTAACTAATACAATTTTATTAAAGTTTTAAGATACTTTTACCTACACGTATAATGAGCTATAATATAATCTATTAATAATTTTATAAATTGTTACGATTTTATCCTCGTTATATAACTATGTACGATATTTAATTTTTGATAGTTACCTTAAATATTCCAGGTTCGTTTAAGATTATCCGAAAGGTAGTAAGTCCTCTTGTACAGGAGTCAAGAATTCTACTACTTTTCGGTATCAGACTCTTTACATCATTGAGTCTCAAAAATGAAACTAATGGTTCTAAAATTTGACCGTCATGTACTGGTTTTAGGGAGTTAAAAAAATTGGATCAGGAGGGTACTTTTGTACTGTATAACCAGTTTTGACTCTTAAGTTGAAATCCCTTATGTAATTATTAAATTTTAACGTATATATAATTGAAAGGTACGTTAAAAGTAGGTTACTTCTTTAATCTTCTGTATAAATACCCTTTTTTAGATTTTGACTTAGTAAGACGTCTCAACGATCGAGTATGAGATGTGAATAAAACGTAAATTTTAGTAACGTTTAATCTTATTAGAGGGATGTCAGTATCTATATTTTAACTTTAATAAACGTAATATTTTAGTGGAAATTTATAGAATTATCTACCAAGTTCCGTTTTATTTGGATAATCGAGATATTTCCCACTATTTACTCTGACACGTATAATATTAGTACATTAACTTTCCCACATAATTCAGAAACGAACCTCTTGATGACCTAGTCTTGGAATTCTATACTCTCTTTTTACTCTTCCCTAAGACCCTTAAATTAAACGAACCCCCTTTTTGTTCCTTTTGAATCAATTCTATCAACACGAATTGACGTTAAATTTTGACTAAGGATCTAAAATTTAGAATTATTGTACATATTACGCACGAAGTCATTAAGTTGTATGTGTGTAAGAGGTTATGTAGTGATCCATACATTTTCCTTAAAAATTTTTTACCTTAAAAAAATTGAGGTTAATAAATTATTGTTTTTTCGATCATAAACAAAACACGAGTTTAAAACAATTGAGACATATAATGTAACAGTTTGGTTTGAGAGGGATAATTTGACTCATAAATAACAGTACAAATAAAATCTCCAGTCTATGACTCCGGATAAGTCCAGGAGTTATCCACTATTTAATAAGTTTTTGTACTACTTTATTTATGTTACGTCAGTGATTTTTAGTGTAATATTTCCATATAAATTGAGTACCTTTTATAAAGATTAACCATTTATTTATTAATTTTATTTAATTGTTATTATTAATAATCACTCAAAACTGTAATACTCGTTATAAACTGTGAAACACTAGTTAGTAAGTAAACACAAACTGAGAAACACTGGTGTCACCCGATATGGACGGTCCTAGGAGACAGACACTCTAAAAGGTCCGCTTTTGTGACCACACCCCCCGTTAAAGGGGGAGGTCAACTAGGAGGGGTGGGTCCCTAGTCCCCAAGTTGGGTGTAGAGGACACAAAGGACGTAAGCCCACCTAAGAAAATGTGACTTGGTACACCCTTTGGGGAAACTGAGATGATAAAAAAAAAAAATAAAAGATTTAACAGATGTTAACTGAACATGTGGAAAGGATTCGTCCTTTAAAGTAAATAATAAAGTGTTTTTGTCGGAACACCTATTATAAAATCTAGTTTGTTATTCTTGAAAACGGGTGATATAGGGTCTACGGTAAAATTCATGGAACGAGAAGAGAATTAAAAAACACGGAGTGTTATTAAACTACCTCATCTATGATAGTCAAAATAATAATAGTAATAAAACGTCAACTGTTTGATTCCTTGTCTCCTCAATTTACTGAACGAAACTCTAGTGCCGATTTTCCGTCGTCACCTTAAAGTTTGTTACTTTTGTGAAAATATGATGAACTGATTAGATGATAGGTCGCGATTTTGTAATAGTTAGAAATAGAGGTGAGACTAAAAAATATGTGATAAATTTAGTCTGAACTTATGAACAGAAAAAAAAATTAAAAATAAAAATGAAATAAAATGAAATTATGAACAGAAATTTTTCAATGAAAGTATGGACGTTCACCGTCTCATGTTTTACCTTCGTCACACTACGTCCTATACGAAGTTCGTGTTTCTTTTAGATGTACTTTTAATCTTTGTAGTAATGTAAAAGAAGAAAGGACGACTTGAGACGTCAGTGAATAGCGTAGAGTCACCGTGACGGTTCTTCTTCCCATTATTGTGACACTCAGAGTCAACTGACTACAGAGTCGGGAAAACGGGAAAATTGTGTTAGTGGAAAAGGTAATGAATCCCTAAAGTAAACTATAAGAAGTGACAATCTTAGTAACATTGTCGTCCTCCTCCGTCTTAATTGTGAATGCCTATCTATAGACGAGTAAAGAGTCAATAAAAAGAATTTTAATTTCCTGTAAATAAAGTATATACACTTCTTTTTACTTATAGAATAAGATATACAAATTTACCTAAACCTTAGACGTTAAATATGAGTAATAAAGTAAAGAATTGTTCAGTAAGTCAGGTTGGATACTATACTGATTTTCTCGTTTTAATGGTTATTTAGTATTCGGGAACTGAAACATTGCAATGAATTACAAAATAAAAACGACTACGAAGACTCTCGATCAATTACACTTTCAACCAAAATCTTAACAATTAAATATTCTATCTTTAGATATTTAAAAATTTCTTCTTTACGTAACAATAGTCTATAAATTAAGTGATTTTAATTTATCATAATTTATAATGGTTAAATAACTCACTCGTAATTTTTTTACAAAATACGAACGGGTTTTTCAAATTTCCTTTTAAAATTATCTCTGTATAAAATCAATTACAAGTCTTATTTAAGTTTATAATCAAGACACTAATTATCAACAATCAGCAAGTCAGGACAGGCTGAGGAACACTAGGGTACCTGACCCTGAGTGGTCCGAGAAGACAGGCACACTAAGAGGTTCGTTCTTATGACCTCTCACAACGGTAAAGGAAGAGGTCCTCTAGAGAACCTCTTCCAGAGAAGGACTACGTCCTTATCTTTGACACAGAGGATGTAAAGTCCGTCTGAGAAATGGTACATTCGAGGGTCCCTTCGAGACATTAATGATCAATTTTAGTTAGTTATTTGTGACAGTTGAAACACAATTTACTCATAAATATACTTGACAGAGAGTACGTTAATTTAGAGTTGATACTTTTATTTTATGGATTTTATAGGTGTTTGGTTTTTAATTTTAAAACATTAAATTCAAATTATTAAAGTAATATTTATCGTTAAAGAACTTCCAATTTTAAACGGACAGTCAGTAGAGATAATAGTTCTTCTACTTACTTTTAAAATTAATTTATCGATTAAGGTTTTTTACTGTACTATAAAGTAAAATCGAGTTGATGTTAAAAGAACTTTCAAATTATCATAGAAGTTTGATAGTTAGAGTTATAAACTTTATTTTATATATCGTTTTCCATTACAAAGTCTGAACTGGATCTTTTTCAATTGAGAAAGACTCTTCCAAATCTTATATGAAACCTGTTCTAAATCTACATAGACAAAGTATTACTTTACGGCATTTAGTGGAACTACAAAGTAGTAGTATGTTTGATCTTGTAAAAATATGAAAAAGAACAAGTTACAATTAGTATAATATAAAATATAGTAATCTTACTTGGATTTCTCTTTAAAAATATGACTAAGTCATATTAATTTTATCTACGTATAGTCGAATCTTTTTTATTCTTGAAATAATCATATAACCATATTAATAATCTAATATGGTTACAAGGTAAAGTGGTATAAAATTATAAATTACCAACCCGTTTTGTATAAACACCCATTCTTCTTCCCTTTCCTACTTCAATCATTTTCTAATTTCGTTCCTTTCACACTTTAATACATTTACTCTGAAAAAAAATAAACTCCTTGGGTATATTTTCAACAAACTATCAGTTCGTATCTTTTTACACTTTCACTTAGACGAATATCTTTACTTCAATTACTGGTGGTAACTTCGTCAGTCTCGGAATGAGATAAGGTTATTTATAAATTTAGTCTTCCAACTCCGTTCAGTGTGAAGGAATTTCTACGTGTAAATCTTAGTCCGTAGAATGGAATATTATAAACTAATATAAAATGGTGATTAATACAGTAATCTGATTGGTATTATCTATTTGCGAGTAACTTTACTTTTAGTTATAAAGTCTATCAGTCATGGAATGAAAGAGTAGTCGACCTTGATAGGTATACCGACGAAGTGTCGTACTGTAGGCCTAGGAGAAACTCGGTCAATCTCTGTCTTCTTCACTTATTCTCTCTCCCTCCCAGGTTCTACTTTTAATGTGACAAAATATTCGATCAGTTTATTTATTACGGGATAACGAAAATACGAGATCATCACTCTGTGGTTTAGGTCTGGTTCGTTCGTCTTCCCAATGGTCATCCACCTTCAGTGATCCCCAGTAAAATATCCTACGGACGGTGTGATTAGGGATACAGACGAAGATGGTTAGGTGAACTGTTTTTAGGTTTTAGTACCGAATCGTATCAAATTTAAAATATGTATTGTAAACTCTTATGTTTTCTTTCCTAGTGTTTACTTAATGGAATAGAGACGTAAAATGTTTAGTCCTTCGACTCTTAGTCTCTTCTTTGTGTTCAACAAACTTCATCCCGATTTTACTCTTACTGAACGGTTACTAAAAGAGGTAATTTTACAGGATGGTCAACAGTTGGAGATTTTTAATGAAACGTTAGTAAAATCAAATGAGTTATTAACAGTTCTATCAAATTACTCAAGGGTATTTTGAAAATGGGTTGTAAGGGATCATGATTGGAACAGACACTTTCAGTGAGCCAGCACAGGCTGAGAAACACTGGGGTACCTGATGTATCTGGTATCTTAAGAGGTCCAACCTTATGTCCTCACCCATCTACAAGCGTAGTGGTCCTCTAAAAGGGTTAGATCCAGAGGGTGTAACGTCCACCTAAATGGGTACAACGTCTGTCTAAGTAATGTCTGACTGACGTTACGTCTGTTTGTGAATTTTAATATTTGAATAGTCTAAAATAAGTGTAAAACAATCGTAAATTTATGAAGTAAGTCCCTGAAGGGACCACCGGGTCACCAACACTGAAACGGAAGTTTACTCCCTCACGTCTGAGTTAGGGACTAGACTCTCGATTCTAGGGTGTACGAGACGTCAGTTTTTTGATTTGTATTTTGTCTTCACTATAACATTGTTTATCTTAGTTCTGATTTTTTACCAGGTATATATATATATATATATATATTTTGAAATAAGTCTAAAATAATATAAAGGGTGATTACATGAGAATGATAATTTCGTACGTCAGATCCTATAGCATTACACAAATCAGTAGTATAGAGGAAGTAGAAGAGGGTAGACACTACTTTAGAGTCGTAAGGGAACGAAAAGTACTGAAACTTTTAAAACGACGTAAGAATATTACATAAAACAACTTATAGGAAACTATACACAACCAGATGTAGAAGAACACTAATCGGACCCCAATCGTAAACCCCCCCATACTAAGTCGTCACCACTTTACTATAATAGTAGTGTATATAGTCCATTATATATTATTGTAATACTGAATACGGAACTGTAGTAGGTGGTGTCTGTGTGTGTGTGTGTGTGTGTGTGTGCCTTTACTAATCTCATTTTTGTAATAAATATTTATGAGTGTCTTTCAACACCGTAAAATGATTTGTTTACATCGACAGTTATAAATATTTACAAGTCAAGTCAAGTCAAGTCAAGTCAGTGAGTCCTCACAGGCTGAGAAACTCTGGGGTACTTAGCGTCGTGCGGTCCGGAGGGACAGGTAGTGGTTAAGGGCCTCAAGTGAGTCTGAGTGCAGGTAGCTCAGTCACTACGGTAGGTCGGTAGGGTAGGAGACAGCAGGGGAAGAGGAGGACGGGGGTTAGGGAGGGTCGTAGTCTCAGAAACGGTTACTCAGTTGAGAAGAGTACTCCACCGAATTCATGACCTCAAAGTCGAAATCGTAGTAAGGAAGGTTTCTTTAGAGTCCCGACTAGAGGAAGTCTTACCTGATCAACCTAGAGGAACGTCAGGTTCCCTGAGAGTTCTCAAAAAAGGTTGTGGTGTCAAGTTTCCGTAGTTAAGAAACCGCGAGTCGGAAGAAGTGTCAGGTTGAGAGTATAGGTATGTACTGGTGTCCTTTTTGGTATCGGAACTGATCTGCCTGGAATCAACCGTTTCATTACAGAGACGAAAACTTATACAATAGATCCAACCAGTATTGAAAAGAAGGTTCCTCATTCGTAATNTCCCTGAGAGTTCTCAAAAAAGGTTGTGGTGTCAAGTTTCCGTAGTTAAGAAACCGCGAGTCGGAAGAAGTGTCAGGTTGAGAGTATAGGTATGTACTGGTGTCCTTTTTGGTATCGGAACTGATCTGCCTGGAATCAACCGTTTCATTACAGAGACGAAAACTTATACAATAGATCCAACCAGTATTGAAAAGAAGGTTCCTCATTCGTAATACATATGTGTCAATCTCACAAACTTGATTTTTATTTACCATTCCTTCGACGACAACTAACACGTACGAAACTGAAAACTGACGGACACTAGTCTGAAATTTATATAGAAACCTTATTGATATAAAATTTACCCAGTAGGCGTATATTTTATTCTTCTCAAAAACAGTTATTTAGGAGACTATAAATTTATATAAAACAAATTAAGTTTACAAATTATTTTAAAAAGTTATTTAACTCACCGTACTTTGAACACAAAACCTTTATGACTTGTTTAATTTGTTGTTTTTAAATATACCATATATCTAAATTAAAACTTGTAGATGTGCACACGAAACCGTATAGAGATGTACATCTTTCTGAAAAACTACGTTATGAAGTATAAATTAAATATAAGATGGGACCGTACCTTAGTTTATTTCTATAAAATACTAAAACCTCGTGAATACAAAGGTTTTCCGTATTTTTTAAATTTATTCAGTAAAATACCTCAGTGTCATCTATTAAAGTAGAATATTCTATAATCAATTTTGGTCATCACAAGACTTACTTCTTTTATTCTGTCATGGGAACTTTGACAAGCCTGAATAAGTGAACGGTAACGTTTTTTTTACTTTAACTTCGACCAGTAGTAAAAAATTTACAAACCAATAAAAAATGATCCATGATTCTCTTTCTCTCATTTCATCTTTCTCTTTCTTTCTTAATAGAGTTAATTTTCGTAAAACCATATTTATTTTAACGTTAATCTATATGGTGGTAAAAGTCAAAATAATTCGTTTTTCGTTAAAACCTCTCTAATACCTACTAAAATATTTTTCTTCTTGATATAAAATCTTTTACAAAACTCTTTTTTTTACTGTCGACGTT
This sequence comes from Capra ibex, assembly GCA_006410555.1. NCBI lineage: Eukaryota > Metazoa > Chordata > Mammalia > Artiodactyla > Bovidae > Capra > Capra ibex. The sequence goes on along the minus strand of SJYO01041852.1, from coordinate 41,130,335 downwards.
CCGAATGATCCCTTAACTTCACACAATTATACATTGATCTCTTTTCTTATACGGATAAAGTGAAAATCATATTTACTGTGGAAAACGAAATTAACTATATGTTAACATCGTTACATATGTATTAATTGTACTTATATATAATAAATTTCAACAAATCTTGATTAAAATAAAAGTTTTATTTAAAACTTACTATCGACTAGTGGTCATGTTATTCTGGTTTAGTGAGTCAGTAACTTATTTATGGGATTATTTTTTAAAGTGAGTATTCTATAGAACCAAACTTGTCATTTTATATGTGGATGACATATATATTAATAAAAATAGTAAATTTATATCAATATCCAGAAATACTAAGAGGAACGTTACTAATTGTAAAAGGAATCTATCAAAATAACAATCTAAGAAGAGTAATAATGTTGGAATGAGTTTCCAGTAGAGACGGAAAGTAGTCAGTGTGCCATAGAATAACAGAAAAAAAAAAAAAAAAGGTAACGATCAGAAGAATACACTTTAGTAGACTAGTAAAAAGACACATAACAGAGGAAAGTGACTATACCTTGTTACCGTTTCCTAAAAAGTCATGGCAAGGTATTAAACAACGAGATGGACGTTATTAATAATGAACTCTCTCTTTTATTTTCAACTAGTAGATGAGGTCTGGTAGTAATAGATACATTTATTTACCTCTTAAAAGAATTTTAAAATAATGACTAATTAGATGAATCTTTCGTTATTGAATCATCATAAAATATTAGATAAACGTAAGGTAAATATCTATATGGTGACCTTTCATGTCTAAAGTCTTTAGAATGGAGATGACGTGGAACTATAAAAATTTTAAAACACTACAAAAAAGAAGTAAGATGAGGGAGACAAGTATACGGTAATTAGGTCATAAGTGTTTTAAAAGTAGAATTTAATTAAAATGGGGAAAAATTTCTTAAAACCAGAGATAATTAGAATGAGTAAAAATTTTAAATCATCAAGTAAAATTAACCTCCTAATAATGAAATGTTATACCACCACCAAAAGCTGTATGTAACTATACTTAGTCGGTACCCACATGTACACAGGGGGCAGGACTTGGAGACAGGGTGGAGGGAGGGGTGGGGTGGGAAGACTCAACAGGGTCCGATATATTCCTATTTTTCGTAGCTTTTTCGTTCTCTCAAGGTTTTTTTGTAGATAAAGACGAAATAACTGGTGCGGTTTCGGAAACTGACACACCTAGTGTTCTTTGACACCTTTTAAGACTTTCTCTACCCTTATGGTCTGGTGGACTGGACGGAGAACTCTTTAGACATACGTCCAGTCCTTCGTTGTCAATCTTGACCTGTACCTTGTTGTCTGACCAAGGTTTATCCTTTTCCTCATGCAGTTCCGACATAGAACAGTGGGACGAATAAATTGAATATACGTCTCAGGTAGTACACTTTACGGTCCAATCTACTTCGGGTTCGACTTTAGTTCTAACGACCCTCTTTATAGTTATTGGAGTCTATACGTCTGCTGTGGTGGAAATACTGTCTTCCACTTCTTGATTTCTCGGAGAACTACTTTCACATTCTCCTCTCACTTTTTCAACCGAATTTCGAGTTGTAAGTCTTTTGATTGTAGTACCGTAGACCAGGGTAGTTAAGTACCGTTTATCTACCCCGTTGTCACCTTTGACACAGTCTGAAATAAAACCTCCCGAGGTTTTAGTGACATCTACCACTGACGTCGGTACTTTAATTTTCTGCGAATGAGGAACCTTCCTTTCAATACTGGTTGGATCTATCCTATAATTTTTAGTCTCTGTAACGAAACGGTTGTTTCCAGACAGATCAGTTCCGATAACAAAACGGTCATCAGTGCATACTTACACTCTCAACCTGATATATCTTTCGAATCGTGACTTCTTGACTATGAAAACTTGACACCACAACCTCTTATGAGAACTCTCAGTAAACCTGACGTTCCTCTAGGTTGGTTAGGTAGGATTTCCTCTAGTCAGGACTCACAAGTAACCTATCTGACTACAACCTCGACCTTGAGGTTATGAAACCGGTGGATTACACTTCTCGACTGAGTAAACTTTTCTGGGACTACGACCCTTTCAAACTTCCACCCTCCTCTTCCCCTACTGTCCCCTACTGTCTCCTATTCTACCAACCTAACGTAGTGACCGAGTTACCTATATTCAACACACTACCTGTCCCTCCGTACCGTAAGACGTCAGGTACTCAACGTTTCTCATCCTGTACTTTCTCACTGACCTGACTTGACTTGACTTTCTGTTTCGAGAGTGAGTCCCCATAGACCACCCTATAAATATGAGATATTTTGGATATTTCACTCTCAATGGTGACTCGGTGGTGTACTTTATTTGTATATTCAATAATTTATAATTTCTTAGAGAGTAGTTACGTCCTTTACACCCAAACTTAGGATCCAGATCTCCTAGGAGAGTCTTCGTTTACTGTTGGATGAGATCATAAGAACGGATCCTTTAGGGTACCTGTCTTCTAGGACCACCCGATGTCAGGTTCCCCACGGTTTCTCAGTCTGTACTGCTTCGTGTGTGTAAAGTTGGTTGTAAAACAGGGACCGTGTCTCCTCCTCGACGAGAATTTTTACTAAAGGAAGTATTTACATTTACAGAGAATGTTTTCCTATTGAGACAAAAGTCTCGAAGAAGACACAGATATCAAAGGGGGTTTTTAGTCGACTTCTAGTATACGGTTTTCCTGTATAACCGTATTAAACGATAAAATACATATATATATATAAAAAGGTATACATGAAAATAAAGAAACAATGTGTGTGGATTGAGATAATAGTCTGAACCCCGAATCAAAAAGTGGATAGACACGTATTAACCTGTAATAAAAAAAAAAAATTCAAATCCAAGTCCAAAAGAATAAAAAATTTTTGGTTATAAAATTTTTTAAAATAAATAAACCAACACGACTCAGAAGTAACGACTTACCTGAAAAGAAATCAACATCGTGTACCCAAAGAGTAACACCACCGAAGAGAATCTAGGCATCAACACCAGGTACCTGAGGTCTCGTGACCGAGTACTCAGCGCCAAGCACCCGAGATCCCACGACCAAGTCCTCAACACCACGTACCCAAATCAACGAGACGGTGTACACTCTAGAAGGACCTAGTCCCAAACCTAGGTACAGAGAACGTAACCGTCGACCTAAGAAATGGTGCTTGATGGTCCCTTGTGGGGACGATGGAAAGATTACTCCTTTTCTGAGTAGACGGATGACGCGTTAACGACAGAAACTTTTATCTTCCCCTATTACTCGACAACTTAAACCCGTCGGAAATCTTGGACTTCTTTTGTTATTTTGTCTAAGAAGGTATATCGAAGATTTTTCCTCGTGTTATAACGTCTGTGTAGATAAAATCAGATCACTTTGGTAAAGTACGAAACTACAGATCCTTAAATTCTATTATTATGAGAACATACAAAGTTTAGTGACACGTACGTACGATTTAGTGAAGTCAGTACAGGCCGAGAAACACTGGGATACCTGAAATCGGACGGTCTGAGGAGACAGGTATCCTAAAGGGTCCGTTTTAAGATCTCACCCCACGGTACGGGAGGAGGTCCCCTAGAAGGGTTGGGTCCTTAACTTGGACCCAGGGAATGAAGATGGACGTAACGTTCGTCAAAGAAGGGTGATCACGGTGGACCCTTCGGGAATATAGTGACTTAAACCCCACTAAACAATGTCGTTACTATCCTTCGATTGTTTCATGATTTAATTTTCAGTCATTTTTATTAGGGTTAATCATCGGAGTGAAAAAACGTAAAAAAAAATGAAGATACAATGGAACTTGCACGAAGTCAAGTCAAGACAAGTCAAGTCAGTGAGTCAGGACAGACTGAGAAACGTTGGAGTACTTGACGTCGTGAGGTCCGGAGGGACAGGTAGTGGTTGAGGGCCTCAAGTGAGTCTGAGTGGAGGTAGCTCAATCACTACGGTAGGTCGGTAGAGTAGGAGACAGCAGGGGAAGAGAAGGACGGGGGTTAGGGAGGATCGTCGTCTCCGAAAAGGTTACTCAGTGGAGAAGCGTACTCCACCGGTTTCATGGCCTCAAAGTCGAAATCGTAGTCAGGAAGGTTTCTTGTGGGTCCTGACTAGAGGAAATCTCACCTGATCAACCTGGAGGAACGTCAGGTTCCCTGAGAGTTCTCAGAAGAGGTTGTGGTGTCAAGTTTTCGTAATTAAGAAACCACGAGTCGAAAGAAGTGTCAGGTTGAGAGTGTAGGTATGTATTGGTGACCTTTTTGGTATCGGAACTGATCTACCTGGAAACAACCGTTTCATTACAGAGACGAAAACTTATACGATAGATCCAACAGGTATTGAAAGGGAGGTTCCTCGTTAAAATTAAAGTACCGACGTTAGTGGTAAACGTCACTAAAACCTCGGGGGGTTTTATTTCACCAATCGAATAGTTTCCAATTTTGATAAAAGAGTCAAAAACGAAACGGTTTATTGAATAGTTGTAAGTCATATGAAATTTATTGACTCTGTTATTGAAAGTTCCTATTCGTCGAAATATAACTAATACGAAACAAGACTTAATGACCAGTCTCAAGTCGCCAGTATCTATAAAATTTTGTCGAGAGAGAGAGTGAGAGAGAGAGAGTATGTGTGTTAAAACGGTTTATAATCTACAAGAACTATATTATGTATGTATATAAAACTCCTTTTATAACATTTACACTTTAATAACGGTCACTTTAACGACTAAACACTAAGTCTTTGACCGTTCAACCTCTGTTGTGTCGGGCAATTCTTTTTATTATGACAGGTAGTTGAAAGGTTATCGTTATATTTTACGACTGATTGTAGGTACCTTTATCAACTTTCGTAAAAGGGAGGAGAGAAACGGAGTCTTTTACTACTAAGTTGAGTAGTCATTTTACTCTTAACAAGAAAGAAGAGTGATTCTCTATTCCTTCTCTTTACTACTCTGTGTTGTGTCGGTACAAATAAAACCGTCTTTTTGTGTCGACGTTTGATATTGTTTTTAAAGATAGTGAAAAAAAAAAAAAATTCATTGTCATGAACGATGGATAAGAAAAGGAGATCTCGTTATCTAAAAATATAGGTAAAAAACGGGGAGTGAAGATCGACTGTTTCCGACACCCGTCTTGAGTTAAGTGTAGAGTGTTAAGAGTAGTGGGGAGGGACTGATTCTACGTGTGAGACATACAAACTACATAATAAAGGAGGTGTCTTTTGTTGGTACGGAGTTCTTTGTTTTATACTATGTTTTCCGAGTCGAAACGGACCGTCTGTTCCTTGTTTTGAGATACTTTTATTCCGGTCAATCCCTTTTATTATCGTTGAGATATGTGTAACCCTATTTTGAAAAATCTTTTCCACATGTTAAAGATCGACTCCATTAATCATTTTTGTTTTCCATTTTTGAAAACAAAAATGATTACTATGACTTCCATTAACCATTTTTGTTTTCAAGAAATTTATAGACACGCATGTATATATATATATGTGTATATACATAGATACACACATATATATATATATATATACTTTCACTTTCACTTCAACGAGTCAGCACAGTCTGAGAAACGCTGGGGTACCTGACATCGGATGGTCCGAGGAGACAGGTACCCTAAGAGGTCCGTTATCATGACCTCACCTAACGGTAAGGAAAGAGGTCCCCTAGAAGGGCTGGGCCCCTAGCTTGGGTCCAGAGGGCGTAACATCTGTCTACGAAATGACAGACTCGTTGGTCCCTTAAATATGTAAATATATAAAGAACTACTGAGTTAACATTTCTTAGACTGATGTTACGTCCTCTGTGTCCTCTACGACCAAGCTAAGGACCCAAACCTTCTAGAAGACCTCCTCCTTTACCGTTGGGTGAGATCATTAGAGTGAATCTTTTAAGGTGTCTGTCTCTTCGGAACTCCCGATGTCAGGTTTCCCAACGTTTCTCAAGTGTACTGACTCGTGTGTCGAATATATACATATACACATATATACATATAAACAAAACTTTTGAGTGGGGAGGGCTGTTTCCCGTACCTCTCTAATTTCTCTGTCCGACCGATGAGGTCTAACCATCCACTGTCCCAATTGTTCTTCCGTTGAATGTTCTACGTGTCTCGAGAAGAGGACGGGAGGTCTTATAATTTTCAAACGTATCTCTGGAATTGACCCAAGTCAGTGTATATGACAGGTCTATCATAGTTGTGAAACGAGAGAGTACCGAAGAACGAATTTTTACCGAGGATGACACCCTTGTCACCCATCTTGTATGTAAGGTTCCTACCGTGTCACACTCCTCGGAGGTTAACGAGTCCAGGTTGAGTCTTTAGTTAGTCTCCAGTACAGGAGACCTATTAAAGGAGGTCGTGGGATACGGAGGATTGACCGAGAACCTTCGAATGTGTAGAGGGAAGAAATCGTCGTACGGGACTCACCAACCGTCCCCCCAAGTAATTGAACCTCCACCGAAAAAACCGTAGATAGATCGACGTATCGTTGTTATATCCGTGGACTTTCTCCTTATGTATAGATCTACTGAGGGGTTTATTCATTGTCAGGACTCCCGTTTGATCGCATAGAACCGAGAGTAAGGACGACACTTATACCAGGGTAGTCTCGGTAGGTTCTGTCTTCGTAACCACCAGATAAAGTGGGGGTTTAGGGATTTTCTCACAACGTGAAAGAGATATCTAAAGGTCCCGTAGTGTAGGAGTCCCTCTGAGAGGAGTAACCCAGTTGGAAAGGACGTCAGATCTTATTGGGTCATGTATCCCCTCACTCATGGAACTTGGGTGTCTTGTGGTCCATCTATAACATCCTCCCGTGACATCCACCACTACAACGAGTAAAAAAAGATAAAGAACGGGTTAGTCTATTTACCGTAACGAGGGGAGGATGGTGTATCGGTCCTGTTGGTACGTTCCCAGGATAAGGGATAGAAAACGACCTTGTAACATCTATAAAGTCACTTGAGTCACCCACATATCAGAGAGTACTAACAGAGGACTAAACCCCCGACGTGGAGGTTGACCCTAACGACAATGACACGAAAACGAAAGGAGACATAGTCACCAGTCTACTGTCCCCCTAAAGATGGAGAACTCTCCGTCCAGTCCTTCGTTGTCAATCTTGACCTGTACCTTGTTGTCTGACCAAGGTTTATCCTTTTCCTCATGCAGTTCCGACATATAACAGTGGGACGAATAAATTGAAGACACGTCTCATGTAGTACTCTTTGCGACCTGACCTTCTTTGTGTTCGACTTTAGTTCTAACGGCTCTCTTTATAGTTATTGGAGTCTATACGTCTACTGTGGTGGGAATACCGTCTTTCACTTCTCCTCGATTTTTCGGAGAACTACTTTCACTTTCTCCTCTCACTTTTTCAACCGAATTTCGAGTTGTAAGTCTTTTACTTCTAGTGTCGTCGGCTAGGGTAATGAAGTACCGTTTATCTATCCCTTTGTCACCTTTGTCACAGTCTGAAATAAAAACCCCCGAGGTTTTAGTGACGTCTACCACTGACGTCGGTGCTTTAATTTTCTGCGAATGAGGAACCTTCTTTTCAATACTGGTTGGATCTATCGTATAAGTTTTTGTCTCTATAATGAAACGGCTGATGTCAGGCAGATCAGTTCCGATACCAAAAAGGTCACCAGTACATACCTACACTCTCAACCTGCCACTTCTTCCGACTCACGGTTTCTTAACTACGGAAACTTGACACCACAACCTCTTCTGAGAACTCTCAGGGAACCTGACGTTCCTCTAGGTTGATCAGGTAAGACTTCCTCTAGTCGGGACCGTAAAGAAACCTTCCTGACTACGATTTCGACTTTGAGGCCATGAAACCCGTGGAGTACGTACTCTTCTCAACTGAGTAACCTTTTCTGAGACTACGACCCTCCCTAGCCCCCGTCCTCCTCTTCCCCTGTCGTCTCCTACTCTACCGACCTATCGTAGTGTCTGACCTACCTGCACTCAGACTCACTTGAGGCCCTCTACCACTACCTGTCCCTTCGGACCGTACGATGCTAAGTACCCCAGTGTTTCTCAGCCTGTGCTGACTCGCTGACTTGACTTGACCTGACTTCTAGATCCCAGAGGTTAAATAATAGGACGAGAGGGTGGAATAGACAGTCAGGACTCCAGTCGTCTCGTCATCTGTACACGTGTAGACAGAGATAGGAGTCGAGAAAGAGGTTGAAAAGTCGACCTTCAAGTTAGAGACTAACTCGGATCCACACGTAGACCAAACTGGTCTCATCTCCGATAAAGAACGTGTCGATAAGAAAAAGAAAGAAACAGGTTCACGTCATACAACACGAGTCAAAGAGTCTGTTCACGTAGTTTTGTCGGTCGTAAAACCCCTGTGAGGGTACGAGTATTTCGTGTTTATAGTTTATGTGTCCGGAGGAGAGGGGTGTATTGTCAGTTGTAATTTGAACCTTAAAGGGACTACCTACAGAGAAAGAATTCGTGTAAAGAACTATAGGACTGACCGAATTGTAGACAGCCGAACGTTTGATCGGGGTCATGTGTCTTCCATTCCTTTATAACTTCCTTCTCCGTTCGTAGAGCTAACCATCCACCGTCTCAAGTGAAGGAATCACGGAGTCCGTCATTCTTGATAAGGACGTTAAGTCCTCTGGACCCTAGTTGGAAGTCAAACCATCCTAGGGTATCCCTTCACTTACCGTTGGGTGAGGTTATAAGAAGGGACCTCTTAGGGTACCTGTCTCCTCGGATCTTCCGATGTCAGGTACCCCAACGTTTCTCAACCTGTGTTGACTCGTTAATTGTGAAAGTGAAAAGTTCCATTTATTATTCCTTTGAATGTTCTACTCACACAGAAGGGTGGGAGGGTCGTCTTATAATAGACAAGTCAGTATATATTGGTTGTTCTACTGGTGTCGTTGTAGTCAAGTCAACTCAACGAGTCAGTGCAGGTTGAGAAACGCTGGGGCACTTGGTGTCGTGTGGTTCGGAGGGACAGGTAGTGGTTGAGGGCCTCAGGTGGGTTTGGGTACAGGTAACTCAGTCACTACGGTAGGTTGGTAGAGCAGGAGACAACAGGGGAAGAGGAGGACGGGAGTTAGAAAGGGTCTTAGTCCCAGAAAAGTTTACTCAGTCGAGAAGTGTAGTCCACCGGTTTCATAACCTCAAACTCGAAGTTGTAGTCAGGATAGTTACTTGTGGGTTCTGACTAGAGGAAACCCTACCTGACTAACCTAGAGGAACGTCAGGTTCCTTGGGAGTTCTCAGAAGAGGTTGTGGTGTCAAGTTTTCGTAGTTAAAAAACCACGAGTCGAAAGAAATATTAGGTTGAGAGTGTAGGTATGTACTGGTGATCCTTTTGGTATCGGAACTGATCTACCTGGAAACACCTGTTTCATTACAGAGACGAAAATTTATACGACAGATCCAACCAGTATTGAAAGGAAGGTTCCTCATTCGTAGAAAATTAAAGTCCCGACGTTAGTGGTAGACGGTACTAAAACCTCGGGTCTTTTTATTTCAGACTGTGACAAAGGTGACAAAGGGGTAGATAAATAGTTCTTTACTACCCTGACCTACGGTACTATAAGTAAAAGACTTACAACTCGAAATTCGGTTGAAAAAGTGAGTGGAGAAAGTGAAAGTAGTTCTCCGACAAATCAAGAAGAAGTGAAAGACGGTATTCCTACCACAGTAGACTTATTGACTCCAATAACTATAAAGAGGGTCTTTAGATCTAAGGTCAAACACAAAGGAGGTCGACTCGTAAAAAGTACTACATGAGACGTATATACAATTTATTCGTTCTACTGTTATATGTCGGGACTGTATGATAAAAAGGATAAACATTGGTCAAACAACAAGGTACAGGTCAAGATTGACAATGAAGAACTGGACGTATGTTCAAAGAGTTCTCCGTCCAGTTCACCAGACAATAAGGGTAGAGAAAATCTTAAAAGGCGTCAAAGAACACTAGGTGTGTCAGTTTCCGAAACCGTATTAGTTATTTCGTCTTTATCTACAAAAAGGCCTTGAGAAAAGGAAAGAACTACTAGGTCATTTACAACAGTTAAAAAAAAATTCTTAAAAAAAAAACAAATAAAAAAAAATTTAAAATGAAATGTTATGACATAACCAAAAGGAATGTAGTTGTACTTAGGCGGTGCCCATATGTGCACAAGGGTTAGGACTTGAGAAGAGGGTGGAGGGAGGGGTATGGTAGAGAGACCCAGTAGGGTCACGTGGTCGGGGTTCGTAGGGCATAGGACGTAGTTTGGATCTGACCACTAAGTAAAGAATATACTATAATATGAATAAAGTTACGGTAAGAGATTTTAGTAAGGTGGGAGAGGGAGAGGGTGTCTCAGGTTTTCTGACAAAATGTGTAGACACAGAGAAAACGATAGAGCGTATGTCCCAATAGTAATGGTAGAAAGATTTAAGGTAAATATATACAATCATATGATATGACCACAAAAAGAAAGACCGAATGAAGTGAGACATATTAGTCGAGGTCAAAGTAGGTGGAGTAATCTTGACTAAGTTTACGTAAGAAAAATTACCGTCTTATTATGAAGTAACACATATACATGGTGTCGAAAGAATAGGTAAACAGACGACTACCTGTAGATCTAACGAAGGTACAGGACCGATAATGTTTGTCACGACGCTACTTGTAACCCCATATGCACAGAGAAAGTTAAGACCAAAGGAACCACACATACGGGTCGTAACCCTAACGACCCAGTATTGCGTCAAAATAAAGGTCAAAAAATTTCTTAGAGGTGTGACAAGAGGTATCACCGACATGATTAAACCCAAGGGTGGTTGTCACATTCTCCCAAGGGAAAAGAGGTGTGGGAGAGGTCGTAAATAACGAACATCTGAAAACCTATCGTCGGTAAGACTGACCACACTTTACCATGGAGTAACACCAAAACTAGACGTAAAGAGACTATTACTCACTACAATTCGTAGAAAAGTACACAAACAATCGGTGGGTATACAGAAGAAACCTCTTTACAGACAAATCAAGAAACCGGGTAAAAAAATAACCCAGTAAATAAAAAGACCTTAACTCGACGTCCTCAACGAAGATATAAAAACTCTAATCAACAAACAGTCAACGAAGTAAACGATAGTAAAAGAGGGTAAGACT